>JASEVX010000003.1:50470793-50643761 GCA_031761405.1 Serripes groenlandicus
TCTGACGCCTCTGCAGCAGACGAGCAATTTCTCCTTTTGCCACAATGTTTGCCACTTTTAGTTATCCATTCAATTATAGAGATTCTATTTGTTGACAAAATATGTTTAAAGTCGTCTGCTGCAGAATTGTAGTATGAGGGAAAGGGTTAAATAATGTTAACTCGGCGAGGCATTCAGACCCCAAGTAGCTAGGCGCGGATAGTATGTAAAAAAAGTGAACACAGATAAGGCGTTATATTTGAAAACATCTAGCTCAGTCATCTGTTTAAATTACAGTCCAACCTGTGTTTAAAGACCATCAATGGGAAGAGAACAATCTGGTCTCTGTTCACATGTGGTCTTTAATTGGAAGGGCATTTGTGCAGAAAATGAGTAATTGGGAAAGCAAAAGTGTGGTTGCTATAGACAGGGAAATACTATAAAAAGGAGGTATTTAGTTATGGTTTGAATGTACTAAAGTCTTACAACGATAAATGACATATTGCCAGTTTCAAAATGTCTAAATTGGTGTTTAAATGCTTGATTATTTGGCCCCCCCCCTCTGTTTTCAACAACTTTTCAGCCATATAACGGCGGCCAGTTCAGCTGTCCATGAGTTTTCATGGCTTTCTCATAACAGTACTCCACGTAACAGACTTTCCAAGTGACTGGCTGCTTTTCCACATTTGCCCATTGGTAATCTATGTTTGAATAACTATTTTGGTGGTTCTAAAAGCTAAGCGTAAACCGTTATTAAGAACGTAAGATTTGACACTTTCCTATCCTTTATTTATGTTTTCTTCAAACGACGATTTAATATAATAAAATAGTGCTTGCTAGTCACGATTAATTGATTAATTCAGCAATTTCATCACGGCAATTCCTGGATAAGTTACCAGTACTACTGGTCTATTATCCCGTCACCAGCCAGCCAGTCGAAATGCTAAACCCAAAGCCCTTTGTGCGAATGGAACGGAAGCCATTACTAACATTTTTAAAAATCTTTGGTATGACCCAGCCGAGGATCGAACCTGCGAATCCCCGCACCCGGGGCGGACGTTCTTCCACTATACCACAGAGGGTGTATCTTTTGATTCAAACGACAATTTAATATCATTATTTTGTGATTGCTAGTCACGAGCAGTGCTGCGTTCTGTTCTAAGAGTATGTATTACATTATAATTGATTGTTCGGTGTTTTAACCCTTTCCCTCATATAGACGCTTACTGACGCCTCTGCAGCAGACGGCTTTTTGAAAAAATGGTGACAAAAGAAGAAATTGCACAAAACGTGCAATTTCTACTTTTGCCACAATGTTTTCCACTTTTTGTCTTAGGTTATCCATTCAAATATGGAGATTTTCTATGTTTTGACAAAATACGTTCAAAGTCGTCTGCTGCAGAATTTTCAGTCAGTCAGTCGTAATGCTAACCCCGAAACCCTGAGTGCTAACGAGGGCAGCCATTGCTACAACTGATTAAGTCTTTGGTATGACCCGTCCGGTTATCAAACCCGCGTATTACAGAATCAAGGTCAAACGTATAATAGTATCAAGGACGTACATAAATCGCTTCACTGAATCAGTGTTAACATCAACCCTGAAAAGTAAGAGCACGATGCATGGACTAGAAATGTCACCGACTTTGCTCATACACAAAACGATTGTCATGGACTTCTTTTAATTCTTTGACATTTTTTCATTATTTTTGTTTTAATGCAAACGTACATGTAGATCGTGTTGTATCAACAACAACATTTTCATTCGGTACACGGCGGTCAATTCCCTTATCAAATACTCTCCAACGTATTACCATAAATCGCATAAATTAAAGTAATTACTTCACTTAATATTACAAATATGCAATTCCATTTTGAAAGAGAACGTTATTGCACAGAGAATCACTAGTCATAGTAATTCTAATTCTAAGTTTTTAGACCCGGAATCTTGAACAAATCCTTCGTTCCATGATGACATCATAACCATTTCCTACATACAACACATTTGCAGCAGACGACAATGAAAACATACAGGCACATATTATAACACTTTCTTACATACATCAAATCTGCAGCAGACGACTTTGAACACATATAGGCACAATTATGAAAGGGAAAATAAATTATTGAAAAGTTGTTTTGTTTGTTTTGTGTTTAACGCCGCCTTAAACAATCTGCAATCATACCTTTCCTCGGTTACTTACCGGTACTACCAGTCTGTTCATCCTGACACCAGTCATTCAGTCAGTCGCCGTGCTAATCCCGCAACCCTGCACGCCAAGGAAGGAAAGCCCTTTCTACCATTTTAAAAGTCTTAGGGAGGACCCGAACGGGGATCGAAACCGCGTCCTCTCGCACCCGAGGCGTACGCACTGCCACTGCACCGCCGAGGTGGTATTATTGAAACATTGTGGAAACCGGCGAAAAGCATCATTACAAACAAATGATGTTCAATGATAAGACATTCATTTTTGTGTCTTAACGTAATCAAATTCATCTGCTGCAAAGCTTTAACCCTTTCAGCGCCGAAATTGTTTTAAAGTAGACTCTTTCATGTTCGAACTCGGACGACTCTTTTTTCATGTAATAGGATTTTTGGAATATTTTTATAACTCACAGCCAAACAATGCAGATTTCAGGTGAGACAGAGCTGACTCACCTGAATCTGTATTGTTTGCAAAAAGCTCAATATTGCCTTTGGCGATGAAAGAGTTAACCGAGATATCGTAGAAATCCAGAAATATGTTAGAAAGTATAACGGATAATTTGCTTATACGAGTGACTCAACTCTCACGAATAAAGAGAAACAAAGAGAAGGAAGGGAAGGTCTTAAACCACGCTGAGATAACGCCGCGATTTTGTTACTAACTGATTGAGGATTCGATCTACATAGTTCGATGATGCCGTGATTGATTGTGATTGGAAAAATCAGTGTATTCAAAAATTCGATCTGATCGGAATAACTTTAAAACTGTTTTAGGGATAACATTTTGTTGGGGATACGGGTGAGATTTTTTTTAATCTTAGCTAATTGTTTATATATGAGCCGTCCTGCGAGAAAACCAACTTTGTGGACTCGACCCGGATCAGCCTAAGCATGTCGCGAAGGTAAACACGGACAGAAACTTTTCGCCTCCTGTGGATTTACTGTTTAAGGAATCATTACTCTGTATACCTCGATCCCCTTAATAAGGAATGTGTCGGCCCAGATTAGCATGCGCGGACTTCGCAGGCTGATCTGAGTCGATTCATTACGCAGAGACCATATTGTTTCTCGTGGGACGGCTCATATATGTATAGTCTATGTTTATGTTACTTTATTCATTTTTGTCTTATTTATATTTTCAATTATTTTGTTCTGATATTGAGTTAATCATTGTAAGAATCATGTGTTCCTTTTCGTTGTGTTAACATAGGCCGTGTTCTACGATATAGGCCCATGATACCGCCTTGGTGGTGTGATGGTGGGTGTGTGAGGTCGCGGGTTCGATCCCCGGCCGGGCCATGCCAAAATACTTCAAAAATGGTGATAATGGCTTTCCCTACTTCACGTTTAGGATTATGGGGTTAGCATTACGACTGACTGACTTGTGTCAGGGTTATGGGGTTAGTATTACGACTGACTGGCTGGTGTCAGGATTATGGGGGTTAACATTACGACTGACTAGCTGGTGTCAGGGTTATGTGGTTAGCATTACGACTGACTCACTGGTGTCAGTATGAATGGACAAGAGGTACTCGTAACCTACCCATAAAACGTCGTTATATGACACAACAAATATTGAAAACGGCGTTAAGCCCTTACCTGTCGATCAATCAATTCTACCATAAAAACAAACACAACGCATAGAAAATGTGCGATGTGCATTGCTCCCATGTCTAAGGTTATTTTAATCATACTAGTATATGCTCTGTGGTACAGAATTTAACAACCAATAGATCGCATGTTCTGTTCTTTGGTCATATCCTACATACAACAGATCTGCAGCAAACGTATTTGATCACCTCTCGGCTAGCTCTTTCACTACCGAATTTCACAACGTCGACTCTTCCATGTTAAAAATTTGAACACTCCATTTTTCGTACAACAGGAAATTTAGTTAAATTTGATGTCTATCTGGCAAACAATGCAGATTTCAGGATAGACAGCTCGTTACGAGCTGTCTCTCCTGAATCTGCATTGTTTGCAAAAGCCTTAAAAAGGTTTAACTATTTTTAACATCTTTGTATATGAAAGTATATGTTGAATACATTTTTGTTTAAATAGTTGAAAACACAGATAAACCCTCAGTAAGTGCCTAGATGTAAACGTTTATTTAACTGTTGAAAGCGACTTCACACAAACAAACCCAGAACTTGATTTAGGTCGACGCAATATAAGATATATCCCCCATCTTGAATATATGAAGTTTCCTTCAAATATACCTAGAAATGGAGATGTTAAGAGATCTTCGCCCACAAAATCTCCGTTATTACTAATTAACTCTCGCTGCCAAAGGCAATTACATGCTATTACAAACAATGTAGATTCAGGTGAGACAGTTCATAACGAGCTGTCTCTCTTGAAATCTGCATTGTTTGCCACTTAGACATTATAGTCGACTTTGTGAAATTCGGCAATGTAAGAGTTAAACGCTATGTTTTTGATACCCAAAAGAATCGTAATACTGAGGCGATTCTTTTAATTACCCACAGTTCTTACGAGGTCAGATAACGAGTTAAGACCGTAAACTATGTAACTTATATAGAGTTATTAACACTTTCCCACATACAACAAATCTGCAGCAGACGACTTTGAACATATGTTGTCAAAACATAGAAAATCTCTGTAATTGAATGGGTAACCTATGACAAAAAGTGAAAAACAGTGTGGCAAAAGAAGAAATTGCTCGTTTTGAACAATTTCTTCTTTTGTCACTATGTTTTTAAAAAGCCGTCTGCTGCAGAAGCGTCAGAAAGCGTCTATATGAGGGAAAGTGTTAATTGAAAGTTCCCTCAGATACGGTCAATGATCTTTTGTTAGCTGGCTTTGTAAAATAGACAATGTTATCTTCTTAAATCGACATAAATATCAACTAAAAGAGAACAAAAGACATGAATATTTTTACTTTCCTTTAACGCCTTTTCATCATGTAACAAATTTATTTTTACTTCACATCGTACCAGGGTAATACAGACAAACCTATGTTATAATACCACCCATGGGAAGTGAACAAGCTGGTCTTTGTTCACTGATGGTCTTTCATTGCAGTGTCATTTATACAGATAATGAGTATTGGGAAATTAAAAGTATGGTCGCTTTAGCCAGGGTATTGCTATTTTTAACAAATGTTCAGTTATATCACGGCGTTTCATATGTAAGTTAACCCCGGTAGTTCAGTCGGTAGCGGCGTGGGCTGTCAAACCAGGGGTTGTGAGTTCGAATCCCGGCTCGGCCAACTTTCTTTCCGACGATCGACAAAAGTCAATGCGACATGCGTCATTCGTCTTCCACCAATGGGCTTAAGTCTATGTGGAAAAGCAGCCAGTCGCTTGGGAAGATTGTTGTGTGGTGTACTGGTGTGAGAAAACCAGGAAATGCATGAGTAGGTGAACTGGTCGCCGTGATATAACTGAGAAATTATTAAAAACGGCGTTAAACCCCAATCAATCAATTCATAGGTCAGTTACCAGTACTACTGTTCCATTTATCCTGACTCCCGCGAATTTAGTCGTAATGCTACTAAACGCAATCCCACAATCCTGAGCGCAAAGGAGAGCAGCCAGTATTACCATTTTAAAAGTCTTTGGTATGTCCCGGTTGGGGATCGAACCCGAAACCTCTACACCACCGAGGCGATAAATTATTCACAAAACTAGGAATTGTTACACCACTACCACCGTTGATTCCTTGTAAATGTTTGTAAAATGGCTACAATGTTAAGGTTTTGTTGACCGTTGTGTAAAATGGCTACAATTTTAAAGATTTGTTGACCGTTGATTCCTTGTAAATGTTTGTAAAATGGCTACAATGTTAAGGATTTGTGACCGTTGATTCCTTGTGAATGTTTGTAAAATGGCTACAATGTTAAGGATTTGTTGACCGTTGATTCCTTGTAAATGTTTGTAAAATGGCTACAATGTTAAGGATTTAGTGACCGTTGATTCCTTGTAAATGTTTGTAAAATGGCTACAATGTTAAGGATTTATTGACCGTTGATTCCTTATAAATGTTTGTAAAATGGCTACAATGTTAAGGATTTGTTGACCGTTGATTCCTTGTAAAAAATTTGTAAAATGGCTACAATGTTAAGGATTTGTTGACCGTTGATTCCTTGTAATTTTTTGTAAAATGGCTACAATATTAAGGATTTGTTGACCGTTGATTCCTTGTATTTTTTTGTAAAATGGCTACAATGTTAAGGATTTGTTGACCGATGATTCCTTGTAATTTTTTGTAAAATGGCTGCAATGTTAAGGATTTGTTGACCGTTGATTCCTTGTATTTTTTTGTAAAATGGCTACAATGTTAAAGATTTGTTGACCGTTGATTCCTTGTAAATGTTTGTAAAATGGCTACAATGTTAATGATTTGTTGACCGTTGATTCCTTGTAAATTGTTGTAAAATGGCTACAATGTTAAGGATTTGTTGACCGTTGATTCCTTATAATTTTTTGTAAAATGGCTACAATGTTAAGGATTTGTTGACCGTTGATTCCTTGTAAGATTTTGTAAAATGGCTACAATGTTAAGAATTTGTTGACCGTTGATTCCTTGTAAATGTTTGTAAAATGGCTACAATGTTAAGGATTTGTCGTTGATTCCTTGTAAATTGTGGTAAAATGGCTACAATATTAAGGATTTGTTGACCGTTGATTCCATGTAAATGTTTGTAAAATGGCTATACATGATGTTAAAACATGGTAACCCTTTCCCTCATACGACAATTCTGTAGCAGACGACACTGAACGTATTTTGTCAAAACATAGAAAATCTCCATAATTGAATGGATAAACTATGACTAAAAGTGGAAAACATTGTGACAAAAGTAGAAATTGCACGTTTTGTGCAATTTCTTCTTTTGTCACTATGTTTTCAAAAAGCCGTCTGCTGCAGAAGCGTCAGAAAGCGTCTATATGAGGGAAAGGGTTAAGGATTTGTTGAATTTAAGTAGGTATATATATGTTGCCTCTTTAGAGCGATAACTGAGTGTAAAGATAATTATTGTTTTGTATTTTCAGGCTTCTCGCCTAATTTCATGACTTATTCTTTTTTGTCTGTCTATTGCATTTATGTTATTGTAAGAAATAGTATGTACTTCCTACTTGATAAATAAATTGAATTGAATTGAATTGAATTGATACTTTTAATCAATGCTTTCAAGACAGCAGTCCTTTCTTCTGAACGATTGGGAAAAATCAAAGATGAACATTGTTAACTGGTCTCTAAACTCATCAAGGTTTGGATGGGAGCGCTCTATAACGTTACTGTATGGGAACAGTTCCGTCCTTAGTAGCACGTGAAAAAAGATCTGAGTGCAATATCACATTACGTGCAATATCACATTACGTGCAATATCACATTACGTGCAATATCAAAGCGGGTTATATCATCAGATACTGCATCCTTTTTACAAATGGAAAAAGGAAGGAAAACTATCAAAGTATACAATGAGATTATTTGGTTGTAGCTTAACCTTTCCCTCATAAGACAAATCTGCAGCAGACGAATTTGAACATATTTTGTAAAAAAGTAGAAAATTTCTATAATTGAATGGATAACCTATGACTAAAAGTGGAAAACATTGTGGCAAAAGGAGAAATTGCACGTTTTGTGCAATTTCTTCTTTTGTCACTATATTTTCAAATAGCCGTCTGCTGCAGAGGCGTCAGAAAGCGTCTATATGAGGGAAGGGTTAAACGCCGTTTCAACGGTATTTGACTTATATCACCACGTACGGTTAGTTCACATTACGTGTGTCTCCTGGCTTTCACGCATCGGTACTACACATATATGAGCCGTCCCACGAGAAATCCAACATCATGGAATCTGCGTAATGTATCGACCCGGATCAGCCTGCGCAGTCCGCGCAGGCTAATCCGGGCCGACACATTCCGTCTCAGGGGGATATATGTATAGAGTAATGATTCCTGCAGTAGAAAATTCACAGGAGGCGAAAAGTGTCTGCCCGGATTAGCCTGCGCGGCATGCTTAGACTGATCCGGATCGATACTTTACGCAGAGTCCACAGTGTTGGTTTTCTCGTGGGACGGCTCATATAGTAATCATGCCAAGCAATTGGATCCCTTCCTCCATTCACTTTTACGCCCATTGGTTGTTGAAGACGAATGACGCTAGTCACGATGGTATGTGCTGATCATACGAACTTAATGAATAGCTTAGCAGAGATTAGAACTCGAGACCTATTGATTGAAGGACCTCGTCGTTAACCCATTTCAGCGACAAAGGCAATTTTGAGGATTTTGCAAACAATGCAGATTCAAGCGAGTCAGCTCGTAACGAGCTGTCTCACTTGAAATCAGCATTGTTTGCCTTTTATTCATCAAAATAATCAAATAAATGTATTACGTGAGAAATGGAGACGCTCGATTTTGAACATGGAATAGTCTACTTTAAACAATTCGGCGCTGAAAAAGTTAACGCTTCAGTTATCACGACTAGACAACTAAAATGACAGCAGAGTGACAATCATTTTGACTCATCTGCAGCAAACATCTTTTGCAACAATGTAACCAATTTTACTCAATACCATATTTTCATTTATTTAGTCGTATCTTTGCCTTGAAGTTTTTAAAGTCGACGATTTTTGTGTATTTGGAAAACTCATTTAATCCTATATAATCTTTGATAAATGCGACAAAGGAGGCATCTAACTCTTGAAAATATCCTCATGGGAAAGAGGAGAAATAGTTTGTACTTTAACTTGTGATAAGTAGATGTAGTTATCTTTCTTAACCCTTTCTCATATGAGCAGTTCCTCTTTTGTCACAATATTTTCTGTCGCAGATGCGTTACAGTGCGTCTACATGTGATATTAAGAGTAAGGTCATTAGCAAAGTTGGAGAGTCTAAGTTAGCATATCAAGTAACAGCTTTAAGTAAACAAGTAATAACCCAATTATAACATGCTTTGAAACGAAATGGAATTCTAATTAGTCCTGCACACAGGTAATCTGAACTTGTGATTTGGAGACACCCAGATTAGCCTTGTGTTGCTGTGAGGACTTGTGAAAACACAGATCGGCCTGTACTTTCGCATAGTTCGGTATTAATTCATCGTAAAAGTAATGCAATCACACTATTTTTTCTACAGAAAAGAAAAAATATTTACAATTTCATTTTTAAAGGTTTTCACATTTAAAATGTCTTAATGGTAAAAACATATATAATGTATAAACTACAAGTGTGATTTGAATGTGGGAAATGGAAAACAAACACATGGTGAAGTCCTTGTACACTTCAAATATCATACCAAGCTTTTACGATCGGAATCCACAGAGTGATAGGCGTTGATGATCAGAAAAACGGGCGTTTCGGTTTTACCCTCCGATCTGCGGTCAAATACCTTAGACAATGGGCTCATTGTCTAGTCTAGTCTAGTACTGGTTTGTTTACCCAGAGATATGTCGCAGTAATATAACTAAAATAGTATTAACAATGGCGTAAAAACAAACAAAATAAGACATATCTGAAACAGACGTAAAAAACAATATTCAGAAATGTTGACAACAACTGATTTAATGACGGTTGTTACATGAGCCGTTCCACGAGAAAACCAACATTATGGACTCTGCGTAATATATCAACCCAGATCAGCCTGCGCAGTCCACGCATGCTAATCCGAGTCGACACATTCCTTCTCAGGGGGATAGAGGTATAGAGTAATGATTCCTGAAACAGAAAATCCACAGGAGGCAAAAAGTGTATGTCCGGGTTAACATGCGCGGCATGCTTAGGCTGATCCGGGTCGATACTTTACGCGGAGTTCAAAATGTTGGTTTTCTCGCTGGACGGATTACATAATGAAACAATACCAGTGAACCACAGTAATAGACATTCAATCGATCAAGTCATAACTCTGGACAAAGGAAAACCGACCTTCAGCAATTTACGATTTCCGCATACCCAACTTAGCACTTCGGATTTTCGACATAGATATCGATAAACGAGCCGTTCCGCGAGAAAACCCTACATTGTAGACTCTGCGTTAAGCAATTTGACGCTTCTGCTGCAGACGATTTATGTAAACTTCTTTGCAAAAGAAGAAATTGCTGATTATCAGCCATTTCTCCAATTGTCTCAATGTTTTCGATTATATTCAAAAACTATCCTTTCATTCAAAGTACAATACATTACATTACAAATGGATTTTTCTTTTGCCTAGGTAACATATATAACCCTTTCCCTCATACAGACGATTTCTGATGCTTCTGCAGCAGACGTCTTTTTGAAAGCATAGTGACAAAAGAATAAATTGCTCAAAACGAACAATTTATCCTTTGCGACAATGTTTTACCACTTTTAGTCATATGTTATCCATTCAGTTTTTCCATTATTTCTACAAAATATGTTCAAAGTCATCTGCTGCAGAATTGTTGTATGTTGGGAAGGATTAAGTACAGCTGCATGTTTGTAGCTTCTAAATGTATAATCATTGTTACAAAGCTGCATGTTTGTAGCTTCTAAAGGTATAATCATTGTTACAAAGCGAATTTCATCCGCGTTGTCACTGATTAAGGTTAATATCTGGCAATGTTTTACTCGGATTTGTTTGTTTAATGATGTTATAAGTTGCTCTCAACGATTTTCAATTATTTCACGGCATTTCTTAACATGTAGTTGATGATGATGATGATACTATTATTATTATTATTATTATTATTATTATTATTATCATTATTATTATTATCTTAAGTATTATAACATTTCAGAATAAATGGAATAATAATAATAATAATAATAATAATAACAACAACAACAACAACGACAAAAACTACAACAACAACAACAACAAAAACAGCAACAACAACACCAACAACAACAACAGCAACAACAACAACAACAACAACAACAATACAAACAACAAAAACAACAATAATAATAATTATAATAATAATAATAATAGTAACAATAATAATGATAATACAACCTCATTATTCCTGTTATGTAGGATAAATTAAATAATATTTCGTGTGTACATAATTCAATTTCAGATTGCACTTCCTTCCAGAATCATGTCGTCTGCCAATGAAAAACTAACGATACAGGCATTGAAGGACCATGACAAAGTACATCCGAAATTTATGGCATCGCCACTCGTGCCGAAATCGAAAGAGGTAAACTGACTCGTATTTACTCGTATCTACTCGTATCTATTCGTATCTACTCGTATCTACTCGTATCGTCTCGTATCGTCTCAAATCTTTCAGCGCCAAATTGTTTAAAGCTAGACTCTTTCCATGTCCAAAATCTGGCGTCTCCATTTCTCATGTAAAGAGATGTTTTGGAATATTTTTATAATTATAAGCATACACTGCTGATTTCAGGTGAGACCGCTCGTTACGAGCTGACTCACCTGAATCTGTATTGTTTGCAAAAACCTCAATATTGCCTTTGGCGCTGAAAGAGTTAATCCTTTTCCACAGACAGACGCTTTCTGTCGCCTCTGCAGCAGTCGACTTTAGAAAACATTGTGGAAAAAGGGGATAATGCTCATAATGAGCAATTTCTCCTTTTGTCACAATGTTTTCAACTTTGTTCAAAAACAGTTTCCATATCTTACTAATTGCTGTCAAAGTCGTCTGATGTAGTTTTTTTGTACGTGGGCATTTTGACATTTGTCATTATCGCATAATGTTTTGAGAATTTGCCTCTTGCAGATGCGTCAAAATGCTGCTATATGTGGGAAAGGGTTAACGGAATAAACTCATATTTATCATAGGTACAACAATGAACAAATAAAAACGCGTTTTTTCGGACCGTATAACCGAATATTTGTTTGTAATAAGTTATTTTTAAACATATGTGCATATAGCTTTTTTATTCATCAAATTCAACCATTTCTCTCCCAAAGACAATTAAAGGCCTAAGCAAACAATTCAGATTTCAGGAGAGACATTTACATTTTACATGAAATCTGTATTCATGCTACTAAGACATGACATTTTAACAAATTTCCTGTAATAGAGGCTTCCAATTTTCAACATGGGCGAGTCGATTTTGTGAAATTCGGCAGTGAAATAGTTAAATAACAATTGCAGGAATGAGAAATGTTTAACTCTTTCAGCACCGAATTGTTTATAGTCGACTCTTCCATGTTCAAAATCGGGCGTCTCCATTTCTCATGTAATACAATTTAGGACTATTTTTATAACTAAAAGGCAAACAATGCTGATTTCAGGTGAGACAGCTCGTTACGAGCTGACTCACCTGAATCAGTATTGTTTGCAGACACCTCAATATTGCCTTTGGCGCTGAAAGAGTTAAAGAGCGGAGGAAATATCCATGTAGTTGATAGATCTTTGATTAAGGTGGGGGCACTGAAATGTAGAACGAACGTTTCGAAGATAACCTAAATATGATTTATTTACCCAGGTTAACAAATATATCGCGACGAATCGAAATTTAAAACTGTAAGTGTTTATATTTTGTTCTTCACTCGTTCCCACATACAACAATTCAACAGCGGACGACTTTGAAAGCACCTGGAGAAGAACAAATAGAAAATCTCTTGATATAACATTTCAGTTTTAGAATAGAATTAAAAACATTATAGTTTAAGAAGGAATTACTCATAAGGAGCAAGTTCTACTTTTGACATATAGTTTTTGATGCAGAGGCGTCAGAAAGCGGCTACATGTGGGAAAGGGTTAAGTACTTTTAGTTCCTAACTAGGTCAAAATAGTATAGTTTAAGAAGGAATTACTCATAATGAGCAAGTTCTACTTTTGACATATTGTTTTTGCTGCAGAGGCATAAAAAATGCAGCTACATGTGGGAAAGGGTTAAGTACTTTTAGTTCCTAACTAGGTCAAACGGTCGGAGGTTCGGGATAGATGTTAATTCGAATAGAGGAGTATGTTTATACAATTCGACACTTGAAAATACAGTGAACTCTCGATAACTCGAAGTCGAAAGGGCCCCACCTATTACTTCGAGTAACGAGTTGCCGAGTTACCGACGTGTTCGAGGGATCCCTTAATTTATGCTAATTAAATAAATTAATGAAAAACGAGCCAGTGATAAAAAAAAACCGTGTTAAAAAAACGAGCACTCAGAACTGCTGCTACGCTGATTTCAAAAGACATTTCCGTTCAAGGAATTAGTACAATTTGAATGCTTCATGTATATTCGAATGTATATTCGAATTATCGCATATTCGAGTTAAATCGAGTCCGCTGTATGCATTTGTCCCTTTTCTTAATACGATGGTTTCAACCGCCTCGGTGGTGTAGTTGAAGAGCGTTCGTCTCAGGTGCGTGAGGTCGTTGGTTAGATCCCCGGACGACCATACCAACGACTTTATATGTCCTCCTTAGTGCTCAGGGTTGCGGGGTTAACATAACGACTGACAGATTGTTGTTATGTTGAAGGCCCAATAGTACTGACTCAGAAAACGCCGTGATATAACTATAACATTGTTGAAAGCGGCGTAAAACACCAAACAATGATCAATCATACGATGGTTTCAATACTTGTCATACCCTATTTGCAGCAGACGAAACGAGAGACGTCTCGGGTAATGGATGCACTAACAATTTTGGTTTTTCAAAAAGTCTGTCTATCCCTTATAAATGACAATTCCTATCGGGTTAGTTGAAAGAATCTTTTCCCACATTCAATAAATCTGCAGCAGACGACGTTGCTCGGGCATAATGTTATCTCTGTATATGAACATATACATTAGAATAAAGTATGAAACAATATGACAACAGGAACAATCTTATACATGACGAGCAATTTGTCCTTTCGCAAAAAAATGTCTTTCAAAACTCAGTTTCTAAAGAAGCACAATGCAACATACATAGTAGACTAGAAATTCTAAACATCAAACAGGTTTCCATATCACGCTATACTACCTGTTGACTATACATGCATTAGATCGCCCTAGTTTGGCCAGGTACCGTTTCAAATCGTATAATCGAAAACAAATTAGCATTAAATCAAATGTTTAACCGATAACACTCGAGGTCAAGAAACCCGAGATTTTGATGGAAATTGACGAATGTCGATTCATTTAAAAATGAGACTTTTGGGTCGGTTGTTTAATTGAATGGTGTTTTTACGCCACTTTCAACAATATTTCAGTTATATCACGGCGGTTTATGTTAACCGATACAACTTTATTTTAAATACTCTGATATTGGTCAATGTGTATTTGGAAGCTATTAAAAAAGTATTCACAAGAGAAAGTTGATGCAAGGCATCAATGTTGTCTGAAAAGACTCCGTTAACCATTTCCTTTAAACAGACGCATATTGATTGACACATGTGCAGTAGACAACTTTTTAGAACATTGTGGCAAACGTAACTAATTCTCATAATAAGCCATTTCGTTTTTTGCTGCAATTGTTTCAGCTCTATTTGATTATTATACTATCTATAGAAATGTCAATATATACTCACACGAAAAAGAAAGTGTGCACTTTTAAATTGGGCATAATTTTTTTGTTACAAAGTTTAGATATACGGATTTATCATCATGAGTGAAGAAAATACTTGCTCTCCGGACATGAATCCCATTGAACATTTATGGGATTTGCTGTGTCGGACAGCAAGGAAAAACCATGTTATCAACAATATCAATGACTTGTCTGCAGCCTTAATTCATGAATAGAACGCCATTCCCGCCAACGTCATAAGACGTTACATCAGGTCCATGCGATCTAGAATACTTGAAATCTTGCGTTGATCCGTAGACGAGGAGGCCACAACGGATACTGATAAACTGTCACGTAACTTGACAAATATCCGAAGACAAAAAAGCAGTTACAAAACATTACAAATATGCAACTTTTACTTTTCACCCCTACGTTATTCACACGTAAAACAATGTTCTGATAATTATCAAATTTCAATTAAAAGTAAAACATCGTATAGCCAATATACATTTTTGCACATTTTGATACCAAATTTGCCTATATTTTGCTTCTATAAGTATAAAAGAATTCCTTCTAACCAAGTGCACACTTTCTTTTTCGTGTCAGTATAGATATGCATAGATGTTTCGACAGTCTTCTGTTGTCGAGTTAATAAATACAAAGTACTTAAAATATTGAAGTTGGTGAACGAGTAAACAACGGTGATATATTTAACTCTTTCGGCGCCAAAGGCAATATTGAGGTGTTTGCAAACAATACTGATTCAGGTGAGACAGCTCGTAACGAGCTGTTTCACCTGAAATCAGCATTGTTTGCCTTTTTGGTTATCGAAATAGTCCCAACTTGTATTACATGAGAAATGGAGACGCCCGATTTTGAACATGGAAGAGTCTACTTTAAACCATTCGGCGCTGAAAGAGTTAAGAAAATCGGGTGCCAAGTAAGCAAAATCATAAATTACATTGCTATTTTCTACGAAGTTGTGAATGTTCTTCAATAGGAGACGTACAGACAGGCATAACGTACTCAGAATAGATCACACTGAGCTAATGCATAGCACATATATGCAGTCACAAGGCTTAGTTACGCAGTCATTATTCGCTTCGAATTGATTATATCAAAGAAACTTCTACATGAATATGCAATCTTTTTTGACCAAATTAAAGTGCGTCAGATGCCAGTAATCGCGATATAAGGGTTTTTAACTCTTACATTGTTTTTTATTGACCACAGAATCCGCACTCAAAGAGAGTATTAAGATTTAAATATGTATGTACAGCTGTAATAGAAACAGAATAATCGATGAGTGTCACCAATAAAATTGAACGTTCAATCTGCATAAGTAATGACAATGTCCCTTTTAACCCTTTCCCTCATACGACAATTCTGCAGCAGACGACTTTGAACATATTTTGTCAAAAGATAGAAAATCTCTATAATTGAATGGATAACCTATGACTAAAAGTGGAAAACATTGTGGCAAAAGGAGAAATTGCTCGTTTTGTGCAATTTCTTCTTTTGTTACTATGTTTTCAAAAAGCCGTCTGCTGCAGAGGTGTCAGAAAGCGTCTATATGAGGGAAAGGGTTAATCCTTTCCCACATACAACATATCTGCATCAGACGACTATAGAACAACATATCGGCAAAAAATATGTAAACAATATCTGTAAATGGTAGTATAATTGAATAGAGTCAAAACATTGTGTCAAAAGAAGGCGTCCAAATGAGTCTGCATGAGGTAAAGGGTTAACCTTTTCGCTGGTATAAACGACTTAAAGCTCTTTTGAGCAATAATACTCTTTTCCAAAATAAATCCGCTGCGGCGCAAAATTTCATCTATGCCAGGGAATGCGTTTTAAGCCTTTCTCACATATAGACGCTTTCTGACGCCTCTGCAGCGGGCGGCTTTTTGAAAACATAGTAACAAAAGAAGAAATTGCACAAAACGTGCAATTTCTACTTTTGTCACAATGTTTTCCAGTTTTAGTCAAAGGTTATCCATTCAATTATAGAGATTTTCCATTATTTGACAAAATATGTTCAAAGTCGTCTGCTGCAGAATTGTCGTATGAGGGAAAGGGTTAAGGCTCTTTTGAGCAATACTACTTTTTTCCAAAATAAATCTGCTGCTTCGCAAAATTTCATCTATGCCAGGGAAAGCGTTTTAAGCCTTTCCCACATATAGACGCTTTCTGCCTCCTCTGCAGCAGACGGCTTTTTGAAAACATAGTGACAAAAGAAGAAACTGCTCAAAACGAGCAATTTCTCCTTTTGACACAATGTTTTCCACTTTTAGTCATAGGTTTATCCATTCAATTAAAGAGATTTTCTATTTGTTGACAAACCATGTTCAAAGTCGTCTGCTTCAGATTTGTTGTATGAGGGAAAAGGTTAAGGACATACAAAGTGGGTACATAAGAACTCGTAACTTCAGATGGCTGCACGACAAGAGAACCAGGGTCCAATTCCATCGCGTTACTTAGCGCTAAGTAACACTTTTTAAATACTTAACCCTTTCCCTCATATAGACGCTTTATGACGCCTCTGTAGCAGATGGCTTTTTGAAAACATATTGACAAAAGAAGAAACTGCTCAAAACGAGCAATTTCTCCTTTTGCCACTATGTTTCCACTTTTAGTTATATGTTATCCATTCAATTAAAGATATTTTCTTTTTGTTGACAAAACATGTTCAAAGTCGGCTGCTGCAGATTTGTTGTATGAGGGAAGGGAAAAGGTTAAGGACAAAACAGTGGGTACATAAGAACTAGTAACTTCAAATGGCTGCACGACAAGAAATTGAGGGTCCCATTCCACCACGTTACTTAGTGCTAAGTAACACTTTTTAAACCTTTCCCTCATACAACAATTCTGCAGCAGACGACTTTGAACATATTTTGTCAAAAAATGGGAAATCTCTATAATTGAATGGATGACCTATGACTTAAAGTGGAAAACATTGTGGCAAAAGGAGAAATTGCTCGTTTTGAGCAATTTCTTCTTTTGTCACTATGTTTTTAAAAAGCCATCTGCTACAAAGGGTTAAATGAATATTTCATCATTTTTTGTGACGCTAATATTTTGTATAACATGAATGGTGGAATGTTTTTAAGTAAATTACTAAGCTGACATGAATAGTTACCATTTTGACTAACAATACTTATTTAGAAATTTTAATATTTTGGCATTTTTAAAAGGGAAACAAAAATGATGAAAAGGTTTTCAGTATGTAAGTTTTACTTAGCTCTAAGTAAGGTTTGTGGAATTGGAAAATTCAAAATGTCCTCAGCTCTGTGACTCATGGAACACGTTTCGCACTAGAACAGTAATGACATTTTCTCACATACATAAAATCTGCAGCAGAAGACGTTGAAAACATATAGGCAAACCATATGAATATGAGCAATTTCTTTTTCCAAGATGTTTTTCGACTGCTGCAGTGATTTCTGTTTATTATGAGTTAAGTATTAAAAGTGGATTGTGAGCAATATCACCTTTTACATCAATGTTTACAAAATCGTCTGCTGCAGATGCATCTGCTTACGGTAAGATTAAGGGAACACATTTATCGAGAGGACAATAGTAAGCACTAACAGTGGATTAACCCGCTCGCTGTCTATGTAAATTAAATGGTGGATCTTAAACCAGGCGATATAACACACTTATATTTCACTCGTTTCACTTGTTAGCGAGATGCCAGCTTATTTGGTTGGTGTACTTTGTTACATCATAATCCATTCACATACCTTTGGCCACACTATTTTCAACTTTATTTAACCCTTTCCCTCATACGACAATTCTACAGCAGACGACTTTGAACGTATTTTGTAAACAAGTAGAAAATCTCTATAATTGAATGGATAACCTCACCTATGACTTAAAGTGGAAAACATTGTGTCAAAAGGAGAAATTGCACGTTTTTGCGCAATTTCTTCTTTTGTCACTATATTTTCAAATAGCAGTCTGCTACAGAGGCGTCAAAAAGCGTCTATATGAGGAAAGGGTTAACCCGTAACAAATAAGCTATCTTTTATGGAGATTTTTTAATTTTTTGTCACTATGTTTTAAAAGTCGTCTGCTGCAGATTTGTCGTATGTCGGAAAGGGCAAGGGTGCATTTCCTAGGCGATCTAAGGATCACAAATACGTGTTCAGTCCGTGATATTAGTGATTTACCTTAAACAACGACACATACACCTAATACAACAAATCACCTTAAATATTTCGCTGCCAAAGGCAATTAAAGGCTTTTGCAAACAATGCAGATTTAGGTCTGTTTCGATATGTCTCTCCTGAAATCTGCATTGTTTGCCACTTGAACATTAAAGTTTACCAAATTTCCTGCAGAATGAAAAATGGAGTCGACTTTGTGAAATTCGGCAGTAAAAGAGTATTATAGCCACGTCTAGCGATTTGGCATACAGTAACGTTTGTGCATCAAAACACGCCCACATATATGGTATATATAAACTCATGCTAAGTCTGAACAAATAATATACTAAAAGCGAAGTCCAAGCATTTGTACGCCAATATATTTGTAATTAACGTTAAAGAATTAGGACCCCCCCCCCCCCCCCCCCCCTCAAACGCGCTAGATCAATTGAGAGGACTTTCATGCTGGATTCAGCGTCATATATCAGTTATATAACGGCGACCAGCTCACACAACGAGAGTTGTCTGGCTTTTTCGCACCATTACAGGGGCGTAGCTTTGCAATAATCAATGTGTAGGCCGTCTCGTGAGAAAAATCAACATTGTGGACTCTGCGTAAAGTATCGACCCGAATCAGCCTAAGCATGCCACACAGGCCTACCCGGATGGACACTTTTCGCCTCCTGTGGATTTTCTGTTTCAGGAATAACTAATCTATACATCTGTCCACCTAAGACGGAATGTGTCGGCCAGATCTGTCTGCGCGGACAGCGCAGGCTGATCTGGTCGATAAATTCCGCAGATGTCTATAGCCGCAGCTGCATTTTGGGGCATTTTGAGGAAAAATGTGTAGGCACGTGCCTACAGTGCCTAAAGGGAGATACGCCCCTGCGTTCTTCTCATGTAACTTGCAACCTTCCCACTTATACGTTTAATTCCGTTGATGAAAGTCGAATGTCGCTAGTCACAGTCTCACATTTTGTCAATCGTCGGAAGGAACGAATGGTCGAGCCTACCCCTTGATTGATAGCCCCTCCGATTCGGACTGACGACCACTGGATTAATATCCCATCCGAGGTTCGGACTCACGACCCCTGGACTGATAGCACCTCCGAGGTTCGGACTCACGACCCCTGGACTGATAGCCCCTTCGAGGTTCGGATTCACGACCCTAGATTGATAGCCCCCTCATTGTTACCGACTAAGCTATCGTGGCTCGACCCACATCACTAGCCCCGGAATACTTGCGAAGTATTTTTTCAACCGAAAACATTACGAGTAGGTGTGAGGATTGTTCAGGTAGTCCTTGACACCTCTTCTTGTATCGTTTATGGCCGGTTTATGACGGTTTTACAACTGATATCGTCCCCTCGAGAACGACACTTATCTCTATTAATTCCTTTATCTGTGAAGACAGATTTTTACGCCTCTTACCAATATATCGAGGGATAAGAAGAAATTGCTCTAAAAGAGTAATTTCTCATATTCCCACAATGTTTTCAATTCTGTATCGAAAGCAAATCTGAAATTGTCAAGATGTTACTTCATGTATTTTATATTCTGATTTTGTTTTCAAAGCAGATGTCTCTACAAATCGTTCAAATATTTACTCTCTTTGGACTTTATTATTCGATGCTTATTGACTGTTTCCATAGATACTGTAATACAAACGATCTCTTGAGCTTCTTCAGAAGGTGACGATTGTAAAGGTCGTGGGAAAAAGAGAACTTACTAATCCTTTTTAAATTATTTATAAATACTTTTGTCAACAGGCGACTTTTGAAAACATTACGGAAAATGGAACACGTGCGATCAATTTCTGCTTCCCTCGTGATCGTTTCAACCTTGTATTAAAGCTATGTAACAGCTTTTTCTATAATGTTTTCTTATAGCAGAAGTATCAGAAGTAACACTATATCTCTCATTAAGTAAACGATTAAGATAAAGGACTTCCTGCGGACGACTTGCCTTTTAAATTATTTATAGAAGACAATTTTCGAATTACTCAATATCTCTTCTTTGTGCATCCAACTTCCATCAATGATAACATATATACATTGTACATTCTTCTACTCATTTTATTTTTAAATTTCGGTTGGTTAAAACATTAAGTAAATGGTTGATAAACTGAAATTTCAAACTGTTTTAATTAATTTTGCATCTTTAATTTATTAATGAAATTCCTGAGATATAAAGGCGACCAATTCACTTAGTCTGTATGTCCTGGCTTTCTCCCAACAGTGCTCGATACACATTTTCCCCCAGGCAACTGGTTGCTGGTTGCCTTCCAACGTGTATATTTCAGCCTATTGATGCAAAGCGTTATACACTTGTGGCAATGACTTATGTATAAACATATGGAATAATGTTTATGAGCCGTCCGCGAGAAAACTAACATTTATGGCCTCTGCGTAATATATCGACCCAGATCAGCCTGTGCAAGGAACGCAGGCTAATCCGGGACGACACATTCCGTCTCAGGTGGATAGATGTATAGAGTAATGATTCCTGAAACAGAAATATCCACATAATGCGAAAAGTGTCTGTCCGGGTTAGCCTGCGCGGCATGCTTTAAGCTGATTTGGGTCGATACTTTACGCAGAGTCCACAATGTTGATTTTCTCATGGGACGACTCAATAATGTCTTTCCTCACCCTTCAAAACAATAACAGTCTATTTTGAAATCGTGAGAATTTTTTATTTAATCGACATGATATATAGGGAAAACTGTTGAAAACTACTTTAAGCCTAGGTCAGTTATCAGCAGGGATCATTCCCCCGATATCCAACCCCAGTGTACAGGTGCCAAACTATTTACGTTGGTGACAATGACTTATCAATTGACGGAAGCAGTCCTTCCTCACCTTTCACATTTTGAAAAGCAGTCCTTTGCGCTGAACCAGTGAAAACCAGAGAACGTTTGTGATTTAATCACCATGATATGGAGGGAAAGCTGTTGAAAACTGCTTTAAACCAAACGCAATTTATCAGCACAACCCTTTCTCCCAATGTTTCAAATGATCGTTTTTTAAAGAGCAATACAATTTGTTCAAAGGATGTCTTTGTTTACATTTTTTAGATATCAAGGACATCAAAAACATATCCAAATCCCATTACTTATCACTTACTGTTGTACAAAATGGCTGATGGTTTGTTTGACTTAGCTTACAGGTCAAGTAGACGTCTATTCGGGCTGTACTTTGATGTTGTATAAAACTTTCGTTATATTAAAACATACTTGTGTTTAGGTGATAGGTTCTGGACAATTAGATATTCATCTCAAAGGATTAAATACAGTTTTAGCCATTACAATAAATGAATCTGCAGCATTAAATTTTAAAAACATCAATGCAAAACTGTGGAAGCTATATAAATGGAATAATATGTTTTAAATAGAGCTGAATACATTATGGCAAAAGTTCAAATTGATCATTTTTTAAAATCAATTTTGTCAAAGGGCGTCTGCTGATACAGTTTTAGCCATTACAATAAATAAATCTGCAGCATTATATTTTGATAAACATCAATGCAAAGCTGTGGAAGCTATATAAATGGAATCATAAGTATTAAATAGTGGCGGGGTAGTCCAGTGGTTAACACAATGGACTGTTAATCCAGAGGTCTGGGGTTCAAATGCCGGTCCGGGTTCTGGAAATTTAAGGGATGCTTTTAAGCGTCTCCCACTCAACTAGAGGTTTAGTACTGGTCACTTCCAGGAAAAATAACCTCGAGTGTATCGGTGCTATACACCGGGCACGTAAAAGAACCAAGGGGTCTTTTCGGAAAGAGCTAGGATATCGCACCGGACTCCCTTGTATCTAAATTTTTCTGCTCGCCAAATAGTTAATTCTGCACGGCGAGGGTAAATAAAAACAAACAATAAAAATAGTTAAATAGTGCTAGAAAAACATTATTGCAAAAGTTCAAATTGCACATTTTCTTTTGCAACAATTTTGTCGAATATTGTCTGCTGATTATAAATGCCGTAAACAATATTTGCATTTGGGAAAGGCTTAAATACAGGTTCAATCACGCCAGAGGAATCCCGAACCTACGGGATTTTGTAAACAGTTAAACCCCTGATCAGTCTGTGCTTTCGCACAACCTTATCAAAGCTTCCTTTTTCGAGCATGTTAAACACATACAACAAACCTGCAACAGATTTAGAAAAATTGAAAATATATTGTAAATGAACATTTTATTATTGAGTAAGGTTGAAAGCATTGTAACAAAAGAGGAAATTGTTCACTAGTCGGCGGCAGATGCGTAGTTCGGCAATAATCAATGTGTAGGCCGTCTCGTGAGAACATCAACATTGTGGACTCTGCGTAAAGTATCGACCCGGATCAGCCTAAGCATGCCACACAGGCCTACCCGGATATACACTTTTCGCCTCCTGCGGATTTCCTGTTTCAGGAATCACTACTCTATCAATCCCCCATTAGACGGAATGTTTCGGCCGGATCAGTCTGCGAGGACAGCGCAGGCTGATCTGGTCGATACATTACGCAAATGTGTATCGCCGAAGCTGCATTTTGGGGCATTTTTAGAAGAAATGTGTAGGCACGTGCCTACAGTGCCTGAAGGGAGCTAATCCCCTGGCAGGTAGAAGGGGTTAAACTAAACAGGTCAATTGTTTGTTGAGATGGATGATCCAGACATATTGCTTTTCGTGAAAATCCAATAAAGGTTTTTTTTTATTATTTGTAGCATAGCCACTTGCGAAAAGATCGCTTTTGTTGCGTACGAAGAGAACATATTATTTCGATCTTGCACTGAAACACAAATAAATATCCTCTTTTTAATTGAAAGTCTCCGAAAGTCAGTGCACCTTGCAGATGGCTTATTAACTGTGATATATGACATACAGTGTGTTATAAGTAATTCAAAAAGAAAGATAGCAGACATACAGAAGACAGTGCTAAAACTCATCGAGGACAACTCACAATGGCTTATCGGATGACATTTCCCGTCTCGAAATTTGAGAAATATTTCAAACGGCAGGTAATTCAGTCTGCAAACTCAAACCTTTTATACATGCTTACGCATTGTGCTTCGTTCGCAGATTACGAATTTTGAAAATACTATGATAAAAGTAGAAAGTTCGCATAATGCGCAATATATTTCCTCTTATATCACAATGTTATCAGCTTAATTTATAAATGTAGCCCTTCGTTCGTAGAGATTTTCCATATTTTCCTGGATATTTTAAAAGTTGACTGCTTCAGATTTATTATGCGAATAGGAAGTTAAAGGAAATATTGATTACTTTTTGCATATAACATAATGTCTTTAATATGTTCCCTTCGACTGTATGTATTTCTTATTTACAATATCGTTCTATAAGGGCTACAATGTATTTTTGTGGCGATTGGTTTGACAATCTCCACAATGCTAACAGAAACAACGAAAAATATTTACATAGTCGGTTTTGAAAAATCGGTTGATATTTATTTTCCTTACTGCAAACTAATTTACTCACATCCGTTATAGTTCCATCATTGATGCAGATACGCGATTAATAATAATTATGTCAGTGCTACTTTGGTACCGGATTGTTACTAATATTTGAGTTTTATGGAGACATTATCTACATAGAGTTAAAATATGTAAATATTATCTTCGTCATGATTTGGCAGATAATAAATATCATTGCGCGTTCTGCCTTGCAAATAACGGCAAATAACTCTGATGATACTCAAATCTGGAAATTCCAAAAGGTTCTATAAATAGCTCGCGATACTGGTGTTCTTAAATCTCAATATTATAAACGCTTCATTTTGTAGTTGTTTAAATTTTGTAGTTGTTTAAATATATGAAAGCGCCTAGATGATAAGACTGGTTTACAAAGGTTTAAAGGACACACGATATTAGTGTGTACACACGTTATGTATACACGTTTAGATTACAAATAGCCATTCTAATGAGCTAAAACGGTAGCTAGTCTATCGAGTACCAACTAGATTTTTCATAAATTTGGAATGGCCTAATTTTGAACACATCATGACCAGTTTCAGAACGTAACTAAACAATCACCAAGACAACATTCTGGCAAACTAACATTATTCTACTGTCAAAAAATGCAGGGTTGATACATTCTCAAATTGATGCGCACCAGAGTGCACTATTATTGAAAAGCGCAAGCCCTACACCGATATACTGCTTGTTACTTTGCAGAATTTTCCATACGATCGCCACTACAGTGCCATTGGCGCTTTGATTTATTTACAATATCGTTTAAGGGCTACAATGCATTTTTATTTACCATATCGTTCTATAAGGGCTACAATGTATTTCTTACTTTACATAATGTTCCTTAAGAGCTACAATGTATTTGCTTCTTTCAACGTCGTTCTATAAGGGCTACAATGTGTTTTTTATTTACCATATCGTTCTATAAGGGCTACAATGAGTTTTTTATTTACAGTATAGTTCTATAAGAGCTGCAATGTATTCCTTATTTACAATATCGTCCTATAAGGGCTACAATGTATTTCCTATTTACAATATCGTTCTATAAGGGCTGCAAGGTATTTCTTTGTTACAATATCGTTCTATAAGGGCTACAATGTATTTCCTATTTACAATATCGTTCTATAAGGGCCACAATGTATTTCTTTGTTACAATATCGTTTTATAAGGGCTACAATGTATTTCTTACTCTCCATAATGTTCCTTAACGGCTACAATTTATTTCTTATTTACAATATCGTTCTATAAGGGCTGCAATGTATTTCTTATTTACCATATTGTTCTATAAAGGCTGAAATGTATTTCTTACTTTTCGTAATGTTTTTTAAGGGCTACAATTTATTTCTTATTTACCATGATGTTCCTTATGGGCTACAACGTATTTCTTATTTACCATATCGTTCTATAAGGGCTACAATGTATTTCCTATTTACAATATCGTTCTATAGGGGCTTCGATGTATTTCTTATTTACCATATCGTTCTATAAGGGCTTCGATATATTTCTTATTTACCATAACGTTTTATAAGGGCTTCGATGTATTTCTTATTTACCATATCGTTCTATAAGGGCTACAATGTATTTCCTATTTACAATATCGTTCTATAAGGGTTACAATGTATTTCTTATTAATGTATTTCTTATTTACCATATCGTTCTTTAAGGGCTACAATGTATTTCTTATTTACAATATCGTTCTATAAGGGCTGCAATGTATTTTTTATTTACCATATCATTCTATAAGGGATACAATGTATTTCTTATTTACAATATTGTTCTTTAAGGGCTACAATGTATTTCTTACTTTCCATAATGTTTTATAAGGGCTACAATTTATTTCTTATTTACCATATCGTTCTATAAGGGCTTCGATGTATATATCTAATTTACCATATCGTTCTTTAAGGGCTACAATGTATTTCGTATTTACAATATCGTTCTATAAGGGCTGCAATGTATTTTTTATTTACCATATCGTTCTATAAGGGCTACAATGTATTTCGTATTTACAATATCGTTCTTTAAGGGCTACAATGTATTTCTTAAATTCCATAATGTTTTATAAGGGCTACAATTTATTTTTTATTTACCATATCGTTCTATAAGGGCTTCGATGTATTTCTTATTTACCATATCGTTCTATAAGGGCTACAATGTATTTCTTATTTACCATATCGTTCTATAAGGGCTACAATTTATTTCTTATTTACCATATCGTTCTATAAGGGCTTCGATGTATTTCTTATTTACCATAATGTCTTATAATGGCTTCGATATATTTCTTATTTACCATATCGTTCTTTAAGGGCTACAATGTATTTCTTATTTACCATATCGTTCAATGTATTTCTTATTTTCAACATCGTTCCATAAGTGCTATACTGGACTGTTATCTATAACTATAGAATTGAATGTATAACCTATGACTAAAAGTGTAAAAAACATTGTTGCAAAAGGAGAAATTGCTCGTTTTGATCAATTACTTCTTTTGTCACTATGTTTTCAAAAAGCCGTTTGCTGCAGAAGCGTCAGAAAGCGTCTACATCAGGGAAAGGATTAACTTAGTGTATCGGAATGTAGTCGTGCTCCTCTTCCCATGTTGTTATGATAATGTTGACATTTCACACCTGATCGAGCCTCACTGTTTATTTTGATATTCTAATAATGAAAGTGAAAATAATTTTATCCATACATTATTCCCTGGATGAAACAATTGTCACTCACATGTTATACTGATCCTTATCAATTGTAACAATAACACTTCTGCTTATTCATTATTTAACTTATCGTACCCTGAACACGCACCAAAGAATGAATTTGTTCAACCCTTTGATTAACTAATTTATTTTGGGGTGGAAGCAGTTTTCAACAATGTTTCAGTTATATCACGACGACCAGGTACCATTTGTTTCCTGGTTCCCTCACACCAGTTCTCTACACAACACTCTTACCAAGCAACTCATTGCTTTTCCTGAAAGATGGTAAAATTAATGACGGTTGTCGCATTGACAAGAAAGAATATTGCCCGAACTTGGGTTCGAAATCAACCCCTGGATTGATAGCCCGCGTAACTACCGATTGAGCTACCGATGCTCGCCCTTTTTAAAACCCTTTTACTATTGGGACCACTTTAATTTGTTCAGCCTATGCATCCAGAATAGATCCAGGCCAGCCGGCGCAACTGCGCTGCTAGACCAGGCTCCATACTGCAGACAGCTGAACGCAACATAAGCCGTCCCGCGAAAAAAACAACATTGTGGACTCTGCGTTAAGTATCGACCCGGATCAGCATAAGCATGACGCACATGCTTACCCGGATAGACACTTTTCGCCTCCTGTTGATTTTCTGTTTCAGGAATCATTACTCTATACCTCTATCCACCTGAGACGGACTGCGCAGACTGATCTGGGTCGATACATTACGCAGAGTCTATAATGTTGGTTTTTCTCACAGGACGGCTCACATGTTTATCTCGATATTCCTACACATGGCTATGGATTCTTCTAAATCTAAATCTGGACAAGCTCAGTTTAGAGATACAGCATCGACAGGGTTAATTCCGTGCTCGACATTTAATTGAAATATGTCATTTTCAACGGTATTTCAGTTATATTACGGCGGCCAGTTCCCCTTGCGTGTATCTCATTGCTTTTACGCACCACTTCCCAGGTAAACTACTACTCACTTTCGTCAACCATCGGAAGGAATGAATGGCCGAACCCGTGCTCGAACCTACGACTCCTTGGTTGATGGTCCTCGTCGTTACCGACAGAACTTTTTCGGCTCGACTTACCAAGAAATAACGGGGATAGACTAGTAACTGGTTGATATATTGGGGTTTAACGCTGTTTTAAACTTTTGTTTCAGTCATATCACGGCGGACAGATCATGGTTTCCTTGTTTTGAGGCGTATGCATTTGGTGTGTCGGTGTTATAATAAATTTTGAATTGATCGAAAATGACAAATAATCCACCGTATTACAAATCGGAGCCTTATTAGGAATATCTATTAGATGTTTAATGAACCGTCGTAATTCTTTTCATCTCTTTAGCTTTAGCTTTGATAGTGTCACTTTTTATTTCACAAATAAGGAAAATATAGAATCGGAATATCACGTATTGCAATACCATATAGTGTAACTTTAGTAAATGAGGAAAAATGAAAGTCAATATGTCCAAAAATCGACAGTCGCTCGTTAATAATTTACTTTGTATATTTCAGACATCGACGTCATCCAGACGCAGTCAAAACAGTAGCGATATATTCACGGACCGTCCAGGGCGCCCCAAACCAAAGATCAACCTCTTTAAACTCGTGGTCCAGACGAGGGCATGGCAGAAGCTTGCAAAAAGCAGCAGTCACCGTCTGAGTGACAGATCTAAAGGCGTGGTAAAATACGAAAACACGTACAAAACGGAACCGGACGATGGGAAACATTTTGCCGTCAACAAAATCGAAGAAATGTTAAAAGAGACGCTTGAAAAGCGTCTGCATCATATCAGATATACGGCCGCAAATTGTCGTCTTATAACGACGGAACTAACAGCCGATATTAAGTTTAAAGTGAAGGCGATGGAATTACCACGCTATAAGATCGTCTGCAATGTGTTAATAACTGAAAATAAACAGCAGGGACTTCAGATATCCAGCCGATGCGTGTGGAATCACAGCACGGACAACTTTGCGTCCTACACATATCGAAATCAAACGCTTATTGCCGTAGCCAATGTGTACGGCGTGTACTTTGAATAGTTATTTTGACTGATATTTAATCCTTATCCACAGATAACAGGGGGCGTAGCTCCCTTTAGGCTCTGTAGGCACGTGCCTACACATGTTTTCTTAAAATGTCTCCAAAATGCAGCTGCGGCGATAGACATCTGCGTAATGTATCGACCAGATCAGCATGCGCTGTCCTCGCAGACTGATCCGGCCGACACATTCCGTCAGAAAATCCACAGGAGACGAACAGTGTCTAACCGGGTAGGCCTGGGTGGCATGCTTAGGCTGATCCGGTTCGATACTTTACGCAGAGTCCACACTGTTGATGTTTCTCACGAGACGGCCTACACATTGATTATTGCAAAGCTACGCCCCTGGATCATAATAAACCCCCGGTAGATGGCGACTTTGTAAGAACATTGTGACCGAAGGAATAATTGCGCACCGTGAGCAACTCCTCCTTTGTTTAATACTACGTTTCCGAAAGTCGTCCGATGTGTATTGGTCAAATGCGTATTGATGTGGAAAAGGGTATAACGTTTACTTGATATTATATTTTTACAGTCGTCTGCTTTTCCAGTTTGATACAGAGTTGGAAACATTCGTAGAAAATGAGAAAAACGCTCGTTTTGAGAAATTTCTCATTCCCCTACAATGTTTAAAATGTTGTCTGATGTAATGGTATCGAACCTGCGACCTCCCGCACAGAGGTGCTCGTAACGAGCTGTCTCACCCGAAATCAGCATTGTTTCCCTTAAATCTTAAAACTATTCAAACATTCTGATAACATGAAAAAATAGAATCGGCCAAATTTGAACATGGAGGAGTCTACTAACAATTCGGCGCTGAAAGAGGTAAAGACGTATTGGCATAACACTAGGGATGCTGCACTTCCAGCTTGTTAAATGTACTTCTCTAAACCTGGTGGGACTGTGCGTTTTCACTGGTTCGACTGAACATTCACTGTACGCAGTTATATTCCCTCTTTCACTGCCGAATTTCACAAAGTCGACGCTCCACGTTTAAAATTGGATCACTGCATCTTTCGCCCAACAGGAAACTTTGGCAAACAATGCAGATCTGAGCCTTTAATTTGATTTTGGCGGCGAAACGGTTAAACATTCCCTACAAACCACATTTCCTAGCATACGAAACATTGACAACATTATAGAAATAACGGGAAAGTTTGAGACAAAAGGAGAAATTTCTCATTATGAGCAATTTCTCCGTTTGCCATAGCGTTTTCACAAAGTATCTGCTGCAAATGCGTCAGAAAGCGTCTGTATGTGGGAAAGGAAACTGTTTTGCTGCATACTGTGGTTGATAATATGATGGAATCATTTCCCCACAACGTTTTATGAGTAAAATTAGTTCACGCATAGAGCCATTCGTTGTGTATAACCGTTAAAACCTAGTATGATATGTTGTCATTGAGAAACGCATTTATGTATTGTATGCAATATTCAATAAACACATTATTTAATTTTAAGTTTTCATATTGTATTCGTACAAATAATCCTTTCCCACATGTTGACGCATCTGCGGAAGACGACTTTTTAACAAATCTTGACAAAAGGAGAAATTGCTCAAAGGTCACTCTGAGACGACCTGTATGGAAAAGTCATCAGACTGTATACTAGCAAGTGTGTGAAGTTGGCAGAGCATTAGACGTTAGACATTAGACATTCAAAAAAAATATTCGAATGTCTAATTAGACGTTAGACATTCGATTAGACATTCGCTAATTTTGATTATCGAATGTCTAATTAGACATTAGACATTCGATTAGACATTCAGAAAAATCGCAAATGTTAAATATCGAATGTCTAATTCGACATTAGACATTCGATTAGACATTCGCAAATTACAAGATCTATAACCCAAATTCGTCGAAGGTCATTGTACATTCAAAAAACGAATGTCTAATTGGTCAGTTAGCCATTAGACATTCGATTAGACATTCGCAAATTAAGGGATTTAAGTACCAAATTCGTCGGAGGTCATTGTACATGCAAAAAACGAATGTCTAATTGGTCAGTTAGACATTAGACATTCGATTAGACATTCGCAAATTAAGGGATTTAGGTACCAAATTCGTCGGAGGTCATTGTACATGCAAAAAACGAATGTCTAATTGGTCAGTTAGACATTAGACATTCGATTAGACATTCGCGAATAACGATATTTAGGTTCCAAATTCGTCGTAGGTCAACGTACAATCAAAAAACGAATGTCTTATTGGTCAGTTAGACATTAGACATTCGATTAGACATTCGCAAATTAAGAGATTTAGGTACCAAATTCGTCGGAGGTCATTGTACGTGCAAAAAACGAATGTCTAATTGGTCAGTTAGACATTAGACATTCGATTAGACATTCGCAACTTACTATACTTAGGTTCCAAATTCGTCAGAGATCATTGTACATTCAAAAAACGAATGTCTAATTGGTCAGTTAGACATTAGACATTCGATTAGACATTCGCAAATTACCAAACTTAGTTTTCAAATTACTCGGAGGTCCTTGTACATTCAAAAAACGAATGTCTAATTGGTCAGTTAGACATTAGACATTCGATTAGACATTCGCAAATTACTATACTTAGGTTCCAAATTCGTCAGAGATCATTGTACATTCAAAAAACGAATGTCTAATTGGTCAGTTAGACATTAGACATTCGATTAGACATTCGCAAATTACAAAACTTAGTTTTCAAATTACTCGGAGGTCATTGTACATTCAAAAAACGAATGTCTAATTGGTCAGTTAGACATTAGACATTCGATTAGACATTCGCAAATTACTATACTTAGGTTCCAAATTCGTCAGAGATCATTGTACATTCAAAAAACGAATGTCTAATTGGTCAGTTAGACATTAGACATTCGATTAGACATTCGCAAATTACCAAACTTAGTTTTCAAATTCATCGGAGGTCATTGTACATTAAAAAAACCGAATGTCTAATTGGTCAGTTAGACATTAGACATTCGATTAGACATTCGCAAATTAAGAGATTTAGGTACCAAATTCGTCGGAGGTCATTGTACGTGCAAAAAACGAATGTCTAATTGGTCAGTTAAACATTAGACATTCGATTAGACATTCGCAACTTACTATACTTAGTTTCCAAATTCGTCGGAGATCATTGTACATTCAAAAAACGAATGTCTAATTGGTCAGTTAGACATTAGACATTCGATTAGACATTCGCAACTTACTATACTTAGGTTCCAAATTCGTCAGAGATCATTGTACATTCAAAAAACGAATGTCTAATTGGTCAGTTAGACATTAGACATTCGATTAGACATTCGCAAATTACAAGATCTTTAACCCAAATTTGTCGGAGGTCATTGTACATTCAAAAAACGAATGTCTAATTGGTCAGTTAGACATTAGACATTCGATTAGACATTCGCAAATTAAGGGATTTAGGTACCAAATTCGTCGGAGGTCATTGTACATGCAAAAAACGAATGTCTAATTGGTCAGTTAGACATTAGTCATTCGATTAGACATTCGCAAATTACGATATTTAGGTTCCAAATTCGTCGTAGGTCATTGTACATTCAAAAAACGAATGTCTAATTGGTCAGTTAGACATTATACATTCGATTAGACATTCGCAAATTACAAGATCTATAGCTCAAATTCGTCGGAGGTCATGGCACATTAAAAAAACGAATGTCTAATTGGTCAGTTAGACATTAGACATTCGATTAGACATTCGCAAATTACAAGATCTATAGCTCAAATTCGTCGGAGGTCATTGTACATTCAAAAAACGAATGTCTAATTGGTCAGTTAGACATTAGACATTCGATTAGACATTCGCAAATTAAGAGATTTAGGTACCAAATTCCTCGGAGGTCATTTTACATTCAAAAAACGAATGTCTAATTGGTCAGTTAGACATTAGACATTCGATTAGACATTCGCAAATTAACAGATTTAAGTACGAAATTCGTCGGAGGTCATTGTACATCCAAAACACGAATGTCTAATTGGTCAGTTAGACATTAGACATTCGATTAGACATTCGCAAATTAAAAGATTTAGGTACCAAATTCGTCAGAGATCAATGTACATTAAAAAAACCGAATGTCTAATTGGTCAGTTAGACATTAGACATTCGATTAGACATTCGCAAATTACAAGATCTATAACCCAAATTCGTCGGAGGTCATTGCAAATTAAAAAAACGAATGTCTAATTGGTCAGTTAGACATTAGACATTCGATTAGACATTCGCAAATTAAGGGATTTAGGTACCAAATTCGTCGGAGGCCATTATACATGCAAAAAACGAATGTCTAATTGGTCAGTTAGACATTAGACATTCGATTAGACATTCGTAAATTAAGAGATTTAGGTACCAAATTCATCAGAGATCAATGTACATTCAAAAAACGAATGTCTAATTGGTCAGTTAGACATTAGACATTCGATTAGACATTCGCAAATTACAAGATCTAAAACCCAAATTCGTCGGAGGTCATTGCACATTAAAAAAACGAATGTCTAATTGCTCAGTTAGACATTAGACATTCGATTAGACATTCGCAAATTAAGGGATTTAGGTACCAAATTCGTCGGAGGTCATTATACATGCAAAAAACGAATGTCTAATTGGTCAGTTAGACATTAGACATTCGATTAGACATTCGCAAATTAAGAGATTTAGGTACCAAATTCATCAGAGATCAATGTACATTAAAAAAACGAATGTCTAATTGGTCAGTTAGACATTAGACATTCGATTAGACATTCGCAAATTAAGAGATTTATGTACCAAATTCATCAGAGATCAATGTACATTAAAAAAACGAATGTCTAATTGGTCAGTTAGACATTAGACATTCGATTAGACATTCGCAAATTAAGAGATTTATGTACCAAATTCATCAGAGATCAATGTACATTAAAAAAGCGAATGTCTAATTGGTCAGTTAGATATTAGACATTCGATTAGACATTCGCAAATTAAGAGGTTTAGGTACGAAATTTGTCTGAGGTCATTGTACACGCAAAAAAATCGAGATATCGAAAAGTTCGAGATATCTCGAACTTTCCATTATCTCGAACTTTCGATATCTCGATTTTTTTTTTCCTCTCGATATCTCGAACTTTTCGATATCTTGATTTTTTTTTTTCTCGATATCTCGAACTTTCCAATATCTCGAACTTTCGATATCTCGAATTTTTCGATATCTCGATTTTTTTTTTTTTCTCGATATCTCGAACTTTATCGATATCTTGATTTTTTTTTTCTCGATATCTCGAATTTTTCGGTATCTCGAACTTTTCGATATCTCGAACTTTCCGATAAAAAAAAAAAAAAAAAATCGAGATATCGAAAGTTCGAGATATTAGAAAGTACGAGATATCGAGAAAAAAAAAATCAAGATAGCCAAAAGTCCGAGATATCGAGAGAGAAAAAAAAAATATCGAGATATCGAAAAGTTCGAGATACCGAAAACTTCCGAGTTATCGAACGTTCCAGATATTGGAAAGTACGAGATATCGAAAAAAGAAAAAAAAAAAGATATCGAAAAGTTCGAGATATCGAAAAATTCGAGATACCGAAAACATCGAGATATCGAAAGTTCGAGATATTGGAAAGTTCGAGATATCGAGAATAAAAAATAATCAAGATATCGAAAAGTTCGAGATACCGAAAAATTCGAGATATCGAAAGTTCAAGATATTGGAAAGTTCGAGATATCGAGAAAAAAAAAAATCAAGATATCGAAAAGTTCGAGATATCGAGGGGGAAAAAAAATCGAGATATCGAAAGTTCGAGATATTGGAAAGTTCGAGATATCTCGAACTTTTCGATATCTCGATTTTTTTTTTGCGTGTACAATGACCTCAGACAAATTTCGTACCTAAACCTCTTAATTTGCGAATGTCTAATCGAATGTCTAATGTCTAACTGACCAATTAGACATTCGTTTTTTTAATGTACATTGATCTCTGATGAATTTGGTACATAAATCTCTTAATTTGCGAATGTCTAATCGAATGTCTAATGTCTAACTGACCCAATTAGACATTCGTTTTTTTAATGTACATTGATCTCTGATGAATTTGGTACCTAAATCTCTTAATTTGCGAATGTCTAATCGAATGTCTAATGTCTAACTGACCAATTAGACATTCGTTTTTTGCATGTATAATGACCTCCGACGAATTTGGTACCTAAATCCCTTAATTTGCGAATGTCTAATCGAATGTCTAATGTCTAACTGAGCAATTAGACATTCGTTTTTTTAATGTGCAATGACCTCCGACGAATTTGGGTTATAGATCTTGTAATTTGCGAATGTCTAATCGAATGTCTAATGTCTAACTGACCAATTAGACATTCGTTTTTTTTTTAATGTACATTGATCTTTGACGAATTTGGTCCCTAAATCTTTTAATTTGCGAATGTCTAATCGAATGTCTAATGTCTAACTGACCAATTAGACATTCGTTTTTTTAATGTGCAATGACCTCCGAAGAATTTGGGTTATAGATCTTGTAATTTGCGAATGTCTAATCGAATGTCTAATGTCTAACTGACCAATTAGACATTCGTTTTTTTTTAATGTACATTGATCTCTGACGAATTTGGTACCTAAATCTTTTAATTTGCGAATGTCTAATCGAATGTCTAATGTCTAACTGACCAATTAGACATTCGTTTTTTTTAATGTACCTTGATCTTTGATGAATTTGGTACCTAAATCTCTTAATTTGCGAATGTCTAATCGAATGTCTAATGTCTAACTGACCAATTAGACATTCGTTTTTTTAATGTACATTGATCTCTGATGAATTTGGTACCTAAATCTCTTAATTTGCGAATGTCTAATCGAATGTCTAATGTCTAACTGACCAATTAGACATTTGTTTTTTGCATGTATAATGACCTCCGACGAATTTGGTACCTAAATCCCTTAATTTGGAATGTCTAATCGAATGTCTAATGTCTAACTGACCAATTAGACATTCGTTTTTTTAATGTGCCATGACCTCCGACGAATTTGAGCTATAGATCTTGTAATTTGCGAATGTCTAATCGAATGTCTAATGTCTAACTGACCAATTAGACATTCGTTTTTTGAATGTACAATGACCTACGACGAATTTGGAACCTAAGTATAGTAAGTTGCGAATGTCTAATCGAATGTCTAATGTCTAACTGACCAATTAGACATTCGTTTTTTGAATGTACAATGATCTCTGACGAATTTGGAAACTAAGTATAGTAAGTTGCGAATGTCTAATCGAATGTCTAATGTCTAACTGACCAATTAGACATTCGTTTTTTGCACGTACAATGACCTCCGACGAATTTGGTACCTAAATCTCTTAATTTGCGAATGTCTAATCGAATGTCTAATGTCTAACTGACCAATTAGACATTCGTTTTTTTTTAATGTACAATGACCTCCGACGAATTTGAAAACTAAGTTTGGTAATTTGCGAATGTCTAATCGAATGTCTAATGTCTAACTGACCAATTAGACATTCGTTTTTTGAATGTACAATGATCTCTGACGAATTTGGAACCTAAGTATAGTAATTTGCGAATGTCTAATCGAATGTCTAATGTCTAACTGACCAATTAGACATTCGTTTTTTGAATGTACAATGACCTCCGAGTAATTTGAAAACTAAGTTTGGTAATTTGCAAATGTCTAATCGAATGTCTAATGTCTAACTGACCAATTAGACATTCGTTTTTTGAATGTACAATGATCTCTGACGAATTTGGAACCTAGGTATAGTAAGTTGCGAATGTCTAATCGAATGTCTAATGTCTAACTGACCAATTAGACATTCGCTTTTTGCACGTACAATGACCTCCGACGAATTTGGTACCTAAATCTCTTAATTTGCGAATGTCTAATCGAATGTCTAATGTCTAACTGACCAATTAGACATTCGTTTTTTGATTGTACGTTGACCTACGACGAATTTGGAACCTAAATATCGTAATTCGCGAATGTCTAATCGAATGTCTAATGTCTAACTGACCAATTAGACATTCGTTTTTTGCATGTACAATGACCTCCGACGAATTTGGTACCTAAATCCCTTAATTTACGAATGTCTAATCGAATGTCTAATGTCTAACTGACCAATTAGACATTCGTTTTTTGCATGTACAATGACCTCCGACGAATTTGGTACTTAAATCGCTTAATTTGCGAATGTCTAATCGAATGTCTAATGTCTAACTGACCAATTAGACATTCGTTTTTTGAATGTACAATGACCTTCGACGAATTTGGGTTATAGATCTTGTAATTTGCGAATGTCTAATCGAATGTCTAATGTCGAATTAGACATTCGATATTTAACATTTGCGATTTTTCTGAATGTCTAATCGAATGTCTAATGTCTAATTAGACATTCGATAATCAAAATTAGCGAATGTCTAATCGAATGTCTAACGTCTAATTAGACATTCGAATATTTTTTTTGAATGTCTAATGTCTAACGTCTAATGCTCTGCCAACTTCACACACTTTATACTAGCTCTGGTTTTTAAAGAGATTATGGGTTTGTTCAAAGGGAGAAAAACTAATGGCAGAATGCTTATGTATTTGTAAAATATTTTTACAGTTACCTCCCTTCTGTAACTCGAATCAACCAGTACGCGAGTTTAAACCATCAGTTCCGTATTGTGTATGCCTGTTTTTAACCTACATTTGCAAGATCAGTCTGCAGGCTTGCGTAGTATAATCTTGGTATAGATCGTTCGTTATCAATGTATCAATACATAGTGAAGACCACAAGTAAGAACCATTGGTGATGATTTCCGTTTTAGGAATTATGATACGGATACAGCAGATGCAATGCTGTGTACAAGACAGTAGTACATGTACAGTGGTAGAGCGTCCGCCTCTCGTACCAAAGGTCCCGGGTTCGAATCAAATGATGAACGGGTTCCGCCTTTGGATGATTATATCCACACAAACGGCGCGAGTACTGGATTGTATCCAGGAAACAGATCTCGAGCGTAATTAATATTAGCTTCAAATGTTTTTTTCGCATTCATTGTAAACTTTATAAGTTTAAACTAAACTAATGCTATTCCCGCAACCCTCGAGCATGTACCAATGAGGGAATAAATTAATTCTACAACAAATTAAGTCTTCGAGGATCGAACCAATGTCTCCTGCTCCAATGGCAGCCGCTCTACGCACTGCACCATGCATGCGGTACACGTGGGGAAGAGACGATTCAGGACTACCAGGATCAAATCAAGGTCCTTTCACCTGACATGTTCTTTGAATTTGATTGATTGATTGGTTGATTGATTGATTGATTGGTGTTTAACGCCAGTTGTTTCAATAATCATTCAGTCATATCACGGCGGACAGTTAAGCTAATCATGTATTGTCTGTGCTTTCTAACGCCACTTCACCACACAACATTCTTTCCAAGCAACTGGCTGCTTTTTCCTCATAGGCTGTTAGCGCATTGGTGGAAGACGAATGACGCTTGTCGCATTGACTTTTGTCAGACGTCAGAATGAATTATGGCCGAGCTGTGGTTCGAACTCACAGCCCCTGGATTAACAGCTCGCGCCGCTACCAACTGAGCTACAGAGGTTCAGTGATATGTTCTTTCAGACTGTTCCTAATTAAATTGATATCGCCTCCACAAAAAGGACAGATAAATTAGATGTATAAAGTAGATAAATTATTTGTACGGTAGAAATTGTTTGGCAAAGTAACCAGGAAGCGTTGAATGGTCGATTGTTTGGTTGGCTGGTTTTCAACGGTATTTCAGCTATTTTACGGCGGCCAGTTCACCTTGCGGGTATCTCATTGCTTTTACGCACCACTTCCCAGATAGACTACTACTCACTTTTGTCAATCATCGGAAGGAATGAATGGCCGAACCCTTGCTCGAACCTACGACTTCTTGATTGATGGTCCTCGTCGTTACCGACTGAACTGTTTCGGCTCGACTTACCAAGAAACAACGGGGATAGACTAGTAACTGGTGGATCTATTGGGGTTTAACGCCATTTTAAACTTTAGTTTCAGTCATATCACGGCGGACAGTTCCCGTACACATGCGTTACAGGCATTCTCAGACCCGTACTCAAGACAGAAATAGTTCAAAGCAACTGGCTGCTTGTCCACATACATGTTTATCGAGGAGAACGAATGATTGATTGATTGATTGATTGATTGTTTGGTGTCTTACGCCGCTTTCAACATTGTTTTAGTTATATCACGCCGTGTCCTGGGAATGTTACCAGTACTACTGGTCCATTTATTCTGACACCAGCTAGTCAGTCGTAATGCTAAACCCTCAACACTGAGCGCCAGGGAAAGCAGCAATTACTACCATGAGGCTTGTTGGAATAGTAAACGCGTGAAATTATTTTGATATTCTATGTTTATTCTTGCGTTCATGAAGCAAATATGTATCGTCATGCAGGTGGTGACGACGTCATACACGTGACGTCATATCATATCATTGAGGCGACTTATAACAATCCGAATGGAATTATTTCTCACTAGTAAGTTAATATAATTCTCAATCACGGATATTTCAATAAAACTTCGCAATAGAAATATATATCTAAATGAAGTACTCAACGACATCTGTAATTGTTTGCTGGATTATCCAAAACAAGGGGAGTAACTTTGTTAAAATTATTCGTACCATTGCACGATTGTTACAATATCAACTCATCGTTCACATCTTGTAAGCAACAAACATACAGGTCACAAATGTGTATGTAACAAACAACAACAACAGGCTTATGCAGAACAGGTCTCAATATATTTGCAATAGATTCAATAGCGATCGAAAACAAACAACTGAGTGAGTTGTCTTTTCACAGTTATGGACAGTTTTCCAAAACAAAAACGGTCTTTTTGTGATTAAAGGTTGATGGGGGATTTCTTTTTTGGTTTGAAAAACGAATTTCGGATGTTCCAAAATAAAAAAAAAAAAAAAAAGAAATTCGAGGCGGACTCTTAGTGAATCAAAGTACTGAAAGTACGCTGGAAGGTGATTTTAGAGTGATGTCAGCCAGGTGTAGATGGGATAATGAATTGTATGCGTATGAACAGATCTCTTTGCATAAAATCATAATTAAGTATAAGTGTGCACTCAATTCAAATCAATTCTCACATTACTAGCACATTAAGAAAGTCTTGTAAAATTTAAATAATATCATGACATCTAACGATGATCACAGATCTTTATAGATATAATTTTATTTTGATGTGTATTATGATTACGCGTAAAGTGTGGATTCAAACACTTCCAAATATTAGACAATTTAAAACAATTAGATATTCGGATAAAATCTGATTGATTGAAACGTAATGTTAAACAAGAGCAAATGCATATTAAAACCAAAGGCTTCTTTTCCCACAACATTTTTCTTTCAAGAGCTGCAATATCTAAAGAGGCAACGTCTTAGGGTGTTTATCCAGTATGCATGAGTTCGATTTTACCATACCAATTCAGGAAAAGCGATTTCCACATCTTTCTCCTTTCCCCCTGTAGATCAGTCGGTAGCGACGCGGGCTGTCAATCGAGCGGTTGTGAGTTCGAATCCAAGCTCGGCCAACATTTTTTCCGTCGTTTGACAAAAGTCAATGTGACACGCGTCATTCATCTTCCACCAATGGGCTAACAATATATACGGAAAAGCAGCCAGTTGCTTGGAAAGAATATTGTGTGGATTCTTTGTGTGAGAAAGCCAGGAAACACATGGATATGTGAATTGGCCGCCGTGATATGACTGAACAACTGAACACGTCGTTAAAGCCCAATCAATCAATCCTTTTTATATAATCATTCTGTAATTTACCCTTAACAATGCCCCCTAATCCCCTAATACATATTAAGTCGAGTAGGCGGCGTTCGGGGAACACACCATTCGTGCATTACCAGATAACTAACACTTCTCCCAAGCACACAACTATTGACAACATTGTAACAAAATATGAGAAATGTATCCCAGGTCTCCAAATGTTGCATCTGCAAGTAGCAAATGCTTTAAACTACTTTAAAGGAAAATATGTATTTAACAAATTATGAGGTAAATATTAGAAACCTGCAGCAGACGATTTTGAAAATATCTGAGAGGGAATTTTTCCTTTTCGCACAACGTTTCAATTAGTAAATATATATATACATATATAATATATATAAATGATGTAAATACCTATAAATGAATATAGTAGAGGAAATGTAAGGAATATAACTGAAAGTCGTAATTAAGGATAGATTAGCATATTTTTTAAGAAACTACTCATTGTATCTAATTTCTCTTTATCCAACAATGCCCGCTCAGAAGACAATTTGATAAAATGGAGAAAAAAAATGTAAATTCGTATTGCAGTGCATCTGAAGACACCTTTCATTGCTAAATCTATTTACATCTGTGACAAATCACATTGAAAGAAAACAAAAATTCAAAGGAAACATTAAAAAAATCTAAAGAAGAAGATTTACAATCAAAATTCAACATAGAAAAGCAGTAATCCGCCATAGCTGAAATCAGACGTCCAGGTTTTGATCTGCTGTCAGAGTGGTCATGGTGGGGTGCCCTTTGGCAAGGCACATTTTCTAGCCTGGTACTTGTTTGTTTACCACGGCATCATGAATGAATGAGCTGGTGTAATGATATAACTGAAATAATGTTGAAAACTGCGTTAAACCCCAATTAAACTTAAACAAAACAAAATTGAACGTATTAGCACAAACATCTTTTGAAATAATGACACTGTTGCATATCCTATTTTACAGGATGTTCTTTAATCTGTCATTCTTAAATTGTTCTATATTCAAATCTCAGCTGTGTCTTGATTTTTTTCAACATCCTCTGCAAGTGTATTGTGTCCAAATGGCTTTGTAATTTGCAAGCTAGTACAGGACACCAACATCATGACCCATCGGCCAGACATACCTATTGGACATGAGCAAAACGCTAACAATGTGTCAGCTTCCTCTTTTGCTACCTGTATTTTTTTTTTTTTTTTTTTGAAAATGTGATGAACACAGATTATCTATTTGAATGATGTACTGATATCGAGCATTAACTTGTCTATGTTTCATGCTTCAACCATTTCTCACATACAACACATTTGGGTCAGACGACTTTGAAAACATCTAGGCTAAAATAAGTAAAATATCTACAAATCAACGGTTGATTATTGAACAGAGTTGAAAACATTGTGAAAAAAGGAGAAATTGTTCGTTCTGAGCATATTCTACTTTTGCCACAATGATGATAAAAATCGTCTGCTGCAGAGGTGTCTATATGGGGGAAAGGGTTATAATAATTATTGTAATGTGATTCAGCTGTTCATTTTACCTTCGATTCTGACACTAAATAATAAGAAACATGCATTGCATTTAGATAAAATACGGTACTCTGATGCAGATTAACAATCTCAGCACCCAATTTGTTATGGTTATCAATTTATACTTTAAGATGGATGAGAACGTATAGTGTCTCTTCGTTTGAAGAGAAATAAAATACTGATTAGAAGAGAAATGGCCCAATTACTGACTTGGAAAAATAAGAAGCAAATGTACTCACCTCTGAAGTCTTGAATATATGCTGTCTCTATACTATTTTTCGCTTTTATTTATTGATTTATCCACAGAAGACATTTTGTTGCATTTTAGGAAGTTTTAAACAAACAAAAATAAAACAAATGGTACAAGTTCAAGATCTTTGTTTATGCAATGTATTATCATAGTGTGTAGTATTTACATATAGCTTTTTGGGGCTTGCTTAGTTAGCCTCGTTCTGAGAAATCTATACATATGCATGAGGCTATACTAAGAAGGGCCTATACTGGAGATGAACAACCAGAAAATCATTCAAAACACAACTGTTTTTGGTAGATTACACTCCTAATGTTACTGTAATCAATCAAACATTAATAGTTGTAATAATAGATTGCATCAGATGATTCAGTACAGTCAATAAATAGAAAGACACTGTACTTTCATGAATGTTCCTGGTGGGATTTCCGTAGAGCTATTGCGTAATATGATATTCAAAAAAGAACTATGTGGACCGCATGATATATTCGGAGTTGGGGGTCAATTAATTTTCACAAAATCAACAAGAATTTATGTTCTTGGAAATACACCAGTCTGGCCTGATGCATCATTACTTGTCATGGTGAGGATTCTTTAAATATTTATATATGCCCTTCTGTATCTCCTCTTAACCGATCACAAATCTACCTTCAGTACTTTCAGTACTTTGATTACGGAAGAATCTCTGATACATGTTTAGCCAGGTAAAACACCTTACATATACATTCTAAAAAAGACGAGTTAAGCCAAATCACCAATGTAATTCGTTTTAGACAAGCAAAACTAGCAGGATAGTATGTTTGACCTTTGACCATGACCGTATGAAATATTATACGGTTTTCGATCGTGAACTTCCTCTAGAATCTTCCAGTATATTGGTACATGTGTATAGCTAATCGCTTTTCGAGTAACGTGGTTATTTTTATACGGGCGTCCGGGATTTATAGGTTCGTGTAAACCTATTACCGCATAAAACAATTATACAGCAAACATCTAGACAAACATTTGAAAACATATGAAAACAAAACTCAATATAAATTTATAAGAATATGCTGAAATAGAATATAATTGACACTATAGGGAGAAATGTATACGTTTTTCACAACGTATTCGAAAGGGATATGCTGCAGATGCGTCAAGTTGTGTCGCCATTTTGGGAAAGGATTACTACAAGTATGTGTCAGGGGCGTAGCTTTGCAATAATCAATGTGTAGGCCGTCTCGTGAGAAAATCAACATTGTGGACTCTACGTAAAGTATCGACCCGGATCAGCCTAAGCATGCCACACAGGCCTACCCGGACTCCTGTAGATTTTCTGTTTCAGTAATAACTACTCTATACATCTATCCCCTCTAAGACGGAATGTGTCGGCCGGATCAGTCTGCGCGGACAGCGCAGGCTGATCTGGTCGATACATTACGCAGATGTCTATCGCCGCAGCTGCATTTTGGGGCACTTTGAGAAAAAATGTGTAGGCACGTGCCTACAGTGCCTAAAGGGAGCTACGCCCCTGTGTGTATATTTATATATAATGTATTCAAATAGTTGACTTATTTGATTTATTTTATAATTTTGCTTGCGCGAATTCAGATAAATGTCAACACTCTTGGCCTTTGTGTCAGCCATCCGCGGAATGTGTCTAGATTAGGCCTTTTTACGAGATTTGAGTTAATATATATGTTTTGACAATTTAACATTTTATTCGCCGACCATTTATAAATGATCCATGCCTAGTGTTTACTTGTTGATTGTTTGTTTGTTTGTATGGGTCTAAACATGATGAGGATTGTCTGTTTTAATATTCTTGTCTGATTTGAATGCAAATCTCTCAGTTATAAATATCCCCTGGTTTCCTGGATACGTTACCAATACTACTGGTGCATTTATCCTGACTCCAGCGTAATGCTAACCATGTGCCAAGGAGGGAAAGCCATTACTACCATTTATTCTGACTCCAGCGTAATAATAACCATGTACCAAGGAGAGAAACCCATTACTACCATTTGCGTCTGGCGATTTGCTGTCCGACTGAATCGCCGTAACGGTATCATATGCGGATACATTGATGTAAAATGAATGGGGATGCAGTTCCAGTAATTTGTCAACGCACGAGTCCAGCGAGAAAACCAACATTGTGGATTCCGTGTAAAATCGATCCGGATCAGCCTAAGCATGCCGCGCAGACTAACCCGAACAGACACTTTTCGCCTACTATGGATTTTCTGTTTCAGGAATCATTACTCTAGACCTCTATCCCCCTGAGACGGAACGTGTCGGCCCGGATCAGTCTGCGCGGACTGCGCATGCTGATCTGGGTCGATACATTACGCAGAGGCCATACTGTTGGTTTTCTCGCGGGACGGCTCATATCATCTGCGTAATGTATCGACCAGATCAGCCTGCGCTGTCCGCGCAGACTGATCCGGCCGACACATTCCGTCTTAGGGGGAAAGATGTATAGAGTAGTGATTCCTGAAACAGAATATCCACAGGAGGCGAAAAGTGTCTATCCGGGTTAGCCTGCGCGGCATGCTTAGGCTGATCTGGGTCGATACATTACGCAGAGGCCACAATGTTGGTTTTCTCGCGGTACGGCTCATATCATCTGCGTAATGTATCGACCAGATCAGCCTGCGCTGTCCGCGCAGACTGATCCGGCCGACACATTCCGTATCTGGGAGATAGAGGTATAGAGTAATGATTCCTGAAACAGAAAATCCACAGGAGGCGAAAAGTGTCTGTCCGGGTTAGCCTGCGCGGCATGCTTAGGCTGATCTGGGTCGATGCATTACGCAGAGGCCATAATGTTGGTTTTCTCACGGAACGGCTCACATGTAGATGAACATGGAGGACTCAGGTTAGACTGTGAGAGTGCGGAAGGCTCGCCGGTTAGACTGTGAGAGTGCGGAAGGCTCGCCGGTTAGACTGTGAGAGTGCGGAAGGCTCGCCTGGGTATTAACTGTACGCAGATGCATTAACCCTTTCCCTCATACGACAATTCCGACAATTCCGCAGCAGACGACTTTGGAACGTATTTTGACAAAACATAGAAAATCTCTATAATTGAATGGATAACCTATGACAAAAAGTGGAAAACATTGTGGCAAAAGGAGAAATTGCACGTTTTGTGTAATTTCTTCTTTTGTCACTATGTTTACAAAAAAACCGTCTGCTGCAGAGGCGTCAGAAAGCATCTATATGAGGGAAAGGGTTAAGACCAGAAATTGCTTGACGCGGCTCAAATTTTAAAGAATTTTTCTGAATTTCCAAGAATTTTTCTGAATTTCCAAGAATTTTCTGAATTTCCGAGTTACATTTATTCTGCTCGACTTAACTAGTTCATGTATTTTCACAATTAATTTATAGTTTTGAATACCAGTTATTTTTAACAACATGGTGTAGCAACCAAAATACCTTAGATACATTATTATTTTGTACCAAACACAGCCGGTTACCAGGCTAATTCCTGATGTGTTTTACTACAGCATGCTGGGAACTAGAGTAGCATGGAGCGAGTAAACTATGTTCTGCCCTTTGTGTCAACAGAGCCTTTACTGAACGCCTATACTAATAATGTGTCGGTATTTATGGATTTTTACGCCGTTTTCAACATTATTTTACTTATATCACGGAGATATACTCACTTATTCATGATCCCTGTGTAAACACCCAGTTCTAGGCTAGGAAATGTGGCGTGTCAATAGACCAACCATCATGGAGAACCACGAGTGGGGATCGAACCTTGCACTCAGACGAGCATCAACATGAGGTCCGATCCGATAAAAATGATTTATAGTTCACATAGCTTCACTCCTTTTACTCTTTTTTTTGTGATACACATTCTTATAGGCCCATATCGGGCGGGCACTAACTTATTCAGTACTACTTCGCACACAAGGGATATCATTGCTGGTATCTCCACCCCCCCCCCCCCCCCCCCCCCCCCCCCCCCCCCCCCCCCCCCCCCCCATATAGAGCGCGGATAATTCATGCTGATAGCTTGTTTCGCAATCTATGTCAAAGAGATAAGTTTAAACTAAAGAACTCTAATCACGAGTTGCGATCTTTATTTCCTGAAATATCCTAGCCTGGAGGATATTATAATACAATCAGGCTATTGGTTGTCCTCAGAAAAACGCCATCTTAACAATCTTTAACTCGTCTGTTTTACCAAAGAAAAATCGGGGTATTTTGATACCCTTGGCATCGTCGTTGTCGGCGACTGTGCGTCGTCACACAACTTTAACCTAACCTCATAATTCAAAAACAGTTGTTCATTTTCAAATGATTGATTTATTGATTGGGGTTAAAAACCGTTTTCAACAAATTTTCAGTTATATCACGACGGCCAGTTCACCTACTCATATGTTTCCTGGTTTTCTATCTCACCAGTATTCCAAACAACCCCTGGTCATTTTCAAATGAAACCAGTTACATATGTTCCTAGGAACAATACGCATTGCCATACCAAGTCACATAACTCTGACTTAAATAATTTATAGTAAAGCCCCCTTTTCAACTTAGAAAAAAGCCGCCGAGCATTGACGTTCGCTTGCAGCGCTATTGTTTTTATTATTATACGGTTGCCAGGTCAAATCGTTAACCAATTCTCAACACAATATTCTTCAAGGGCAATTGGCTAACTTCCTTCATAGACTTTTAGTCCATTGGCGGATGACGAATGAAGTGAGAAACAATGACTGTCACCAATGATTGGAGGGAATGCCGGGATTTAGACTCACACATCTGTAGGTCTCGTTTTTACTGATTGAGAGAAATATTTGATTTGATTGTTTGGTGCTTTACGCCGCTTTCAACATTTGTTATGTTTTATCACGGCGTTTCCTTGGTAAAATACCGGTACTACTGGTCTATTTATCCTGACATCAGCCAGTCAGTCGTAATGTTAACCCCCACGAATCATAATACCGTTTGAGAGAATGCCGGGATTTGAACTCTCACGAATCATAATACCGTTTGAGAGAATGCCGGGATTTGAACTCTCACGAATCATAAAACCGTTTGAGAGAATGCCGGGATTTGAACCCCCACGAATCATAAAACCGTTTGAGAGAATGCCGGGATTTGAACTCTCACGAATCATGTTACCGTTTGAGAGAATGCCGGGATTTGAACTCTCACGAATCATGTTACCGTTTGAGAGAATGCCGGGATTTGAACTCTCACGAATCATGCTACCGTTTGAGAGAATGCCGGGATTTGAACTCTCGCGAATCATGTTACCGTTTGAGAGAATGCTCGCCCTAATGTAACGAAACGGGATTTTATTTCTAGTTTTGATTTCGTATTGTTTAACCTAGAAATAGAAAGTAAAGCACCTAAATTATGTGGGTTTATTGTTATTTATGTTTACGTTATATAATATATTAATATTTCATAATATAATTGAAAATAGAAACGTGTATGCCTCAAAGGGGTTTATTTGATATTCTTGACAGTTATTTGCCTACAGAGGTCCATGACATATTCAAATGGCTACTTCATCATGTGTAAAACTTCTCTCCTAAATTTTAAAACCACAATTTATATAAAAAATAATAATTGTAAACAACGATGACATAATGTACAGGAAATGTCAACACACTTACCGAACTATTAGAAAAGGATCAACTGCTCATTTCGAGCGAGATTGTTTATCACTTACTGTATAAAAGGATTCAAAAAGTGTGTTCTCTAATAGAGAAAGGGTTATAAAGCCAGCGAGGCTACGGTACAACTGTCAGGCGATTTATTGCATAAGCCTGACGAATATTTTACCTGATATGCCCGTTTTAGAATCGTATGTTTTGAAGAATATTTGAGGCAAATCGTGTAACATTCGGGGAAATTGAAGTATATTTCATATTGTGGGAAGAAGAACTTGCTCATTTTCATTATTTCATCAGTTTTCCTACAACATATTAATAGGCCGTCTACTATCAAAGCGTCAAATGCCGCCTGTTTATGTAAAGAGTCAATTTGCATGTGATGTCCACCATAAATAGAACTACCTGACGGTATATATAAGACGTAAGTACAGGCAAACCGAAGTCAGTGTGCAACAGTATGGGGAAGAAACAGAACGTGGAAACAGAGCGCAGGGCAAAGGTCCTCGTCGAGAGGGTCTTTGAAAGAAGCGCCACGTTTATTGCTACCCACCCATGGAAGGTGGTCATTGTTACGATCATAGTCCAGCTTCTACTCGGACTGTCTCTGTTAACGCGTAGTTTGAATAACGACATTGAAGAGTTATATACTCCGAGGAACACAATCACAGACAGAAATATTGATCGACTTCTACCATTCTACCCGGATGAAAGCGGGACTAACTTTTCCGTCATGAAATACGTAAGGAAGCCGTTATTTGCAGACGTTATAATTACAAAACCCGCTGACGCCAACGGAACAGGAGAGCTCACATACGAAGAGGTCAAAGAAGTTATTCTGAACGTTTCTAACGTAGGGTTTCCAACCAGGTATTACCAAGCTGATCTGAACAAAGTGTGCGCCAAGTGTGGAGACAAGTGTGTTGTATCTGCGTCCGAAAATGCCGATACTGAACTGTTGGAAAATTATTTTAAAATCGACAATGGGCATATGATTAAATATCGTGCCGGAATTACAAGTATGGACTTTCGAAACAATTTAACCAGACCCGTAAAAATTCGATTTTATCTACGACAGGACACAAACGTGTATTACCAAGATTCTATCTTATGGCAGCATGCTTTTATTCGAGCAATGAAAAAATGGGACAACGAGAACATCAGCGTTTACTTCAGTCACTCGGGTTCCTTTTTACAAGAGGTCGGAAATGACACTTTTCCAGACATCCGGATATTTTCCTTGGCTGTGGGTATTTTTATTACATATTGCGGATTTCTCATTTCCGGCGGAGACTGCGTATCAAAGCGCATGAATATCGGACGAATGGGAATTGTTGTTGTCCCACTGGCTGTGTTAGGGTCCTGGGGATTGATGAGTGGTATCGGAATGACCTTCACGAACATTGTAGGGGTAATGCCCTTCTTTGTCATGTGTAAGTATTTAAACTTGTTATCCAAGACGTATAAGAAAATACATAAAACAAACACGTTATCTACTGAACATATTATTTAATTTTGGAATGTAATGGCCAAGATATTTCTAATAATACATCAATAATTGTTGACTAGATCAAAATAGTTGATAAGGAAATGCTGTTGGGGAACCTAACAGCAATTTACTATATAAACCAATGGAAAAAAATTGCTGTTGGGGGAACCAAACCAGCATTCAGAATGAATCACGACAACGGCCGAATGCCAATACAATGGACACATATGAGCCGGATCGCGAGAAAACCAACATTGTGGACTCCGCGTAAAGTATCGACCCGGATCATCCAAAGCATGTCGCGCAGGCTAATCCGGACATGTGGATTTTCTGTTTCAGGAATAATTACTCTATACCTCTATCCCTCTGAGACGGAATGTGTCGGTCCGGATTAGCTTGCGCTAATAATGTTGGTTTCCTCGCGGGACGGCTCATATTAAGTAAAACCTTACTTAAAATATTTGAAACTGCTGGTGCCCCAAACAGTATTACTAACATAATTGGAAGTCAGGACAAAGTGTGATTTTTTCCCCCTGTCCCTGAAGCAGGCAGGTGGAATTAAGTCGTTTAGTTGGTATACATGGTGCTCCGGGTCAATCTTGATTGGTGTTTAACGCCGTTTACAACTATTTTCCAGTTCCTAGGTAAGTTACCTGTACTTTTGGTCAATTTATCTGATAACTGCGAGTCCGTGGTAATGCTAGTCCGTCAACCCTGAGCGCCAAGGGGGTAAAGCCATTTGTTAAGTCTTAGATTTGATCCGGATAGAGGTAGACGCTCTACTTCTACATTGTTCAAGGGAAAACATAAATAAAGCGTAAAATGTAGATGAAATTCGCATTTGCTTGCATTATCAAAACTAGAAAACAGCGGGCTTCTCACTACAATCACTTTAACCTTTTAGTGCAGCATAGTGTTTTATAATGCATCTGTTTTCGAATATTATTTATACTTACAGGTGTAGTAAATTAATCTGCTTGTGCAGCAATGCTAAAAAATTAAAGTGGATTCTGTATTTCAGATGTTTTTCGAAACCGTCTATGACTTACTTGCAAACTGTGAAGATCCTGATCAAACTGTACGGATGAACAGGTTGATCTGGATATACACCGGTGGTCGCAAATGCCTCATGGCTGGTTTTCCATAGCATTGCCTATATAATCTTTTAAGATCTGCTTTGAAAACATCTGAAAAAAAGAACGAATAATTGACCTTGGGATAGGTTAATGGGATAGAATGCCCAGTACAAACATCGCAGGACTTAATTTATTATAGAACGCCGGGAACCACATTAGTATAATATGAAAATGACAATGACAATTCTTTATTAAACAATATAGGCCTCCGCCCCATAATACAAAATGATCAACAAATGCGGCATCAATTGAATGCGGCATAAATTAAATGCGGCATAAATTATTCATTATGTAACACAATTAGAGGCTGTCAAAACAGTGTCCATAATTAGTCGCCGGGCAGAAGCCCGCGACTTCTATTTTTAATAGCTTTTCGGAAATCACATGGGAGGGCGGCTTATTATTAGAAAGAAACAAATCTAGATGATTTGAACATATTACAATTGTGGTTGTTTACGAACACTAATAAATGACACATCTAAAATGAAATAAATATTCCGATTTTTTAATGTTTGCAGTTTTTTTTATTTCACTCGCATTTAAGTTTTTTGTCTTATTTACGAAGACAAAAGTGGTCCCTTCAAGACGTGAACCAACACCCCCTAATGCAGACTCTTATGTGTCATCATTGAGGTCAATTTCGGATTCTCCTTTTAATAGCAATTTTAACTTACTAAATGTTGTTTTCATGTTCAAAGAGATGTCTTGATTTGTGTAGAATTCATTTAATAATGTTAATCCATGAATATCTAAAGTAGGAACTGTTTCTAAGCTAAATATAGACCCTATTCTGTTGTGTAGTTTCGTGACCTTTAACATCGATTTTCGCGCATGCGCATTTCGATATGAAAAAGCGAGTGATATTATTTTATTTTAGACAAGTACAAGACGAATAATGTTTGACGCAAAGCGTCAAAGAGAAGCCGCAATATTTCGTTGTACATGTAGAAATAAGAAAAAAAGAACATTTTTAAATCCACAAACAATAGAACAATTTAAACTGTAGACGGTAATGCTGATATATTTCTCCTTTTGAAGACTTTTGTGCGTTTTCTTCAAATTACCTCCCTTTAAAGCAATACCAGGATATTTACCTTGTGATTCGAATAAGATTGACAAACATTGAAATTATATGAATGAATACTATTATTTAAATAAGTAACAACAGCAAAATTAAATTTAAGCCAGATAAATGTGTACACATTTCGTTAATTTTTTATAGATACCCTAATGTATAGGTATGAATATAAACTTTATAAGCAAATGTTTTCATTTCAACGTTCCTAATGTTTGAATAGACTAAGGATAGTCAAGAATACATAAATAAATCAATGCAGTCTTTTCCGGCGACATTGATGCCTTGCATCAACTTTCTCTTGTATCTCATGTGATATAAAACCATATGGAATCTGCGCATGCTAATCCGGGCCGGCGGGGATAGAGGTATACAGTAATGTTTCCTAAAATAGAAAACAAGAGAAATTTGATGCAAGGCATCAATGCCGCCGGAAAAGACTGCATTGATTTATTTTTTAACACACATGTATTCTTGACTTTCATTAGTCTTAACATACACATAATGTTTTCATTAAGGACTAATTCCAGGATTTTTGAAATTCCACATAGATCTACAAATTTCAGGATTTCTTTTGGTCAGGATTTTGGATGTTTTGTATTTGTCAATAAAACCACAACAAATACATTTTGGGATTTAATTCTACATGCAATAAAAAGCTATTAAACCCTTTCCATGTCTGAAGTAACAATGAAAACCTTTAAACGCTTTAAAACATTGAGAAAACGGTTAAATTGCTAAAGACATGAACTTCCTCCTTTTTAATAATAATTAATATAATAAATATTTCACAGATGTTAAAATTTATCCTCATATGTTTAAAAAGTAGACCACACTTGAAACAACATATCAGCTAAATTGTTTATCTAAATCGTTGATGCATACAATATATGTTTGGCGCAAGAGAAATGCCAGTTGCGAGTCCCATTACTATTTAATAGGTGGCAAGTATGAAATTAATTGGGTGCGAAAGAGCAGATTTTCTTTATTTCTAAATCTATTGTTTATCAGAGTTTGTTCTTCTCTTAATTTGTTTCAAGCCAAATAAACATTTAATATCACATATATTTAATCATTTAAGTGTGTAATATTAGCTATCTATCTGTAATAAGGTGTTTGAGCATTCTTTCGAAAAGTTGACCTCGTTTCAAGATCGAGTCGTAGTGTCAGACATCGATGAAAGTGAATAAAAAATCAGGCAAAGCTTTAGTGCATGTTTTACTCCACAGCATTCGAGAGAAAAAAAACATTTCTATATTATCTTTCTTTCTCCTTCATTCGACCCATGCACTCGTTTCGTGACGTTTAAGAAATCAATTTTCCGTGCGACATTTTTTGTCTGCATATAAACAAGTCACTTTTCTAAGTTAACATTTTACTTCCGGTTACTTCGTTTTACATTTTTGCAATATGAAACTTGGTCACGAACTGAGGAAAATGCGTTTCGACGTTCACGACCGATAAACAGGCTTATATTTGAGACATATGTTCACAAAATATTTCTTATTTTTGTTTCTGTTACCAGTTTATGTTGATACTTATCTATTAAAAGGAGAATTCGATGTGATTTTCATATCGATAGTCTGCTGCAAGCAGGTGCGCGTATGTAAACAAATTAGACTGTGCGACGTAAAGGTTTGTAGTTATCGCATTTTGATTACATAGTTTATGAAAATAAAGAATCTCAGTCTATCTAATAGGGACTGTTTTGTCTTCGTAAATAAAACAAAAAAACATAAATGCGAGTCAAAATAAAGAAACTGCACATACTTAAAACATCGGAATATTTATTTCATCTTAGATGTGTCATAACGCAATTGTTCAAGACATTTAAATTTGGTTATTTCTAATAATAACTCCTCCTCGCTTGTGATTTCCGAAAACCTATTAAAAATAGAAGTCGCGGGCTTCTGCCCGGCGACTAATCAACAGGAGGCGAAAAGTGTGTGTCCGGATAAGCTTGCTCGGCATGCTTAGGCTGATCCGGATCGATACTTTACAAAGAGTCCACAATGTTGGTTTTCTCGCAGAACGGCTCATTTGTAATAAGACATTCCAAACACGCTAAGGAAAGTAAAAAATCTAGTAACGAGATACAAATAACATAGATAATTAGCCCCAGTCCCTGACAGCCATAGGTTTAAACCAACCAATATTGGTTAAGACATATTGCAGAGGGGTCACATAAGGAATAGTATTGTCAAATTCTCTTCAAATCAGGAAAATAAATTTCAGAGGCTAATATTTTTTTAAGTTTTTTATTTATATCTTTTTTTAATCAATCATTTTTCCAGGAGGTAACCTAAAAAACAATCTTATCAAATTATCTTGAAATCAGACCTCATTTTCGTGAAAGAAGAATTTTAAAGTTTCGTAATTTCACCCCTTTTCCGAGTCCGTCTGGTGGCTATCAGATCAAATCAATTTGTATCAAGCACATTATTGAGTGATTGTTTGGTATTTTACGCCACTTTTAACAATTGTTCGGTTATATAACGGCATTTCCTTGGTAAGTTACCAGTTATACTGATTCATTTATCCTGACACAAGGCTGTCAGTGGTAATGCTAACCTCGCAACCCTGAGCGTCAAGGTGGGCAGCGATTACTACCATTTTTTTTTTTAATTAAGCACGTTATAAAAAGTGTTAATTAAGAAGCCTTACTGTAGAATTACATTGAAGCCAGACGAGCTCTTTTCGAGAACAATAATGTATACAATTAGACATTTTACTGTTTTCTCATGCCGCCAAGCGGCCATGTTTTTAATCTGAACAATATGGCTTGACTATTTTCTTTAGAAGGTCACCCAAGGAACTTTTTTACAAACTTATCGTGAAATAAGACGAACAGATTCAGAGGAGAATACTTTTGATAAGTTGGCATATTACCTTTTTTTAATACCGCGTAACCAATACTCTGAATATAATTTAAATTTTTGGATACTTTTGAATATTATTGGAATGGTGGTTTTGAATGAAATGTCGTTTGAAGATAATGGATATTTTTTCTTTCTTATTTAAATAATGTACTTATCTAAACAGTCTGCTATATTGCTTCTGTTTATTTCTTTTTTAACATACAGCAAACAGAAGGCGAAGCGATAACAACTGCTATATTAAGAGTTCTTCCAAACCAAACAAGAAACTGACACTTTTATAAGATCTACTTCACTCTCCTGTAATTAGGCGCTATTGAGCGCGATCATCTGTTTCGGGTGCGTCTAAACAACATTCAAACAGATGTAACCAATTAAACAACATGGTAATAATACACTTTAGATTGTTAACGACCATTTAAATCTCAGAGGGTATATTTATGGCTGTTAAAATAGAAGTCTCACACAAATCGTTTAATATCCACACCTGTGTTTTTGGCGGAAGATCGCAAAGCCTTCCCCATGATCTGGTGAAATAGCTTTTGTAGCTTTTTGTTAGATAATGTCTGAAGCATAACGGTTGAAAACATTTATTTGGAATGGATTCGGACAAGAATCTAGCCATTCCATTTGAAGAAAACGTCCGAAACATAGCAATATTATTTCTAATTCCGTAAACATTCAAGTTCCGACGGCTACATGTGCTACATTACAGTCGTGTCAACTAATTAACAGTTATAGTTGTTAGCACTGACAGTTCAAGGGCAATCTCAGACAGATGTGTTTTTTTTATGTAATAAATAGTAATTCACAATGGTCCCATCAGGCGAAATGTGTTCTTGTTACATCGCCGTCTTATCGTCGCACAAAGCCCAATTGAGATGAAACCAGTAGGCTACAGTTCTTTGTGGGTCCTTCTTTGCAGAGCGTAACTTTTGAGATACATTAGTTATTGCTGCGGACTGAAAAGACTCAGACGAGACTGTGTGAATGCACTGAAGTTGATCTGATTACATCTCCGTTTAAACATTAATAACAGGTACATGTACATTGAGATGAAGTCAATGGGCTACAGTAATTTTTTAAAGAGCTTTTAGAGCTTTATTATATACTATGGCGGATTGTGAAGGCATTGACGAGTCTGTGTGTATGTAGTTACTCGCCTAAATATGTATTGGTATATCTTGAGGCAAATGCGAACTGTCAACGTACATGAGAATCTGTGCAAACACACATTTAGATGAAACAAGTTGGCTACAACTATTGTTGTGGTTTGTTTGTGATGAAAGAACGTTCGGTTAGAGTTACATGTATACGTTATTATATTGTTTTTGTTGATTGATTGTTTGGTGTTTTACGCCGCTTTCAACACTTGTTCAGTCATATCACGGCGTTTCATGGTTAAGTTACCAGTAATACTGGTCCATTTATCCTGACACCAACCAGTCAGTCCTAATACTAACCCCGCAACCCTGAGCGCCAAGGAGGGCAGCCATTACTACCATTTTTAAAGTCTTTGGTATGACTCGGCCGAGGAATCGAACCCGCGATCTCCAGCACTCGAGGCGGACGCTCTACCACGTTATCATCGAGTTGATAAAATAATAATAGTGTGGCGAACTGTAAATGCTCTGACGAGTATCTGTGACTGAACTGGCTCGCCCGCACATTTACCGTTAGATATACCTCAACACCCCTTTTCCCGCTGACGCGCCTCGTATCCACATGTCACGTACAACGTCTGTATTATCATAACATTTCAAGCAGTCATTGTTTTAGGTAGTCTGACCTTACCAATCAAGGTCACGTGACTAACACGTGATTCAATTTAACATTGGTGTACTTAACCAATTGTTGACCTTGTTAAACTTTATCCCTTTTCCATATGCAGTAAATATGCAGCAAAGTTTTCTTAAAATATATAACAAATAATTTGGAAACTCTCTAAAAATGAAAGCTGTTATGAACAATTTGTTTGCTTTGCCACGCATATTCGTCTGCTGTAGATGCGTCTACGAGTGCTTAAGGGTTAATATATGTATATAATTTTAGGTCGTTTGTACTGCTTAGACACTATAAATCTGTCACGTTGACAGGTCAACAATACCCTTGAAGCATTTAGCATCTTAATTTGAATAAATGAGCCTGTGCATGGGGAAAGTTCCCAGTTAAAATCTTCTGTCGAGTTGTTGTGTAGATTATAATAAGGCGGGAGAAGATGTCCAGGCTGATCTGAACCTACATTATTCAGAAATGCCAATTTATACCCTTTTTGTCATGCACTGGCAAACATTTTGATATGTAAATAAGATTCAATAGTATGTAACAATAACACAGTAAGAAGTCATTATGAACACCATGTCACAAACACGAATTACGTTATGGTTGTTTTCCTGTAGCACCGCCCATATATTATACATGTGAAATAATTACGTTAAGATTGTTTTTCCTGTAGCACCGCTCATATATTCTACATGTGTAATAATTACGTTATGGTTGTTTTTCCTGTAGCACCGCTCATATATTTAACATGTGTCATAGTTACGTTAAGGTTTGTTTTCATGGAGTAGCTGTCCATCTAGACGTGTACTAATTACGTTAAAATTGTTTTTACAGAGCACAGTTCAATTATTAGTCGCCGGGCAGAAGCCCGCGACTTCTATTTTTAATAGGTTTTCGGAAATCACATGGGAGGAGGAGTTATTATTAGAAAAAAACAAATTTAAATGTCTTGAACATATTACAATTGCGTTTGTTTAAAAACACTAAGTTATGACACATCTAAAATGAAATAAATATTCCGATGTTTTAAGTATTAGTAGTTTCTTTATTTTGACTCGCATCTCTTTTTTTGGGTTTTATTTACGAAGACAAAACCGTCCCCATGAGACTTGCAGCAAGCAGACTGTTATGTGTCAATATCAAGTAAAAATCACGTCGAATTCTCCTTTAAAATAGCAATCTTAACTTACTGAATGTTATTTTCATGTTCAAAGAGATGTCTTGATTTGTGAGGAATTCATTCTATAATGTTTATCCATGTATATCTAAAATATGAACTGTTTCTAAGCTAAAACTGTTGATCGCGTGACTCGCGAATACCAACTGCGTAGATCAATCTCCTTTGCAGAGAGCCGCTCTCTACACTCTCTTACAAATAGTAAATTATAGGTGATTTAAAATGTTTATTTGGTTCGAAACAAATGAAGAAAAGAACAAACCGAGATAAAACTGGTTTTAATGGAAAAATGACTTTGAACGAACACTCTCTGCCTATAAAGAGAGTTTCAAGAACGACACCTCTGCGAAGAAGAATGTAGGTCACGAATCGGGTCTTTCGTACAAAATTATTTCGTCCTTGACAATTTTAAATGTGTCATTAAATTCCCTAAAGGCATATTGTTTATGCATCATTGACACAAGGGCGCTCATCATAATATAATTTTAAAATATGAGTACTTTGTTATTTTCATTATAAAAAGGGAAGGAAAGAATTACAATAAATTAACATGTTGTAGGGCTCAGTTTATGTTCGAAATTAAGTTTAAATTATTCAACAATTTCAATGAGATTTAACTGTTTAGCTAATATTATATTTCGAAGGTGGTCTTATTTGTAAATATTGGATTACATTTCATCATTTGTTAAGGTATGATATAATTAGGATGCCAAGCTAATATCATTTTGAGAAAAAGAGAAAACTCATGTCTTCAGCGATTTAACCCTTATCTCATTGTTTTAAAAGTAAATTGCTGCAAAGGTTTCAAATGTTGACTTTAATAGGAGAAACATCAAATGACGTGCTATTGCATGCAAATCTTAAATTGTATGTTTTGTGGTTTTATTGATAAATGATAGAATTCAAATATTCTGACAAACATCTTAAAAAGTGTATGTGGAATTCACAAATCTTATAATTATTCCTTAATGAAAGCACTGTATACATACTAAGACTGTGTGTATGGTCAACCTAATTTGGAATGGAGATTGATCATAAACAATGAAAGGCTTCAATTATCATTCACTTCGTTGACAAAACAATGCAAGTTATGATACATTTTCACTTGACCCCGCCCCTGATGTTCCAATATGCCCCTCAGTTGATAACTGTTTAGTCAACTACTATAATGTTAGTGTTATGCATAACTGCAGTATGCATTTCCGGCGACATTGATGCGTTGCATCAACTTTTTCTTGTACTCTTCTTTATTTCAGTTCATGAAGTGAATATGGCGCTGTCTTTACTGTCCGCTGTCTCTAACAACATCGACGAGGCGGAGGGCGCACAACGGGTGATCAAGGCGGTTAAAGAAGTGGCCGTCCCGTCCCTGATCGTATTTCTAGCTCATATCATACCATTTGCATTTACGGTGATGTCAAAATATATGGCTCTGGAAACATTTGGAATTTACACAGGTACTGTTAATGTTATCTATCAGCGAGTCAGTCATAATGATAACTCCACAATTCTGAATGAGTAGAGGCCGTCAATACCATTTAAAAGTATTTGGTATGACCTGGCTGGGGATCGAACCCGCGTCCTTCCACACTCGAACGGGCGCTCTACCAAAACACCACCGAGACCGTGTGCCTTTAACAACTCTAGTATTACTTTCATTTATATCACGGAACTAATTTGCACTTCCCTTTCCCATCCAAAGGATTATTAACTTACCATCGAACCAAATTGTAAGTCGAAACAAAGCTTATATCTGTTTGTAGCATTAAAGTGTTTTACAAAAGAAATGCTGTTACGATAGCTTATATGAATAAAAGGGTCACCATTTATATCCCTTTCCCACATACAACAAATCCGCAACAGACGACTTTGAAAACAATCTATGCAAACACATGGAACATTTATTTAACTCTTTCAGCGCCAAAGGCAATATTGAGGTTTTTGCAAACAATACTGATTCGGGTGAGTCAGCTCGTAACGAGCTATCTCACCTGAAATCAGCATTGTTTGCCTTTTAGTTATCAAAATAGTACAAAATTGTATTACATGAGAATTGGAGACGCCCGATTTTGAACATGGAAGAGTCTACTTTAAACGGCGCTGAAAGAGTAAGAGTTAAATGAAGGAATAATTACTAAAACAAGTTGAACACATTGTGACGTAATAAGAATTTACTCGTTTTGAGCAATTACTCTTTTTGTCACAATGTTTTTGAAACATTGTTTGCTACCGAGGCGTCATAAATCGTCTATATTGTGGAAAGGGTAGTAAATGAATACATAAAACCAGCTATTCAGACTAGTGGTGGATACATGCATGAAAGCGACAGATAGCTTGCACATGAGGATGCTCATGCTAAAAGTATTACGGGATAAAACAAGCATTTATATGCGTATATGCATTTTTTTTCCCGTGAGGAGGCATTTACGTTTCACAGGGAAATGCAAGTGTATGGCTCGAAGCGGTAATGCTAATTCAAAATTATTGTGTATGTTAATATTTCCATTTAAAAAAGGCCCTTTAGAAAATATTTCTCATCTAAATCTGGAAAAGGTTTCATTCCAAATGAAGAGAAAATTAAATAAATACAAACGTTTTGGTAATCATATTGCCCTGTTTAATTAAGACGGAAGGGCGGGCCTGGTACGGATACCTGGTTATAGGTTATTTAGTGTGACAACTTTGTTAGGAGGCAATCGTGACGACGGCCCGTTTTCATCGAAGCATTTTCGAAGCAACTGGCTGCCTTTACACGTAGATTGTTAGTCCATTGTTTGGGGACGAATGGCCTGTGTCGCATTGAGATTTATCAAACGTCGAAAAGAATTCTGGCCGAGCTTGGGTTCGAACTTAGATCCACTGGATTCAAAGCCCGCACCGACACCGACTGATCTACCGCGACTCGGAAATAACTATCGCATGTCATTATCACCGACTGTTTATGGCAAAACATGCCTATTCAAAATATGACAATATTCGGAGATCCGAGTAAAACCCCGTCCGTTTCAGGTCAATTATTTAGGACAATAATTCATAATGTTTGCATTTTGTTTTCTATTTTTTAGTGGCGACTTTTCTCTTCAATTTCATCCTACACTTTTCGTTCTTCGTCGGTTGCCTCGCAATACACGAGAAAAGAATTGACGCAAGCCGACATTCGTGTTGTTGTCACAAAGTACCATCACGTGATGACCCGGAAGTGGAAGACAGAAGTTGCTGTTTCAGATGTTGTTGTAGCGGCAGGAAGCCGTCGTCGAGGGAGCAAGTCGAGAGCTGCCTGGAACGGTTACCAAGGAAACTGTTTTCTAGGATTTTGTTACTAGGACCCGTCCAGTTAATACTGGTACTACTCACACTGACCTGTGTTGGTGCCTCGATATGGAAAACCATGGAACTGAGAATAGATACCATTCAAGAAACTGACGTCACAGCAAAGTCCTATTTTCAGGAATATTTCCAAGTGGACAAAGAACATTTCGAAAGGCGCGATGTATTTACCTTTGCAATCTCTACGAGACAAATGGTTTTCACACAGAACGAAAACATCAACAAATTATTGTCAATTTACGAAAACGTCAAACGCTTGCCAGGCATGAATGGCAATACGTCTTACTTTTGGCTAGACGAATTCCACAAACCTAGTCAAAAGTATTCATCGGAATATGAATTTCTTAACTTGTTACAGGAATTCCTCGCAAAAGAAGAGAAGTATATGAAGGACATAGTCTGGAATAGCGATACAAACGCTGTTCAAGAGTTTAGGTTCTACGCATGTGCTGACTCCTTACAAACATCAGAAGAAGCTATACGTGTTAAAGATATTGTTGATGATTTTGTAGATGACGCCTTTGATGATCTTGGTGATTTGTACGATGTTAAAGTTCGGCTCCATGCTCCATCTCTGTATCTGACGGATAACTATAAAACTCCCGTGTATGAACTGGGGATATTTGCAGCCATCCAATTGGGTGTGTTGTTCCTTCTCTCTATATTATTCAGCAACACAAAAATGGTAATTTTCCACGTCCTCTTTTGGTATTCCTCTGTAACATTCAGCATCTTTGCGTCTTTGACATTACTCGGTGTCACCATAAACATTGTTTCTGTAATCAACCTCATGATTGGCTTATGTTACGGTACGGAAGTGATTACGTGCACCCTTGTGAGTTACATGTATTCAGAGGGCACTAATAACTCGTCACGTGTGTACAACGTCATTCAACGGGTAACGCCCATTCTATATAACTTGACATTCGGAACGCTTTGTGGTATGGCTATACTGTTGCTTGAAAAGTCGTATGTGTTTCAGACCGTTTTTAAGGTGATAAGTGTCTGTGTTGCCGTGGCCTGGGTTCATTCTTTTGCTTTCATACCGCCAGCATTAGCTGTTGTTGGTGTCGGGAGGTCGATCTTTTTCCGATCGAATATTGAAAAATCATTTAAACTGGACATCGCTACCATTTCAGGCGCTAACTCTCCAACTGGAAAGCCGCCTCTTGAGTCGGCGATGGTTGTGTCTACCATTGCAAAGGCTGGTACTTCCCTTCAAAAACCGTCTTATGACTCGGCGCTGGTGCTCTCTGGACAAGAAAACAAGGGATATCTTGTTGAAGAAGACAACGATTCCCAACTAACTAAATTATAATTTAACAGATTATACCTTGTCAAATGGACGGAACTATATGAAAACTGCAGTGCGTTTAGATATTTGTTTCGTTAGCGAACGTTAGCGAATCTAAGTGAAGTACACTATCTGTAACTTGGTTGGGAGTTCGCTATAGATGTCCCATTCAGCGGTTAGTTGAACGCAAAGTAGCTCTTCGCAAGATTAAAATGTATTTCTGATTCAGATAAGAGTGTACTCTTCTACTGACTTATTCTGACATACAAATCATAAAGGCTTTGAAAACATGTAGGCAATATTAAGGGAAAACTAGTTGATTACATTGTTTCGAGCGGATAAACCTCTCATAATGAGTAATCTATGATTATTATATGACCAGATCAGCCTGCGCAGTCCACGAAGGCTAATCCGAGCCGACATATTCCGTCGCAGGGGGATAGATGTAAAGAGTATTTCTTCGTGACTCACAAAATCCACAGGAGGCGAAAAGTGTCCGTCCAGGTTAGCCTGCGCGGCATGCTGAAGTTGATCCGGGTCGATACTTTGATTTTCTGGTGGGATGGCTCAAATTTCTGTTAGGCAGTATCAGTTTGGAGGAACCTTAGCAGTGATGCGCAGGATGAGCCCTTATCCATATGCGTAATATTAACATTTCGGTTGGGTTTCCTGAAACAACGCTCATTAATTTGTTCTTACAAATTGAACATACATAATCGCTTATCTTTAGCAAAACAGGAATGGAAGTATCAATGAATTATGAGTCTCTATTGAATACAACAAAAGTATCTACTAATAGACATGTCGTTTAATCATGAAATTGCATTATCAAATTGTCGGTGTTCTAAAAATAAGTTTAGAATTGAGATTGGTCGCCATAGTAAAATTACTCGGAAAATAGGATATGTTTGTACTGTTTTCAAAAATTTAATCATAACATTACTGAGCGTGAACATCACGTATTTTTCAGTGTGAAAAGTTTCACGAGATGAGACAACATTTCATTTAAACCTGGTATAAATCTGATACTAGCATTACTAGTTTCTACACGTTCTAACAGTCTAATAAATCATTGGTAATAAAATAATTAGCACAAGACGTCTACATGCTGTTGAAAAAGTTTTAGTTTTAGAGGCATTTTTTTCCAGAATGTACTAAATGTATTTATATCATGTTATATAGTATGGGCCGGTGGCCTAACTACTTGTGAATAACAAATTATCATTGTCATCATGTTGTTAATATACGCAATATATGCCCAAGTAATCTTTAAAAAATACTCTTAAAAAAGTTGAACAAGAACTATAAACTTTTTTTTACCGTTAAAATGTAGTTTAATTATGACTTCGTTTCTTTTTAAAAAAAAAAAAAAAAATTTCATTTGATGGTTCCCGGCGTACGATAATCAATTAGTGCGTATTGCATTAATTACAGGGTCAACTAGCTTGGTGACATTTGCTTATATATCACCATCGCATATGTAATACATATACAATTGATTTTCGTAAACTCTACTGCGGACCAATACAACTTGATGTTTGGAATCAATAGATAAAGAGTGAAGCACATTACTGTTAAACCTGTTGGACCACGCAAAGGTTGTCTATATGAGTCGTCCCGCGAGAAACCAACTGTGTGGACTCTGCGTAAAGTATCGACCCGGATCAGCCTAAGCATGCCGCGCAGGCTTACCAAGATATACACTTTTCGTCTCCTGTGGATTTTCTGTTTCAAGAATCATTACTCTATACCTCAATCACCCTTGGACGGAATGTGTCGGCCCGGATCAGTCTGCGCGGACTGCGCAGGATGATCACGGTCGATACATTACGCAGAGGCCATAATGTTGGTTTTCTCGTGAGACTGCTCATATAGCCATTTGCTTGTTTTATGTTTTCCAAAGGGCTCTGCCATTTATAGTGTTGGCCTGACCTAAAATGTTATGGTAGAGGCAGGTAACTCTAGACTATTCAATTAATTAGTAAAATATTTGTTTATAAACAATAGACAAGTCAAAATATGGTGTTCGGATTATAGCACTCGTAACAATTCTAACCCCAGCTCTGCCAACATTCTTTCCAAATGTTCGTCAAAAGTCAATGCGAAAAGCGTCATTCGTTAAGTGGAGTACTGTTATGAGAAAGCCAGGAAACTCATTGGTAGGTGAACTGGCAGTCGTGTATATGACTGAAACAAATAATTATAAATGGCGCTAAACCCCAATCGATCAGTCGGTATCGATGATGGCAATAGATCACGCAAACCTGACCTCGATACCCTTCTCATCATGTTATTTATTGAACGACGGGTTTTTACTCAACCCTCTCCATCATACAGACGCTCTATATCGCCTCTGCAGAAGACGACTTTTGAAAAACACTAAAAGCAGAAATCGCTCGGCCTCATGAGCAATTTCCCAATTTGCCACAATGTTTTCAATTTCATTCAATAGTTGACCTTTCCTTTAACCCATTCCCTCAAATAGAAGCTTTCTGACGCCTCTGCAGCAGACGGCTTTTTGAAAACATAGTGACAAAAGAAGAAATTGCTCAAAACGAGCAATTTCTCCTTTTGCCACAATGTTTTCCACTTTTAGTCATAGGTTATCCATTCAATTATAGATATTTTCTATTTTTTGACAAAATATGTTCAAAGTCGTCTGCTGCAGAATTGTCGTATGAGGGAAAAGGTTAAAGAGAGTTTCCTTAGTGTTGACATTCTTCTTCAAAGTTGTCTGCTGCAGAATGTTGTATTTGGGAAAGGATTAATTTCTTTTTTGTGCTATTCTTAGCTTTAAATATTGATTGACATGACTCCTCATTGATATTGTTTTAATTAATGTATGTCTTACTTTTGATTTTGCCATTGTGTAAATTGTACATTTTATGTTGAATAAATATATCTACGTATTAACTCTTGTCGATGTTTCTTAATGTTCATTGAGTGTCAATTATCATTTGGGCTAACCGCATGTCGATCGGTGTGGATTGCAATATTTTCGCATTGGAGGAATATCGGTACAAGACAACTGAAATAATGTCAATCAATCGTGGATATTACAATCCAGAGGACTAGATAAGGGGGAGTGAATAGGTCTTTCCCCACACTATTTTCCCCACACTATTTCTCTTATTTATCTAAGTTCAAGAGCTCACACTTATACACATTTATACACATGAAGAATAAAAGGAAAATTTGACAGCAGGTTTATGCAGAATATTTTGAAGTTTCTGCCTTACTATATTGAGAAATATGTCAATGTTAAATAAACTTCCATCAAGTAGAAATAATTCTCTAAACCATATACTAGACTGGGAGAATTGATTGATTGATTGATTGATTGGGGTTTAACGCCGTTTTTAACAATTTCTCAGTTATATCACGGCGGCCAGTTCACCTACTCATGCATTTCCTGGTTTTCTCACACCAGTACTCCAAACAACAATCTTCCCAAGCAACTGGCTGCTTTTCCACATAGACTTAGCCATTGGTGGTAGACGAATGACGCATGTCGCATTGACTTTTGTCAATCCTCGGAAAGAAAGTTGGCCGAGACGGGATTCGAACTCACAACCCCTGGATTGACAGCCCGCGTCGTTACCGACTGAGCAACCTGGGCTCGGCAGACTTGGAGAAAGTGTTTGATCAATGCAAAACTCATCAAGACAATTATTCTGACAAAGATTCAAAATGCATCCTCCAGAGTGTTATCAATAATTTCCTTCATTTGGCCTAGTGACCTACTTTTGAACATGGACTAGATATCATCAATAAAAACAAAAGTTTCAAACTGCTGAAGCAAATAATGCGGCCTCCCGAGTATTAACAAGAGTTCCTTCAATTTGGCCTAGTGACCTAGTTTGTCATTGCCGGCATGACCCATATTCGAACTTGACCTAGATATCATTAAGACAAACATTACCAAATTCTAAAAAATGTGGCTTCTACAGTGTTGACAAAATTTACCTTCAATTTGGCCTAGTGACCTAGTTTTTGAACAGCATGACCAATATTCGGACTTGGCCTACATATCATCAAGTCAAACATTCTGATACAGTTTTAACATGCTCAATTTAAAAATGCAGCCTCCAGAGAGTTAACCAGATTTCCCTTCAATTTGGACTAGTGATCTAGTTTCTGACCCAATATGATCCCTATTCGAACTTGACTTAGATATCATTAAGACAAACATCCTTACGAGAATGCCGTGGATACATCCACAGCACTTGCAGGCACCTGCACAGCGCGATCAGGTCGTTTGCACGCTACCGCTACAACTTAGTTCTTGGTGCATTGGTGGTTGAAGAGGAGAGGCATGGTCTCATTCACTTCACTGCCACTCTCCCTCTCTTGTGGGTACTGCCCTCTCCTCCTTTAGTCCTCTCTTCTTTTCTAGAGCATCTTGTAGTACTGTTACTCTTACACTTTTGTGATAAACTGTGTGTTAAATTGTTACCTTCTGTGAAGAGCGCGACTGGATAAGCTGATGAATGATGCGATGAGCCGGATTTTATAACCTGCGAGCCACAGTGGGTGGTCGGCTAGACGCCGACCTGTCCACGGTCAATGTTTGCACGATTTCCGGCCGGGCTCTGAGCGGCGTCTGGATTGTCCGGGTAGTCCAACACTTGGCCCGGCGCTCGCCCGATATGTGTGATGCCCGGCCGATTAATGTGCGATCAGTTTGCGATGAGGTTTTAAGTCAGAGCTAAAAGTAACTCGATGCCAGTGAGGAGTCGAAAATGCCTAGAAATCCGCCAATCAACTACTCGCAAACCTATTGCAAGGTAATTGTGACTGGGGTTTAATTGATACTAGGTAGGCTACCTTTTTAATTCATAAATAATTAAATATGTTTTTGAAAACAATATAAATCTGCCGCAGAAGACTTTTGAAAACATAAAGGTTGATATCCATATCTCTATGTGCAGACTAGATGCACATTCCTGTAAGCATTTTCTTCTCCATCGATGATCTTCAGTCGGACTTCACGAGACCAATAGTTGAAACTCTTTCTTCGAACTAGCAACTTGTCACCAAAAATGTGATCGCTATCCAACGAATTGTGTGGACATTCGGATCACATTCTTTAATCCAGTCGTCAATGGTTGACTGGTCGGTAAGATAAGGGTGATACACCACCCAATGTATTCCTCCAGCACTCGACTTACACCTCGAGTGTATCGATGGCAGGTCTTCCCTGATAAAGTTTACCGACTGGAATATGAAATAGCAAAATATAAACAAAACATAAAATGTGAAACCACAATGGTAAAATCAGGCATAATGATTTGTTTCACATAGCAATTTACTCTATTTAAACTAAATTCGACAATCTCCGTAAATACTCGAACATAGTGGTACTTTTCCGTTCCACTTCGCGAAGATTATAATAAGCTTCCATATTTGACCTCTCGGCACATTATTTTCTAAGCATTTGTTAAACTTATATTGGTGTACTCACGGCTTAAGTTTTTATATGATGTTCCAACAATATTAAAATGATATTTTTGGGGTAATCTTAACCTTTTAAATGCAGTCTTGGTGAATCCATGATGAACTATTTTTCTCGCGCAGTCTCATCCTAAAATGCGTTGTAGGGTGTTAACAGCAATTGGCAGGTTGCCAACTCCGACAAAATGGCATTACTACTAAGACAAGGGGCTATAGCCCCAGGCCAAAAACCAGTTTGTTTTAGTAATCATATGTGAAAATCGTCTGCGTTTTGCGAGGATGAAATTGTATGGTGGCGTTTTGCTACCATCTCGTTTTGGCATCTTAACGTCATTACATGCGCAAACAAACCCTAACTACATATTGACTCACCAACAAGTCATATAGCATGTTTGTGGGGCTCAAACACGGCAAAACTAATTTGTCGTTTATACAATGTATGGATATTAGAGCCCCTATTTCGACGACAACACGCTTAATAGCCTCGGTGGTGTAGTCCTAAAGCGTTCGCTTCGGGTACCAAATACTTTAAAAATGGTAGTAATGGCTGCCCTCCTAGATGCTCAGGGTTGCAGGGTTATTATTACGACTGACTGGCTGGTGTGTAAATGGGCTAGTAGTACTGGTAACTTACCCAGGAAACACCGTGTGTTGAAAGTGGCGTTTAGCACCAACAATCTTTCAATCAGTTGTCGTAATGGCGCCCCGCAAACCAGCCGGATGACACTTTGGTCAAGTTTGCGGACCATTTATATGTCAGGCGGATGGCACTTTGGTCAAGTTTGCGGACCATTTATATGTCAGGCGTGTAAACGTACTGGCATTTGCAAGTTTGTTTGTTAGGATTTTTTGTCAAAATCATTTTGCATCGATTTCCTACTGATTTCAAGTCTCTTCAAACGTACTCCAACATACAGACTTCATATTTATCTTGAAACTATAAACATCTAAATACAATTGTTAACATAAAACAATAATACGTCGTAGAATTTTTTAATGAATTAAGACTTTCTATATACCTTTTGTATTAGTTGATACACATTGATAAAATTCGACCAAGGTTTATATTTGTTTATGCTCTACTTCTTGTTTTTAATATTGTAATACATATATGTGTATTTATGAGACGTTTTCATAGAAACAATTTGAGACATTATAGGGAAAAAATGAAATTTTACAAAACAGAACAATTTTAAACTGTGTGTATCTCAAATATACTCCGACAGAAGATAACGAACATTTGCAAGAGATCATTTCTGAATTTTGTTTTTCTTATAATTAAATTATAATATTATTGTTCCGTGATTACCATCACAATAGTAAGATTGAATGTTAATGTGCAAGAACGTCATTTACAAATTGACGTTAAATGAAAACATGCCTGAAAAAATGCAGGATATTAAATTTCACAACGTAGACACAGTTAATAACATATTTCGAAATGATAATTAAATGATAATTAAACGGAGCTGCCGAGGAGTCATGCGACCAGTTGAATATTTTCATGGTTGGAAGAGAGGAATCAGTGTGAAATTAATGCCCCCTTGCAAGAGAATAAATTCCGACGTTGATAGGAAGAGCGTAAGTGTCGCTTAACACCGTAAGAAATTTCATTTGTTACAAACATTTCATTTCGGATTTTAGTGAGCAATGATTCTAGACGGTCTTAAACTTATGGCTACTGTAGAAGCTGGCGTAAACGTGTATAGGTATAACTATAACTAACTACTTCCCTTCAAATAACGACATCAGAATGACGATACTACTGTGACCCGCTCCCTTGGAACCTATAATATAAATAATCTCCCGGAATCTTTATTTGTCAACCAATTTTTCAAATAGTTATCATGTAGATAGGAGATATCATGATTTGTTTTAATAAAAGCAGGTTTTATCTTCTAAAAGTTTGATTTGTGCTGTCTCATTTCTTTTGGATCACCCTCGCATATTGCTTACATATACAATTATACACACATTGCTACAGAATGCAGAAAAAAGGAATAGCGGAAGGGCGGTGGAGCGAAAACGTCTTAGGGGGACATTTACTGGATTCGCTGGTTCTAAATTACATGTATTCCGAATCGGATAGGAAAGAAGTAGCGACTAGTATTTATAATAGTATCGCAAATATCAGAATTGATAAAATAAAAATATTTAAAACTTTGCAAATATGTATTTCATTATGAAATATATCATTTTCTTTATATAATTGCAACTTAAAATTATGCAAGGCATTCATATATAGAAATAATAGATTCTCGTATTACTGATCCATTGTCGACCGCCTCGGTGGTGTAGTGATAGAGTGTCCGCATAGGCTGCGGGAGGTCATTGGTACGATCCCTGGTCGGGTCATACCAAATACTTTAACTTAATTACTGGTAGTAATGGGCAGCCCTCCTTGGCGCTGAGGGTTGCGGGGTTAGCATTACGACTGACTTGCTGGTGTCAGGATAAATGGAGCAGAAGTACTGGTAGCTTACCCAGGAAACACCATGATATAACTGAAAACTTGTTGAAAGCTGCGCAAAACACCAAACAATCAATCAATGCTCCAATGCTTCATTGTCAATTTAAGGTTAACTCTTTCAGCGCCAAAGGCAATATTGAGCTTTTTGCAAACAATGCAGATTCGGGTGAGTCAGCTCGTAACGAGCTGTCTCACCTGAAATCTGCATTGTTTGGCTGTGAGTTATAAAAATATTCCAAAAATCCTATAACATGAAAATAGAGTCGTCCGAGTTTGAACATGGAAGAGTCTCCTTTAAACAATTCGGCGCTGAAAGGGTTAAGTTTAAATGAAATATCATATAGCCCGACTCGTGATCGCACCTTACAATTAAAACACAGTTTGCAACTTAAAAGTGTGCAAGGCATTCATTTACACAATATAGGTAATCGTTATATTAACTTCTCCTAGCATTGCTACATCCATTGTCAATTAAAGGTCAAGGCCAAAAGTGATACCATATAGCCCGACTCATTGTCGCACCGTGCAGTATAACATTAACATTGCATATATGAAGAATAAAGTTTCAAAATAAAATCATATCACATGAAAATGGGTGGTAAAACACGTGTTAGCCATCGTCTTACGTTTAGGCAAAAAATTACGTATATAATTACGTGCAAATGTTGAACGTATTTAAACACGTCTAATGTTTTGTATTGTTTTGCACGCAACAACCAACACGCATGCGACATAAAGAAAGTAACACAGACCAATTAATGTCTGTTTTAACGCATATGATTATTTATCAGACTGTCGTTGTAAACGTCATTTATTATTGAATTACGAGAATAAAATACATATTTAATTCACACTTTTCTTTCATGTATTAATGTTTATCAAAATTATGCACATTATGCATTTGCGACCATTATAGCTACATACATGTCATTTATTATTAAATTTACAAGAATAAAAGGACTGTTTTGCCTTATATGGCTTAAGTGAAAACTTTTAAAATCCGTAATAAGTTGATCGATTTCTAAAAAAATTGTAGAAATGTTCCTTGAATGAAAGTCTACGACATCACTACAAGCCATGTTGATTGGTCAAAAATGTGGCCTCCAGAGGACGGGGCTGTTTTGCCTCATATGACTTTAGTGAACACTTGAAAGATAGTGTCAGACTCAAATAATATCGTAGATATGTTCCTTGGGTGTCACTCTACCTGGTTCCTTCAGGCTATGTTGGTTAGTCAAAATGACATTGCCACTAGGGACTGGGGCTGTTCAGTCATGTATGCCCAGAATGTAAGATTTAGAAAATTATTTCCTAAGAAAATAAATGTCTAATTTTGAAATAGTAACTTCTACGTACATATTCCTCTGGTGACCTTCTAAGCTATATTAATTATACAAAAGACAGACATCATAGGGTGTCGGTTATTTCGTTGTGTGGAAGTGAAGCTATACTGGTCATTTTTGGCCTCTTGTATTAGCTTACCAGACTACACATAGAGTTATTGTGGTTGGCTTGACAAAACATATTGCATAACTCAGGTGAACGATCCAGGGCTATCCTGGCCTTCTTGTCTTCAACTTGACCTAGTTACTTAGTTTTTGACCGGACATGACCATTTTTGAACTTAGCTTGGATATATTCGATACAAATATTCAGACTTAGTTCTAGTATGTTTAACAAAAAAAAAATATGTTGTCTTTAGAGCATACACAATATTTTTCTAAAATTTGACCAATTGACCTTCTTTTTAACCCAATATGACCCATCTTCGAAGTTAGCTCAGAGTTCACTAAGACAAACATTCTGACAAAGTTTCATCATTCTCGAGTAAAAGATATGGCCCCAAGGGCGGTCACCGATTTTACTTATAATTGAACCTAATGACTTAGTTTTTCACCTGACATGCCCTTTATAAAAAGTTAACCTTACTATCATCAACACAAACATTCTTACAAACTGTCATTATTCTACAGTGAAAAAATGCAGATTGTTCGGTGTTCACAAGGGTTTTCCTCAAATTTCACCTAGTACAAACTGACCCGAAACCGAAAGTAATATTGTATAAAATGGTAAGGCCTACACCAATCTCATTAAAATCATCTCCTATTAACGCTACGCATAGGATCTGAGGACAACCGATAGAGGGTCACGTTCAGACGACCTTTCCGCCAGCCATCAGAACCTTGCTTTCACGTTTTTGAAAGTGAAAGTAAAAGTCTATATTTACATTCTATATTTAGCATGGGATCCCAATTTTCGCATAGTGATTTACACGCGTGTATAGTTCTTATGACGACCGCATTGTGGCTACAAATGAGGAAATGAGGCAAAACACCGATACAGTCTTTCCCTGACCATACAGCATCAAAAAGTGTTCTTTGCTCTGGTTTTAAATGGTCTATTTTAAATTTGCTCAACTTCGTCAATTGACGCCATTTTGAAGGTTAAGCCAAACGTTTGTTGAAATGTGTCCTCTGATTGGTTCAAATATAAATAGCTTGGTGGATCTAAAAATAGCAATATTGGAAATCCGATAAAACAAGAAGATGAATTCGAATGGATCGCCATCAGATCTTACATTTGGTCAGATCGTGTATTTTAGTCAGATTGGGCCTACACTGATACACTGTCACATTGCAATACTTTTTACACAACCGCCACGACAGTGCTTTCGGCGCTTTGAATGAGTGAGGTATGCCTTTTAACGCGGTCAATTTATTTCCTGCAATATATATGTCATACATGTATTTGCAATTCTAATAAGATTCTTTAAATTAATTTACATTTCAGCGTTTTATGAAGACATAAGTTGGCCTGTGTATACAGCACAGTCTCGGAAGAGTCTTTACTGTCCGCCTATTTATTTTAAAAGTACCTCAATGTAAACTGTATAGAATCTTTTTCAAAATGCAAATATTGGTGAGTATGTCTTGTTCTCTTTAAAATTTTGAGAAGATATAACATTGCATATGAGTCATATAAACATTACATTTTGAGGTCATATAAACATTACATTTTGAGAACATATACACATTTCATATTGAGGACTATCAACATTTCATATTGAGAACATGTACACATTTCTTATGTACCGGATTTAAATATATAGGCTGACATGATACTTGTATGATTAAATAACGAACAAGCGAAAACCTGACCAGCCTGCGTGGAGGCAAAGTATGAGAATTAGATTAACGTGTGCAATGGTGATTTAACATGTAACTCCATTAACAACATATACGTATATAAGTTGACTGAAGTATTTACTACCGTGTGCTGACGTAGAACACGCCCCATACGCACTTAAAGCGAATACTAGGTCACAGAAGAATCTAGAATAATCATATAAAATGTACTTTTGACTCGTCTTTGGATAATTAGTATTACGGACTCTTTCCGGGCTTATTTTGTTTTGTTTCAATGGTGTTTATCGACGCGTTGAACGGTTAAACAGTTTCCGGGTTGAATGATGTTATATTGGTTGGCTTATTCAGTCACAGTCAAATAGTCTCAATATATCGCCGTTACATATTGCATTGTAAGGATGCGCACAGTCAACATATACAGTCGCATTCCTAGTACAGAAACCTGAATTTGTGATCTGTCTGTCCGTGTGTCAACTGCTCTATAGATCGATGCTCTTTTTCTATCCATGAAATCTAACTTAATTAATCCTCCAATAATTTACGGAATGATTAAGATTAGTAAAATAGAAGTGATAACTATGTGTATGCCTATACTTATCTTGGTTTATTCTTTTGTTTTATTGTGTTTGATGCCGTTTTAAAGAAAATCATTTATATCACGGCGTTTCATGTGTAAGTTACAAGTACTAATGGTCCGTCTCTCCAATGACAATAACCTCACGACCCTGAGCTCAAGTCTGCGTGCCAAGAAGGGAAATAATTACTACCATTTTTAAAGTCTTCAGTATGACACGGTCGGGGATCGAACCCGAGACCACCCGAAACACGGGGTGGTCACTGTACCACTTCATCACCGAAGCTGTTTGGTTTATACTTCAAAAAGTGAAAGCTATAAATAGCTCTGTGAAGGTTTTCTCGGTGTATACCATAATTCACTGATACGATCACGTGGATGCTTGATTTCTTTTCTCGGTAGTTCTGTCGAGATTATAAATAAGTTCCATTTCCTTATCAGCCACGTGATTAATTGCACAACTTTAAATATCTTTATATAAATTATGCAACTACGTTATTTGTCATAATTAAAGCAACGAAATGGACCTGTTTCTTGGTATACCACACGGACTTCAAGGAAAAGGCGGTATCCTAGAGTGAAACATCTATTCTTAGCTGCGTAATTAATAACCCCCTTCCCCACGTACAGCAAATCTGCAGCAGACGACTTAGAAAATGTCTACTAAAAAATATGGAAAATCTCTATAATTGTGGGTATAATTACTGTAAAAAGTTGAAAACATTGTGGTAAGAGGAGAAATTGCTCGTTTTGAGCAATTTCTCCTTTTGTCACGATGTTTTCAAGAGATGCGTCGAAATGAATATATAGGTTGGAAAGGGTTGAAAAGCCATTTCTTGTTCTTATCGAACGTTAACCTTTCCGGTCTGGCACGTTTAACGCTTGTCAGCATGCAGATCTATGCATTTTGACGTATGCACGACAGACGACTTAAAAATCACAATTTTCTACTTTTGCCCACAAGTTTTACACTCTATTCAATAACTTTCATTTTCCCTTCTTTTTCCCCCCTATATATATTTCGAAGTCGTCTGTTAAAGCTGTGTTGTATGTAGGAAAAGTGTTTGATTGATTAAATTCGACAATGGTTGTTACAAAAGGCAACTAAAGGAAGGCTTTTTTGCAAACAATGTAAAAATTCAGGAGTGACAGCTCATAACGAGCTGTCTCTCCTGAAATCTGCATTGTTTGCCACTAAGACATTTAAAAAATTTACCAAATTTCCTGTTGGACGAAAAATGGAGTGGTTCAATTTCCATGGAAGAGTCGACTTTGTAAAATTCGGCATTGAAAGAGTTGATACAACGACGATTTATATAAATATTTTTGAAATGACGTTGTTCAACTGTTTGATTAACCCTTTTACGCGGACGATTTATTAGTTGTCAGCTTCTTTCGACTATTATAATAGTATATATAATTAAATAGTTTATTCATTTTTTTCCATTACATATTTCGTCCGTCAAAAGATGGTGTCACTTTTGATCATCAAAATTAAATTTTCCATTGGCCATACTATGCAAAAAGGCAGAGATTTATTCGACTGTTGTATTGATTGATTGACTGTATGGTGATTTACGACGCTTTCAACAATTTCTTGGTTATGTCACGGCGTTTCCTTGGTCAGTTACCAGTACTACTGGTCCATTTATGCTGACACCAGCCAGTCAGTCGTAATGATTATCCCGCAACCATGAGCGCCAATGAGGGCAGTATGACTCGACCGGGGATCGAACCCACGACCTCTCGAATCCGCGGACGCTCTACCACTACACCAACGACTGTTGTATACATTTAATTATAACAAATTTATTCATTTTCACTTTTTGTAGCACCTGCACTTCTCCGTCGTGTCGTATGTCCGTCACGCTATGGGTTTGATTATCTCTATGTACTTATACATTAGTTGGTCTAATTTATGAGTATTTATTATGATTTATGAATATGTATCATACTTTATGAATATTTATTACACTTAATAAGTAATGAGTATTTATTACACTTTATGCGTATTTATTATAATGTATGAGTATTTATTGTAATGTATGGGTATTTATTATAATTTATGAGTATTGAAATTGGAACGTGTGTCATAACTATTTTGTCAAATTCGGTGCACCAAAAGCCGGGTCATACCGGGGACTTTTAAAATGGTAGTTATTATTTTCCCTCCTTGCTGTCATGATAAATGGACCTGTAGTATTGGGTGCTTACACACGAAAGGCCGTGATATTACTGGAAAATAAAATGTTGGCGACGTAAATTACCATACAAACAAACAAATTAACTGTGATATAACTGGAAAATAAATTTCTGGCGACGTAAAGATATCACAAAAACAAACAAACACAATGGGTGGACGTTTGTGATATAGCTGAAAAATGAATTGTTGACGACGTAAGATATACCATGCAAACAAACAAAACAAACAAGATATCTGGACGCTGTGATATAAGTGGTAAATTGTTGGCGACGTAAAATACCAGACAAATAATCAAAGTGTCTTTACCGGAAGGTCGTTCAGTAGATATATCTAAACGCTTGGAGATGCACTGATTAGGATAAAACTGTTGTCAGATGCTTCGTTGTTTGGTGTTAAACTGGCGTGCGAACAAATGACTGATTGATTGTTCGGTGTTTAATGCCGACGAACAATTCATCTACCCATGTGTTTCCTGTTGTTGTTGTTGTTGTTGTTGTTTTTCTCACTAGTACTCCACACAACAGTCTCTCCAAGCAACTGGCTTTCTTATCCACATAGACATTTAGCCAATTGGTGAAAGACAAACGTCGCCTGTCGCCTTGAATTTTGTCAAACGTCGTAGAAGAATGTTTGCCGAGCTGGGGTTCGAACTCACAACCCCATGTGTGTAGATATTGAAGGGTCTGTAGAGAATAGTGTGGTTTAGATAGGAGCGCATCCGTGCATAAAGGCACCAGTTGGCTTCCCTGAACAGTGTAGGTTCAGATAAGCCTTTACTTCTGCACCGTCCGATCCGCATCAACGTAAATGTTAAGAAACTTCTAGCAAGCTTATGTAAGTAATAAGAGACGTTCCAAAACCAACACTATGTACTCTGCTTAATGTATCGAGACAGATCGGCCTGCGCAGTCCGCGAAGGCGAATCCGGGCATACACATTCTGTCTCAGGGGAATGGAGATATAGAGTAATGATTCCTTAAACAGAAAATCCACAGGATGCGAAAAGTGTCTGCCCGGTTTAGCCTGCGCGGCATACTTAGGCTGATCCTGGTCGATACTTTACGCATAGTCCACAATGTTGGTTTTCTCGCAAAACGGCTGCGGGTGGACATGCTGATATGGATTTATAGTGTTAGCAAAAGCCAACTTTATACATTCTCCCATCGATGGGCTAAAAACAAAAAACGAACTCTGATTCGTCTGTTTTGGAAACGTCTGAGTTTGTTCGATTGATTGTTTTACGGCTTTTTCTTCAACATTATGTCAGCTGCATCATGGATGTTCGTGGGTAATTTACCAGTCCTACCGTGAGTATTTACCCTGACATCGACGCATCAATCGTAATGCTGTCCCCACAGCCTGTGTTTAAAGAAGCGAATGCATTTCTGTGACGCATCCGGAAAGTTGAAAGAGTAATTTTGATAAAGAGTTTTAAAATACATTTCAGGAAACTGCAAAGAGTATCACTTTGAATTGTAACATGGTTACTTGGTTAGGATCTTAAGAATTAGTTCGTTGTTATACTGGGGTTTAACGCTGTTTCTCGAAAAATAAAGTCTGTCATATCACGTCGGCCAGTTCACCTACCCATGTACTCCCTGGATTACTCACACCAGTACTTCACAGAACAGTCTTTCTGCTTGCTGCTTTTCCACATCAACGGATATAATCTTGACCGTGCTGGGGTTCGAACTGACAACACCTGGATTGAAAGCCCGCGTCGCTATCGATTGAGCTACCAGCGTAAGAAGCAACACAAGGCGATACAGAGATGACAATCAACTTTTCGGACGTGACAGTAACATTATCCACATACAACACAATCTGAAGCAAACGGTTTTTAATAAAAAACAATTTAGGCAAATATTTAGAAAATGCCGATGAACAAAACAACAATTTAATAGCATTGAAAACCTTGAAGCGAAAGGTGTGCGCGTTCTCCCCTTTCAGGAATGTTTTAAAACTCGTCTGTTTCAAAATACGTCATCATGTGAGAAAGGGGGGGGGGGGGGGGGGGTATATAGGCTAGTTAGTACTGGGAACAAGTATTGGACAGATAGAGAAATGCGAGACAGGGATTTCCAGTTTCTTCGAATCCGTTCTTCAATTAACATTAGTTTGGTGAGGAGTCAGAACGCTACATACACAACGGGTGATTAGGTAGGTCTGTATGGATTTATTTATCTTAAATGGACTGTTTTATGATTTGGGATCTGAATCTCTTTTGTATGATTCAGTCGTTTACTTAATAGTCGACTTAAAATACTAAGAATACTTACAATTCAGAGCTCTAGATAAGTGTCATTTTTCATGTTATGAATTCATTATTTGTTGTGAGTACTCAAACGAATCGTCTCAGTGGGTAATAAGAGAGATATGTTGGGGAAAGGATCAGTTCACTCCTCCTTATCTGGTACTCTGCTTACATGATCTTTTGACATGAGTGATTAAGTTTGTCTTTTATGATTCGTTCACAAGTCGTGTTCTTGATAGTCGACTTAAAATACTTAGAATACTTACCATGTTTGCAATCTTTGCAAAACGTGATGCTTTGACATCAGAGATTATTTTGTGTTCTTTTACTGTCGTTGTCTTATGATTCGTTCACAAGTCGTGTTCTTGAGAGTCGACTTTAAAATACTTAGAATACTTATCATGTTTGCAATCTTTGCAAAACGTGATGCTTTGACATGAGTGATTTATTGTGTTTGGCTTCATGTTTGTTAACCCTTTCCCTCATATAGACGCTTTCTGACGCCTCTGCAGCAGACGGCTTTTTGAAAACATAGTGACAAAAGAAGAAATTGCAAAAAAGTGCAATTTCTCCTTTTGCCACAATGTTTTCCACTTTTTGTCATAGGCTATCTATTCAATTATGGATATTTTCTATGTTTTGACAAAATATGTTCAAAGTCGTCTGCTGCAGAATTGCCGTGTGAGGGAAAGGGATAATCTTAAAGGGATCGTTTCGATATTTTGGATCTAAGCCTGTAACACGTATGATTTGATTCGGTCGCTATCTTGATAGTGGTCATATATAAGTATAACTCTGATCAAATTTGTAATTCATGCAAAAACAAGATATAAGTCCTTTTTAACACGGACACATATTCTTAACTTGTGAAGTTATGTAAGCTTATCCTTTCCCTCAAACAGATGCCTCTGCAAAAGACCACTTTTGAAAGTATTGTTACAAAAAGGAGAAATTTCTCTTACGAGCAAGTTCTCCTTTTGTCAAAATGTGTTCACCTATATTAAATTATAACCCTTTCATTTACAGATTTTTTTTTATTTTGCAAAGAGGTTTTTGAAGTCGTCTACTGCGGATTTGGTGTATTTGGGAGAAGGTTTAAGGCATTATTTGATTTATGTTAACCGTTTCCGAAACGCAGCAAATCTGCAGCAGACGACATTAAAGATGTCTACTCAAAAATATGGAAAATCTCTTTAATAAGTGTAGGTGTAATTGCTGTAAACATTTGAAAGGTGAAATTACTCGTTTCACAAAGATAACAAGTTTTTCTATGACGGCTGTTACGAAAAAATTAGATCACTTGCAAATGATCTTAAAATTAATTGATTTAATAGTATTTAAAACATTTTATTCGAGATTTCTTATCCCTCGTTATTTATTTATTGATTGATTGATTTCTCAGTTATATCACGGCGGTCAGTTCACCTACTCATGCATTTCCTGGTTTTCTCACACCAGTACTCCACACAACAATCTTACCAAGCAACTGGCTGCTTTTCCACCCTCGTGATTTAACCAGCTAATAACAAACTCGTGCAGATGGGCTCATTTGTTTCACTCAACTTGTTTGTATTTCAGCCCGCGAGAAAACCAACATAATTGCCTCTGCGTAATTTATCAACCCAGATCAGCCTGCGCAGTCCGCGCAGACTGATCCGGGCCGACACATTCCGTCTCAGGGGGATAGAGGTATGGAGTATTGATTCCTGAAACAATACACAAGAGGCGAAAAATGTTTAGTCCACACTGTTGGTTTTCTCGCGAGACGGCTCATTTGTCAAAGTGTTAACGAGTGTTTTATTTGAATACAGTTTTACTAATTGACGGTCCGTTTCAACGTTTTATGATACACAACTACGATTATGTTTACATAAGTTGCACTGTTGTAAAAGAAAACAGTTAAAGAGTTTATATCATCATCATCATCATCATCATCATCACAACCCTCCTCCTCCTCATTCTCCTCCTCGTCGTCGTCATCGTCATCATCATTATTATTATCATATTCAGATTCAGATTCTTTATTATCTCAAATCTATAGTTAACTTGTTTACACCAACATCATCCATATCATCATCTTCATCTTCATCAGCATCATTATCATCATCATCATCATCATCATCGTCGTCGTCATCATCATCATAATTATTATCAGATTCAAATTCAGATTCTTTATTATCTCAAATCTATAATTACATAGATACATGAGAAAATTAAAAAGAAAACGTATAATTTATATGTATATTTCACGTGATAGGTCTTTTCGTTTGGAAAGCACATTACCATATGTGCTTTTTTATTGTTTCAGCACCAGTTTGGTCTCACCAGGGCAAAAAAAACCACAAAAACCATGTCCTACAATAACACAACGGACGGCTCCGTGTCAAAGGAAGCCGACAACGAATCCGAGTCTATCATCCAAATATCCGAGGAAACATACGAGCAGTTTGCTTTCGTTTGCAATACAATCATGAGCCCTATAATCTGTTTGTTCGGGTTGATAGGTGGCTGCCTTGCAATAGGAGTATTGTTCAAGGACGCCCGCCGACAGAAATTGTCCATTTACATATTTCTTTGCGCACTGACCTTCTCCGACACAGTGTATTTACTACTGGGCCTCATCCGAACAATACCCAATATAATGTCGTTTTATAACGAGGAAATGGCAAGCTATGTGGAGGAACACATGAAAGTTGGAACCATTTATCTCGACATGCTGTTCAACCACATCTCCGTCGCCATCATCGTCGTGATGTCACTAGAGCGCTGCCTTGCCTTAACGAGACCATTCACGGTGAAGAACTCCTGGCTCGCTAAATATCCGAGACGTATCATAGCCGTATGTTACGTGTTCACTGGGCTGTTCCTACTGCCTTACGCTATGTACTTCGAGGTCAAGTCATACGACCGTGAGAACGTGACCCATTATTACATTCAATTCCAGCGAGAAGTCGTTGACGACTTGGATAAATACATGCTTGTGCAGTCCGTCGTGGACTATATCCTCCCCGCCGCCACCTTGCTGTTGATCAACACGGCGATCGTCATAACGTTCTCGCGTATACGTAAAACGCGGGAAAGAACGTTGGACATGATGGCTACCGGCATAAATTACCAGCAGACGAAAGTAACACTAACAGTGGTTACCATCACCATATTTTACTTTCTCCTGTCGATACCAAATCTGACAATCAAGATCCTCGCGTTCGTCGACAAGGAGTACAGCTTCGATGGGAAGCACAAAGTCGCTTTCTGGTTCTTCATTGATATCAGCAACGTGTTTGCTTACTTGAACGCCGCTAATGACTGCGTCGTCTATATTTTGATTTCGAACCATTATAGGAGAATTTTCAAACATATGTACTGTTCATGTAAGTGCTTGGATGGCGGTGACACAGCGTCTGGAGGAGTCGGAGGAATTATGACGTCAGATCATCCGGTTGATTCTTCCCTTGCTACGGACTCTTCACGATACTGACAATTTTACATCGCTATTGCAGAGATGAATATTCTAGCATGGGACGTATTTGATAATCCTCCAAAATAATTGATTGACAACAAAAACCCTTTGATATTCCGTTTTGAGTATTTCCACTGTAGGGTTTGGTTGGGATATAAATCATTGTAGGAACGTAGTTACTCCGCCTGACCTGGGCCCTTGTTTTATGTTTGAGAGTTCCGGATATAAATCAGCTGCTGGAAAATCGACATTTAGGATAATTATGAAAAGTGCAGAAAAATATTTGACATCCATACAATCTGATCCAAATATTTGTTTAAATATTATTGAAAACCTGTTGCGAACAATGGAGTTAAATCAAACTTTGCGGATGGGTAGGTCGATCTGGCTGATTTAGACAGAAGATGTCATATATTCTTAAAAAGTATTTGAAGAAAAGATTCGACGTAAATTCAGAAATGTTGAAAACATCAGCAATCCATTCATAAATTAAAGCGCTGACGGCTGTCAAGACAATCTTGCAATCTGACAAATATAAAGGTGTGTAAATATTTTTCAAAAACGTCGTGTTAAATATTTTATTTTGTTTAGTCTGAATAATTCAATACATGCATATACTCTGCCCTGAAACTGTGTTTTTTTGTTCTACACGAATGGGAAGATTACAGACATTAGAAAACTATTTATTTGGCCGTAATTCGGTTTGCAATAAAAGCCATAAGAGCTACCTTAAACTCGTATTATCTGTTTGCACTGTGGCGTTTGGTATGAACAAACAATGTCCATTTCGTCGACCAAAACATAAAAAGAAATTGTGCTAAGTGTTATTAGACATGTACAGACACATACAATTACAACGCATTGCTACTACTTTGTCTGTTCATCGGAATATCAAGCTTTAAACATTTTGTTGTATAAATGTTTCTACTACAGTACTTAAACAATAACAACACAAACAACTACTACCTGGAATCCGCCGTGGACGGGTGTTTAGCGTCAGACAATTGAAATCGGTACGATGAAACACGTGAATGGAAACCGCCGAGTTCAAGCGTGGGGAATTTGAAGATGGGATGTCGCCCTGATTTAATTGAAATTATAGTGTTTCGTCGTTTTCGGATTCTCAACCTCTTCTCTATTTACATGATATCGAGAGCTTGGCGTGAAACGGTTGTAACTAAAATTTGTATTTTTTTACCAAGGTAAATCACGCCGCCATAAGTGTTAAATCATTTTTCCTGGTATACAATGGAAATTTAGGTGTCATTGCTCGTTCTGAGCAATGGCACCTAAATTTGCACTGTTTACAAAGGGGTCAAATTGCCCCTAAATCAGGGTTTTCAAAATAGGTTTTTAGTTACAACTGTCTCGCGACAAGCCCTCGATATGATAGTTTTAAGAGTGGTCTTAAAACTTCTAATCACAAAAAGTTTTTTTTAATTGAACATTTATAGAATCCTCGTAGGGACAAGCTCATTTCCTTTTTCGAATGTTTGATTTTCTTTGCATGTTGCGTTACGTCGCTTTCAACAATTTTCCAGTTACGGCGTTTCCTGTCTAAGTTACCAGCCCTACTGGTGCATTGATTCTGACACCAGCGAGTCCATTTTTTAAAGTCAGAAGTATGAAACTGCCGGTGATCGAACACGCGAAGTCCCGGACCCAAGGCGGACTCTCTACCTCTATACAACCGAGTTGGTCCGAATTTATGAAATCACCCAAGAAAAGACTTTGCGAGATTTGTTTGTTACTTTTTCATATTTTGTCACATTTGTTTCTTACTTAGTCATAGTTTTTCACATTTGTTTTACTTTTTCAAACGATGCGACAAAGTAAAATTCAAATATCTCATTATATTTTTTTCTATTTTTGAATCTACTCGGTAAACTCGATTCCTTTGCCATTTACATTTGTTGAACATGGTGGAACAAATGAGACAAAATTACTTCAAATTCCCTGCAGGGGTGATTAGTTAAGTAATTTCACCCCAGACATATAAATAGGTAATTGTGAAAGCTGAAATTACGTGTAAAAGACACTCCTGTTACATTAGTGGACATTGCCCAAGGGAACTGTTTTATAACGAAAGATATGTCATTCGCAGTGTCAGTCGCACTGTTGATATTAATATTTGACTTTAATATTGGTTTAAATATTTCATGTTATCATTTGAAAGTAACATTTGATATTAATATTTGTTATAATATTGTATGTTATTATTTGATATTAATATTTGAAAATAATATTGGTTATAATATTATATGTTATTATTTGATATTAATATTTGATATTAATATTTTATGTTAAAAGTGTATGTCAATATTTGATGTTAATATTTGATGTTAATATTTGATGTTCATATTTTATATTAATATCTAATTGTAAATATGTTATGTTAATAGTGTATGTTCATTACTATAACGTATGCTGATAAGTTTTGTTTTTATTTTTTTCTTTGAATTTATAAACATTGTATTGTATTGTGTTGACATTCAGCAATAAAGACGACGATGAACTTCTGTGTTCAATTCGCATATGTAAATAAAATAAAATATTCTAATATAAAAAACACCAATATATTAAGTTTTGATTAAACTCCTTCTAAATACAACCACTGTTGAATCCACATGTAGAGTACTGTAGTGGGTTATTGAAGAATTTCGTGTTGTGCTTGATTTGGTTGCGATATATTACGGTTTAACGTCGTTTTCAACACTATTTGAGCAGTCCCGCGAGAAAACCAACAGTGTGAACTCTGCGTAAAATATCGATCCGGATCAGCCTAAGCATGCTGCGCACGGTTTTCGCGCGGGACTGCTCATTTCAGTCATACCATGCTGGTCAGTTATTATCATTATTTCAGCATTCAGATAGACATATACTTCGGTTCAAAGGCAAATTGTTGTGAATGAAATTGACCTTTTTGGAAAATGTAGATCGAAAATAGTTGATAAATTTGAATTTTGTGAGACTTGCATTATTTCTTGTGGGGACAATATTGGAAGGTCCTTCAAATATTTTGAGAAGCATACAACATCTAAATGCCAAATGTAGACAATATTATCCACACGACTTACCAGACCGTTTACTTTTAATAATGTAAGCATTTTGACGCAATGGCAGCGTGTGACTTTTGAAAACATTGTGGATTAAAAAGGAAAGTGTTCATATTGCTCTTTTCTTCCTACAGAGTTGTAAACTATGTATAAACCTAAAACGTATCAACCGCAACCCAAGCCTCCAACGACCTCTTTTGATTGAATGGTGTTTTACGCCGCTTTCGAGAATTGTTCAGTTATATCACGTCGTTGTCTAGGTAGTTTACCAGTGACTACACCAGCCAGTCCAGTCGTTATGTTAATGCCTTTCCCTCATACGACAATTCTGCAGCAGACGACTTTGAACCGGTATTTTGTCAAAACATAGAAAATCTCCATAATTGAATGGATAACCTATGACAAAAAGTGGAAAACATTGTGGCAAAAGGAGAAATTGCACGTTTTGTGCAATTTCTTCTTTTGTCACTATGTTTTCAAAAAGCCGTCAGAAAGCGTCTATACGAGGGAAAGGGTTTAAAGGCCGGAACCCTGGGCACCAAGGAGTGAAGCTATTATTTCCTTCGTCAAAGTTTTCGGTATGACCCGCCCGGGGATGGTATATGCGATCCCCCACACCCGAGGAAGACATTCTACCACTACACCACCGTGACGGTCCCAGCGACTTCAATCGGCAGACCAAACTGAAAATATCAAACTTGGAAAAAAATATTTCACGATTAACCACATAAAACAGATCCGTAGCAAAACGACATCTGGGCAAAAATGTTAAAATGAAAAAAAAAAAAGAATATTGTTTAAAGTTTAAACAATTGTGGCAAAAGGAGAAATTGCCCCTGATGTTTTCAAAAAGTCGTCGACTGCGGATGCGTCTGCAGAATAGGAAATAGTTGATTAAGGGTCATAAGTTCGAACACCAACAACTAAACAATTACAAACCCGTATAGTACTTTTTGTAATTACGTACACTGATCAATCAATTCAAGAAGCTAAAGTGTGTAACATTAGGATGGAACACCTCTAATGTGCTCGACGATGATCGTATAAAGTCGTGCGAGATCGGTACTGTTCGGAGGCTTGCCGGTCATTTCCGTTTTAAATGATTTGCGTCCTAATGGGGGTTAGTTTAAACATATTTGATTGCCATATAAATAATACACAAGATGATTTGCTAATGGAGTCCTAATGACAATCCGCTCTTGCATCGATTTAAAACATATTGGCATAGTGCTAGTTGAACTGCACTTTACGTTATTTGTCAGAAGAATAATTTAGTTAAGAATAACATATATGCGGACGTTGAAGACCCTGGCGAGACTGCGAATACACATCCTCGTCCGAGTCCTAACTGTTCGTTGATGCAATAAGGCCCCTAGACCACAGGCGTCCGAATTTTCATTTGAGAAAAAAATGGGGAAAAAAAACCACCCCACAATACATGGTGAAGATACTACAAAATATCTCTCTATATGATCCCAAGCTGAAATAATAATGACCGTAATGTAATCGTATGACAACAGTCGAGGAATCCCACACAGGACATTGTTATTTTAAATAGCATCTATATATCTATCCTTATTATTATACTATATGAATCATATAGAGGCTATTTTGAGTAACACGGTCCTGGGTGGGATTCCCCAAATATTCTCATACGAAATCCTTACGGTCGTTATTATTATAGCATATGGACAATATAGAGAGATTATTAGTCCCCTACCGGTCGAAGACCGGTTTGGGGACTATAGGTTTGGTCGATTCCGTCTGTCCGTCTGTCTGTCTGTCCCACCTAACTTTGTCCGGCCCGCATCTCAACCATGCATCATAGGATTTCTGAGAAACTTGGCACAAACCTTCACCATGATGAGGCGGCGTGTCGCGCACAAGACCCAGGCCTGTACCTCATATGTCAAGGTCACAAGTAGAGGTCAAAGGTAAAAGTGAGTACTGTTTGATAGGATAACCTTGTCCGGCCCGCATCTCAACCATGCATCATAGGATTTCAAAGAAACTTGGCACAGACGTTCACCATGATGAGGCGGCGTGTCATGCTCAAGACCCATGCCTGTACCTCAAATGTCAAGGTCACTCTTAGATGTCAAAGGTTAAAATGAATACTATTTGATATGAGTGTACCCTGTCCGGCCCACATTTCAACCATGCATCATAGGATTTCAAAGAAACTTGGCACAAATGTTCACCATGATGAGGCAGCGTGTCGCGCACAAGAACAAAGCATGTATCTCAAATGTCAAGGTCACATTCAGAGGTCAAAAGACACAACGTACTGTCCTCGTTCGGAGGGGATTTTTGTATTGCTTGCAATAAGACATTAACTTGTTTGTAGTATATTAACCATTTCCCTCATATAGACGCTTTCTGACGCCTCTGCAGCAGACGGCTTTTTGAAAACATAGTGACAAAAGAAGAAATTGCACAAAACGTGCAATATCTCCTTTTGCCACAATCTTTTTTACTTTTTGTCATAGGTTATCCATTCAATTATGGAGATATTCTATGCTTTGACAAAATACGTTCAAAGTCGTCTGCTGCAGAATTGTCGTATGAGGGAAAGGGTTAACGAGGTATTTTGTGTTTTTCCCCATTTTTTTTATCAAATGAAAACTCGGACGCCTGTGCCTAGACGCTAGACGCGGCTCGAAGAGGATTCGGCCTGCAGCAGACGACTGACTTGGAAAACATCTAGGCAAACATAGGAAATATCTCAATGAACAATTGTTTAATCATTGAATAAAGTTGAAAACATTGAAACAAAAGGAGTTATTGTTATATATACGTTTATCAATATATCGACGGTGTCTGTATCATTGGGAATATGACACTAATATTCATATGAGGAGTCAGTGCGAAATAAAAAAAAATCTTTCGGTGAGTTTAAATGAATTGTGATACATATTGTAAATCATTTTTCACCTAATTGTAATTAAACTATTATTCGTTTTACATCATGATACAGTTTTTCGACGTATACGTCCTTGAAGGTTACTAACTAAGGTTATGTTCATTTGCACGTAGACATAATTTTAACCCTTTCCAAGGTACAACAAGTATGCAGGAGACGACTTGGAAAACATCCAGACAAAAATATGACATGGTTCTATGAATGAAAGTACTATTATTAAATAGGGTTGAAAACATTGGCAAAAGAAGAAATTGCTCATTATGACAAATTTCTCCTTCGTTTACAGTGTTTTCAAATTTCGTCTGCTGTCGCGTTGCCTGAAAGCGTATATACATTGTATGTTGGGATGGGTTATTGTTCATTACCTATGACAGACCTGTTTAACCCATTACTTCACACAGACGACATTTGACGCCTGCTGTTGCAGAAGACTTTTGAAAACATTGCAATAAAAGGTGAAATTGCTCAAAACACCTTTTATTACAATATTTTCAACTCTTTATCAATATAATTCATTCAGTTTTCAAGATTATTGAAATTCTTCGTCTGATGAGTGTAAAGCAGACGACGTATGAAAAGTCATGTGAAGTAATGGGTTAATGAAGGGGAATAACAGGAAATGTGAATACTTATCGGGAAAACGATAAAAGTGAAAAGAAATTTGTGTTATTTCTAGCCTTAATGTTTTGTCCTTTCTTTTTTGTATTTATATCCATTTCTGCATGATAATTTGATTATATCGACCAATAGCTGTAAATGCTTACATTGAAGAAAAAAGGTGCTTGACTATTTCCTTTATACACGGTCTATTCTCTGGTTCTACAATATTCGGTAACCATTACCACACACACACCAAATGGGCTGCAGAAGACTTTGAAAACTTGTCAGATGTCAATTTCAAGCAATTTCTTCTTTTCTCACAATTTTTTTTTTTGTAGCGTCCCCTGCAGATTAGAGTCAAACACGTATTTATAATGTGAAAGTAGTTAAATTCATGATGATCCTGACACAGGGTGTTCATCTTCATCTTCACTTGACTTACATGCCCTGTGGTTGGATTTCTTCAATCAACTCATGCACATTGTGGACTGTGAAGAACAAGAAGAAGAAAAAAAGAAGAAGAAAAAGAAAAGTTAAAGAAGAACAAGAAGAACAAGAAGAAGAGGAAGTAGAAGAAGAAGAACGAGAAGTAGAAGAAGAAGAACAAGAAGTAGAAGAAGTAGAACACGAAGTAGAAGAAGAACAAGAACAAAAAGTTAAAGATAAAGAAGTTAAAGAAGAAGAAGAAGAAGAAGAAGAAGAAGAAGAAGAAGAAGAAGAAGAAGAAGAAGAAGAAGAAGAAGAAGAAGAAGAAGAAGAAGAAGAAGAAGAAGAAGAAGAAGAAGAAGAAGAAGAAGAAGAAGAAGAAGAAGAAGAAGAAGAATAAGAAGAAGAACAAGAACAAGAAGAAGAAGAAGATGAAGAACAAGAAGAGGAAGAAGAAGAAGAAGAAGAAGAACAAGAAGAACAAGAAGTTAAAGAAGAAGAAGAAGAAGAAGAAGAAAAAGAAGAAGAAGAAGAAGAAGAAGAAGAAGAAGAAGAAGAAGAAGAAGAAGAAGAAGAAGAAGAAGAAGAAGAAGAAGAAGAAGAAGAAGAAGAAGAAGAAGAAGAAGAAGAAGAAGAAGAAAAACAAAAACAAAAAGAAGAAGAAACTTATTAACCTTATAAATTAGTGATGGCATTTTACAGTAGGCTTTCGATGACTTTAGTCTCTTCAGATCAGAACAGTCGCATTATATTACTTTTAGTGGGTCAAGTACTCGAACAGCACATATTAAGATCAGATTACGCGAAGGGACGTGGTGATCTGGATCTACTTCGGTCACAAATGTCTTTATGTTGGGTTTCATAGTGCACAGTTCCATTACAGTACGAACATGTACAATTCATTATATGAGTGTTTAGTTTAGTTTAAACTTGTTTATTTTACATCGATTGCTTAACAAGCTTTGAGCTTTTAGTAATGAAGCTCGATGTTAACTTCCAGAAGACCCGGTACTCGCACCGTTCGTGTGTAAAACTACCAAAGGAATTCGAACCCTGGGTCTTAAGTGCGAGAGGCCTACGTGCTACAACTACACGACTGTCTTTTACATCTGAGTGTGTGTAGAGGCAGAGGAAATATCAGTTGGACATAAAATAACTTGAGTTCAGCGATAGTTCTCCATGTTTTCGTATTGTAATGGTATTTTTAAACTGTGGTGGAACCTCAAAGTCTTGATAATACGCCACTGTGATTCAATTAAAAAAAAACGTATAATATTCTTCTTTCATATTGAGATCATCCGAATTCTGCATACTGATATATTCCTTTCATTTTGAAAACATTGTTTACGCCTTTTAGAGAATTTCGGAGTAAATCGTAGGCTTTTGTCTCTTTTGTTCTTGTTGTACAAGTACATCGAGGGCTTGGCGTGAAACGGTTGTAACTAAAATGGGTATTTTTTTACCAAGGTTAATCACCTCGCAATAAAGTCTTTATAAACGTTAAATCATTTTTCATGGTAAACAATGGAAAATTAGGTGCCATTGCTCGTTCTGAGCAATGGCACCTAAATTTGCATTGTTTATAAAGGGGTCAAAATTGCCCCTAAACCAGGGTTTTCAAAATAGGTTTTTAGTTACAACCATTTCACGCCAAGCCCTCGACATGTATATTGTAATTATTTTGACCATGAACCAAACATGTTTGGGTCAAGTCTAGTCTGTTCTGTTCTTGACTTCACTTCACTTTTATGACGTTGTTTACCCTCGCGCTCGGCAATAATGCCATTTGGCGAGCAGCTATCGTTTAATTCAATATTTAATTTATTTTCAATTAGCAGACGGACTATTTTTTAGAAGATTATTCATATATTTATTGTGTCTCTATTATTGGGTCGGGGGATGGGAGATATATATATAACAATTTTGTAACATGACTATTTCTAAATAGATATAAATTGCAGACTATATTTGCAATTGTATTTGATAGGATAAATAGATAAATATATATATTTCGGACTATATTTTAAAACAATGTTTTTCAATAATTGATTGTCTGATTAATTTTCAAAGCTATAGTTTCTTAATAGTTCTAATACTAATGATAAAAAAGTATTATTCGGATTGAAAACCAACTCAGTCCAATGTTATATTTCCAGACACTCATTTTAGGAGTGCTTTTCCTGATCGCATTGATAAGTGCTCATTCAGATATTCTACCAAAAGGAAGGATTCGAATGGTCCAGTTTTCAATGCGACCCTGAGTCTGTTCATTGGTGCCCATTTGTTGGTTTCTGTTCTATTCCTATTCTATAAGTTGACATTTATAAAGACATCCGCAATAAAAGTCAGTTAAACGATCCCATCATTTTGCATCTCTATTAAAAACTCACCCACGTATATGTGCTATGGTAAGAGCTATTTAAGAAGATCAACTGATGGTCATGCGCAATTACAAACACGACGGGTTTAAATTCCGTATTCGACTTATACGGTGCCAAATATGGTAATGTTACGTTACTGAAATAGGATATGACGTCATTGAAATATATGCGTAAAATAACGTCATTTAAAATATGTTAGTTGGGCATGGATCACACGACTATCATTAATTATAATATGGTATGTGTAAATTATGTTATTTCTCAATTTAGAATATAGACATTTGTACAAGTTGACATCTCTACCGACCCTCGGATACGCAGATCAAAGGTTACTCACACATCTTCTGAAACGTATCGATTTGTATATGAGTCGTCCCACGAGAAAATAACATTATGGACTCTGCGTAAAGTATCAACCCGGAGCAGCATAAGCATGCTGCGCAGGCTAACCCGGACAGACATGTTTCGCCTCCTGTGGATTTTCTGTTTCAATAATCATTACTCTATTTCTCTATCCCCCTGAGACGAAATGTGTCGGTCCGGATTAGCCTGCGCAGTCCCCGCAGGCTAATCTGGGTCGATACATTACGCAGAGTCCATAATGTTGGTTTTATCGTGTTTCGTCTCATATCATTGGTGAGTTTGGTTTCACAACCATTTACCATCTCCCATATATAGCAAACATGCAGCAACATACACACATTATTTTCGAAAATCTCTTCAAATTAAAATATAAATATCGAAAAGAGTTGAAAACATTGTTGCAAATGATGAGCAATTTCTCCTTTTACCACAATATTTTTTCTGAATGAATTGACTCGGGGACCAATGTCGAATCACTCTCCTTCGAACAATTGTCGTTCACACACACTTTCAGTGAATTCGGATAAGCCGATAGGTAAAGGGTGGTTTCAAATAAGGTCAACGTTTCCACCACCCGGGTTCAATCGGAAATGTATATGTCAGATCGTCAATGGTATCTCACGGATATAACTCTTAGTCTTTTATATCATCGATGTGTTTGGCTTTGTTATCGATAAACGAGCGCGTTTAAGTCTTTAGCTGCCAAAGACTTTTCCAAACATTGCAGATTCAGGTGAGACAGTTCGCAACGAGCTACCTTTCCTGAAATCTGCATTGTTTGCCACTTAAACATTAAATTTTACTAAATTTCCTGCTGGGCGAAACAATTTACATGGAGAGGTATAATTTTCAATATGGAAGAGTCGACTCTGTGAAATTCGATAGTGAAATAGTTAAATGTAGCATGATGTTATGAAGATCATGTATTTGGATCTCAAATGCATAGGAATAATGATATGACGGGTCCCCGCGTGACGTTTCCACCATCCGGAATATTAATCCTTTGAGATATACGACAAATCTGCAGCAGACGGCTTTGAAAACATCTACGCAAAACATGGTAGAGTTCAAAATTTAAAAGTAAAACTATTGAATCGAATTGAAATCACTTCGGCGAAAGAGAAATTCCATATTATGAGCAATTTCTTTTGATGCCATTGTCTTTAAAAGTCGTCCGCTAAAGATGCATCCATATCGAGGGCTTGGCGTGAAACGGATGTAAGTAAAATTTGTATTTTTTTACCAAGATTAATCACCTCGCCATGAAGTCTTTATAAGCGTTAAATCATTTTTCTTGGTAAACAATGTAAATTTATGTGCCATTGCTCGTTCTGAGCAATGGCACCTAAATTTGCATTGTTTATAAAGAGGTCAAAATTGCCCCTAAACTAGGGTTTTCAAAAGAGGTTTTTAGTTACAACCGTTTCACGCCAAGCCCTCGTTATGTGGGATTGGCAGATGCCTACCTATGTATAATACGTCAATGTCTACAATTCGTCCGGAAAGGTAAAATAAAGTGCATTAAAAACTCTAGGCTAAATGCGGTAACGGTTAATTTTGTCATTAAAAAACTGCATGTGGATATATAGCTATTCCGTGTTTTCCGTATGACCAGAAGGACCAATTGAGTTCACCATATGCAATGAAGAATGTCAAAAATTATCCCTACAGAATATGCCTGGAATGCCTGGACACCATACCTCAACTGTATATACTCGATGTTCACCCAATTACGCTATTGAAAGGGTTGCGTTCAGGGGCATGCTGAGATCGGAAATGTATGTCAGATCACCAAAGGTATTTCCCGGAGAGAATGTCGGAAACTCCTGGTCTTCTATATATTTGATGCGTTTGATTTGCTATCAAACGAACTCCGCGCCCTGCCGTGGGCAAATTATCGCCACCATATTGTTTTCACGCTGTCTAATCAAACAGCTCATTGTTCACTGTGGCCCATTCCTACGTTTAATAATTCTGACAATACGACTGTAAAACATATCAGACGAATTATGGAAAATCTCCACAATGATTATTGGGTAGAGTTTAAAACAATTCAAGGAAAAAGAAAAAATTGCTCATCATCAGCAATTTATCCAATTGCCATAATGTTTAAAAAAAAAATAGCAAATCAGCAGATACTTCAAAATGGGTTTGCTTTTAAGGAAAGGGTTAATCTATGGTTTGTGTGCTCAATTGTCATGCTCAGACATCCATTGTCCATTGATGAATTTAGTATTATCAGATTCCGTTTGACCTTTTGAAACCTTTTTACTTAATTTCTCCTATTATGTCGACCATCTCGGTGGTGTATTGGTAAAGCGTCAGCCCCGGATGCGGGAGGTCGCGGAAGGTTCGACTCCCGGCCGGGTCATACCAAAGACTTTAAAATGGAAGTAATGGCTGCCCTCCTTTGCGACTCATGATTGTCGGGCTAGCATTACAACGGAGTGACTGGTGTCAGGATAAATGGACCAGTAGTACAGGTAACTTAACAAGATCATCGTGGTTTAACTGAACACTTGTTATAAGCGACGTAAAACACCAATCAAGTAATCAGACCAGCGCGTGCATATGTTCCAACATTGTGGTATCTGCGTAAAGTGACAACCCGGATCAGCATAAGCATGCCGCGCAGGCTAATCCGGCTATACACGTTTCGCCTCCTATGAATTTTCTGTTTCAGGAATCACTACTCTATACACCTATCCCCCTGTTCGGAATCTCCACAAATTAGTCAACAGGTTGAGGAGATGTTGTTTAAGTTAAAGGCGGGCGACGAACAGAGTGACCAAAATAGATCACAAGCAGTTTCAGAGGAGAATAATTCCTAAGATAGTTTCATTTTTCTCCTTGTCGCTTTGTGGCCATGCTTTTCAACGAACCAAAATTGTTAACAATTCTTGAAGAGGGTCACCCAAAGAACACTTCTGTAATATTATCTTGAATTCAGACAAACCCTTTCAGTAGCCGAAGAGTGCTCAAAGTTGTTTTCTACATTTCAGCCAATCAATGATATATCTTATTGTAGAAGGTCACTTGATCGCCTAGTTAGACCAGCACTTTAAATCAGATGAAGTTTTGTTATTTTCCCTGCTGCAAATAAAACCAAACAAAAAACATATTTCCAAATACAAATTATTTTCTCGATCCATGTTTAAAGAGGTCTTCTTAACCCTTTCCCTCATATAGACGCTTTCTGACGCCTCTGCAGCAGACGGCTTTTTGAAAACATAGTGACAAAAGAAGAAATTGCACAAAACGTGCAATTTCTCCTTTTGCCACAATGTTTTCCACTTTTTGTCATAGGTTATCCATTCAATTATGGAGATTTTCTATGTTTTGACAAAATACATTCAAAGTCGTCTGCTGCAGAATTGTCGTATGAGGGAAAGGGTTAATATAAGGGACACTCCTGTGAAGTTTGGTTAAAATTGGTTTAACCCTTTCCCCTCATATAGACGCTTTCTGACGCATCTACAGCAGACGGCTTTTGCCACAATGTTTTCCACTTTTTGTCATAGGTTATCCATACAATAAAAGAAAAAGAAACTGTTTAAAGAAATTGTGTACAACGACTCACGTCCAATGAAGAACGCCGAACACAATATAGCTTAGCTGTGAGCTCAATGACCAAACAATGCAAAAGTATTTCACAATCAAAATTATTTCCCCAAATTCTGAAGTTGTGACAGATGTTGTTCCTAATTGATAACATGTATGTCAATATCTTTTTAACCCTCGAAAAATCTGCAGCAGACGACTTTGAAAACATCTGCTGAAAAACCTCATAATGAGCAATTTCTCCTTTTGCCACAATGTTTTCAAAAGACGTCTGCTGCAGATGCCTCAGAAAGCGTATATATGTGGTAAAGGGTTAACGTAACTGTTTCCAATTTGTAAATGGAACTCTATTATAGTTTGCGTTTTGCTGTTCTATCTAAACAAATATATATATTTCTTTAAAAACAGAAACAAAAAGAGTTTAAAGTAATTTTAAGAAATCGTTATCTAAAATCATCAGTACTTTTTCCTAATGTTTATTTGATCGGATTACTAGATTAATATTATGTAAAGAAACCCGATAAGATATTTCTGTCGACTAATCTCCCCTGAGCTAGATTTCCGGAACATGATGAGCTTAGAATCGGATGCCGATAGAGTAGACGGCTTTTAAATCTTTCACAAAGTCGACTCTTGAAAATTAGACCACTCCATTTCTTGCCCAACAGGAAATTTTGTAAAAGTTAATGTCTATTACTAGTCTTTGGCAGAGATATAGTTAACCAAGCTGACCACTTTAAAATCATTCCCATTACATATAGAAAGCTCTACAAAGGCTGAGAAAACTATTGAATAGAATGGAAAACAGTGTTGCAAATGGAGCATTGGCTCATTATGATCAATCTGCCCATTTGTCACAATGTTTACATCAAAATCAAACTTAGTTTTTCAGATATAATTTGTTTCGCCTCCTGTGGATTTTCTGTTTCAGGAATCACTACCTCTATCCCCCTCAGACGTAATGTGTCGGCCTAGATTAGCATGATCTGGGTCGATACATTACGCAGACCATAATGTTGCTTTATTCGTGGAACGGCTCAAATGATTGTAAGAAACAAGAGGACCATGCTGGTCCTATATTGCTCACCGGTTTAAATAGAACTTAAATAGTTTTCAAAGTGTAAACTCGATACATATAAGCAAATGAGCCATTGCCCCTGGCGGTAATGTTTGTAAACGGATCGAGATCATTTCATCAATATCGGTACAGGGTACCCAAGGAACATTTGTGCTAAAGTAATTTCCAAATCAGGCCACTGCTTTGGTACAATATGGATATATGAAAAACCGGCCCCGGTGGCTATTTTTTTCATAGGAGCGGAATCATTTCAACAATCTATTAGATGCCGCAGCAAAAAAAGTCCTCGATGGAAATTCTTTGGACAACTTTGACAGAGGAACACATAAGGAACATTCCTGTGAAATTGGTTCACTGGTTTAGGAGGAGTCATGTGTATGATAATGTGAACCGACGGACGGGCAGCGAGTAACTACAATAGCATTTCATACTCGGGTGAACTAAAAAGGGATTGTTCGTTATGAGCAACGCCTCATTTTTAACCACAATGTTTTCAAAAGGCGTATGCTTCAATCGTTTGTATCTAGAACGTGTGGTTAATTAGGTTAAAAACAGAAATACAAAAATTAACCAGTATCGGAAGCTTCACGTATAAGGAAACCCGACCTATATGGGCTTTATTCAATAATCAAACGTTCATATATTGAGATTTCAAGAAATGTTTCCTTCTTGTTTTCAACGTCGTCTGTTACATATGTGTTGTTTATGTGAAAGGGTTATAGGTCTGGATCTAATGTGAACCCTTTCTCTGATACAGACGACATCTGACGCCTCAGCAGCAAAGGACTTTTTAAAACATTGTGGTGAATGGAGATATTGTTAAAAGTTATCCTAGTGAGAGTTCCACCTATCCAGTTAAAACAAAATGGTAGCGACGCGGTATGTCTATCCAGAGGTTGCGAGTACGAACTGCAGCTCAGCCAACATACTTTCGGACCTTTGTCAACAAAAGTAAAATCGACAAACGCCATTCGTCTTCCAAGAATTGGCTAACAGTTTATGTGCAAAAGCAGTCATTTGCTTGGACTCTCTGTGGTAGCGAGATTCGGTGTGAGAAACGCAGGGAACACACAGGTATGTAAACTGGCCGGCCTGATATGACTAAACAAGTGCGTACAGACATGTGTATTGTTCCCAGCAACATGTGTACCAAGTTTCATTTGAAAATGTTGAGCGGTTTTTGAGTTATGAGGTAAGGTTAAAGTTTCTTCGAAAAACAGACCAGCTAAAAATCTTGAAAACGGCGTTAATCCCAAATCAATGGAATTCACTGACAGGAATATGTAGTTTTTTGTACGTGTGTAGTATTTTCCTCGTAAAAGCTTACTGACAGAAGCATCTAAAATGATTGAATGAAAAGTACACAATGGAGATATCGATCAGGCCACGCTAAGGCCAAGACCAGAGACCCAAAACGAGTTATTTTATTTGATAAGCCAAGTAAGTTTCTGGTCTCTGGGTCTAATTCCAGCAACTAAATACTTAAAAGCATATTCCATAATTTTTGTTCCCCTAATATTTTGGTTAAAAGTATATAAGTAAATGACTAAGTTGGCATAAATAGTTACCTTGTTGACTAACAATACTTGTTAAACAAGAGCTGTCCATAAGACAGCATGCTCAACTATTTGCCATTTGATTCTATAGTAAACAGTGGTTAATGAGATATGTGCATGATAGTACCTTGCATGCCAAACTTTAACCAAATTGTCAGTCAAACAAGGGCCATAATTTGTACTAAATTTATACAAGAGTTATCTAACTAGAGTCTAAGACTTCTGACACCCCTGAAGATCTGATGTAGAGCTTTGAGACTTGTCCTGCGAGGTAATTTGATGATGTCCTATAAGTGTGTTAAGTTTCAAAGCAATAGCATCTGTGGTCTGTGAGAAAAATCCTTGCATGCAAAGCTTTAACCAAATGTTAAAGTCAAATGAGGGTCATAATTTGTTCTAAGTTCATTCAAGAGTTATCTTACTTGACTTTCTGCCTACCCTGAAGACATGAATGAAGTTTCAAGTCCATAGCATAAGTGTTTACTGAGATATGTCCATGATAGTATCTTGCATGTAAAACTTAAACCAAACTTTCTAAGTCTAAAAAGGGGCATAATTGTGTCAAAATCTAATATAGAGTTTTGGGACTTGACCTGCAAGGTCATTAGATGATGTCCAATAAGTGTGTTAAGTTTGAAAGCAATAGCATCCGTGCCTTATGAGAAAAAGCATTGCATGCAAAACTTAAACCAATTTTCAAAGTCAAACAATGGCTACAATTTGTTCTAAATTCATTCATGAGATGTCCAACTTGACTTTCTGACACCCATGAAGACATGAATCAAGTTTCGAGTCAATATCATTATAAGTGGTTACTGAGATATGTCCATGATAGATCTTGCATGTAAGAATTTAACGAAAACTTTTAAGTTCAAAAAGGGGCATAATTGTGTCAAAATCTGATGTAGAGTTTTGGGATTTGTCCTGCCCTGCAAGGTCATTTGATTATGTCCAATAAGTGTGTGAAGTTTCAAAGCAATAGCATCTGTGGTTTGTGAGGAAAAGCATTGCATGCAAAACTTAAAACAAAATTTCTAAGTCCAAAAAGGGGCATAATTGTGTCAAAATCTGATGTAGAGTTTAGAGACTTGTCCTGCAAGGTCATTTGATGATGTCCAATAAGTGTGTGAATTTCAAAGCAATAGCATTTGTGGTTTGTGAGAAAAAGCCTTGCATGCACAAATTTAGCCAAAGTTGCAACGCCGACACCGATGCTCAAGTGACTGTAATACATTGTAGCTCTCCATATTCTTAGAATAGTCAAGCTAAAGATAACATCTTTAGGCACATTTATTAGGAAAGCAAAATTGATGAAATATGCTTTTAAGTATTAAAGTATTAGTTAGCCTTAAGTAAGGTTAGTGGAATTGGACCATGTTAGTTTAGTTATCTGTTATTCTAGGTCCACCATGAAATTCGCGCTTTGCAATAGTCACAAATTAAACTTTTCGTGCGAATGTAGCTAAATGATTTACCGATTTTCTTTGAAAGCGATGAAACATGACTTTTAGCACAAACTTTGTGCATTACGTTTTCTTTGACGTGCATTAGACTGTATCAGACAAAGTTCCCTAAGATTGCGAACTTGTAAAACAGTGAGTCGAGCTCCATGTCAAGTATGCCATTGGTTTACTCAGCAGACAATTTAACCAAGCATTGTCAAGAGCGCTTTAATCCCCGGTTTCAAGAAGCTACTTACAGTACAGTTAAAATGTTTGGCTATTACCCAATGTGTTTTAAAACTGATGTCACCATGAGTACTCAGGTTGGTAAGTGAATAAAGTTGAGCATGTTATTTTGACTGTGCTCAACACAATTCAAGTTAGGATAAAAGACAAAAGATTGTGTGTTCAAGGCTTCTGCAAATATTTGTATTTTCCATTGTATGAAACTTAGGCAATGCAATCTTGTTAAGAACTTTTCTGAATTTAAAACACTACATCCTTTTGATATTTTAAGAAACATTAATATGATAGGTTGTAGCAGGGTTGTAGTTAAGATATACGTTCCTGGTTGTTTATTTGTTTGGTGAATTACATCACTTCCAATAATTGTTCGGCTATATCACAGTGTTTCCTGGGTTAGTTACCAGTACTACTGGTCCATTTATCCTGACACTAGCCAATCAGTCATTATGCAAACCCCAACCCTGAGCTCCAAGGAGGGCAGCCCTTACTACCATTTTTAAAGTATTTGGTATGGCCCGACCGGGGATTGGGGGATTAGAACCCGAGACCTCCCGCATCCCGGGCGGAACTCTACCTCTGCGTCACGGAGGCAAGCAATTTGTTACATGCTCAACTACATGTAATAAATATTTGAGTAAATTCGGGGGAAACCGAGACCAGATGTTGTACTGCCCATCACCAAATAAACATACATGGCAGGTGCACACAAATGTGCCAGAATAACTATCAATACCAGTATTTGAAACAAGCTTTAAATATCATATCTATTAAGTTTTATTTACACATCATCCATCTCAAAATGCTCAGTAATTTTATATATAGAACTTCCCGGTTATATGGAATCCCTTGCTGTACTGTACAGTATCTCGTAATTTTCGACAAAAATATTAAGGACACCTGCTATACAGTACAGTATCGTGTTATCTTTGAAAGTATCAAGAACACCTGCTGTACTGTACAGTATCTTGTAATTGTCGACTAAAGTATCAGGAACACCTGATATACTGTATGGTATCTTATAATCTTCGACACAAGTATCAAGAACACCTGCTGTACTGTACAGTATCTTGCAATCTTCAACTGAAATATCAAGGACACCTGCTGTTCTGTACAGTATCTTGCAATCTTCAACTGAAATACCTCCTGTACTGTACAGTATCTTGTAATCTTCGATTAAAGTATCAAGAACAACTATACCGTACAGTATCTTGTAATCTTTGACACAAAAAATTAGAACACCTGATAAACTGTACAGTATCTTGTGATCTTCGACAAAAGTATCAAGGAAACCGGCTATACTGCACAGTATCTTGTAATCTCTGACTTTAGTATCAAGAACACTGCTAAACTGTACAGTATCTTGTAATCGTGGACTAAAGTATCAAAAACACCTGATATACTTTTCAGAATCATGTAATCTTTGACACAAGTATCAAAAACACCTGCTATACAGTATCTTGTAATCTTTGACAAAAGTATCGAGAACATCTGAGCAGTGTCCACAATGTTGGTTTTCTTGTCGAACAGCTCATATTCATTTATTGCAGTTCCCCAGTGTCCGTTTTGCATAACATGGCGCATAGGGCCATACGATGGACTCAGGAGAACCCTTTCCAACATAAAACAACAGACGACCTTGAAAACATCCTTCATAACAATTATAGGGAAATAAATGTACAAAACAGTATAATTATTGAAAAGAGTTGTGACAAAAGGAGAAATTGCTCAATATGATCATATTTTTGTTTCCTTTTATGACCATGTTTTCAAAAGTTGTCTGCTGCCAATGCATCAAAATGATTCTGCACGTGGTAAAGGGTTAATCAATCGTAAGTTGTTATTGTGACAACGGTTTTGCATCTGCGATCACCAATAGAGTTTGCTTTTGATAGTCATTGACTGCAGTCCCTCAAGGTTGGTTTTTGCATGGCTTCGCTTAAATTGCAGTTTCATAGATTCACGCAAAACAACTGTAACTTCATCTTTTAAACACATGTAGTAGCAACTTTTACACTAAGCCAACACATTTGCATACATCTGTCTTAGATTGGTACCCAACATCAGCAATAGAGTTTAATGAGTTCATCACTAACAGCGGACGGAGTCAGAACACCAAGATCGGTAAATAGCAATGTGATGTAGTCAGGAGGGGTGTAGTCAACAAGCGGATGTTCTTTCCCAAGGTCATCTGCAGATTTCAGAGTCGAAGCTTTGTACTGAAATAGAAATGGAAAAGAAAAATAAGAAATAAATAAAACACACAACACAAAAAACCAAGCCCTCACAAGCTCTCAAATTATGTAAGATTAGGATCAATCTGATTTTGATAAATTTCTCCTTTTGTCAAAATCTGTTCATAAATTACCTTCTGCAGATGCATCAAAATGCCCATGCATGCATCTGATACATTGTTGAAAACATTTAAGGAAAAGGATGAAACATACACCTTTTCCTTTTTCATACAATGATTTTCTAATTCGTCAGAAATCTGTAACATCATGATTCATCTGTATGAATTGCTTTTGGATATTTTTTTCATCAAATTTGGAAACATTTGACCTTCTATCACTGATAATCATTTCCCCTCTATTTTAAACTGGGAAACAGGAACTTGTTGTATCACTTTTTGAGTAATATATAACCCTTTCCCACATACAAAAATATCTTGACAAAAATATGGAAAAACTTTGTAAATGAAAGTATAACTAGAAATATCACTGAAGGTGATGAATACCCCCAGCTGGTGCCTGACAATATACATATATGTATGAGAAATTCAAGGGGCCACAACGCATTTAAAAATAAGTCCAGTGCAACACGCCAACAATATACACAACTAGGCTTGGTATCAATCATTCTTGAGAGGTTATATTGAATTCTGACCAAGGGTTGCTGATAAATTGTCTTCACAAGAAATGTCCACAGACCAACGGACCGACAAACCGACAAGCGTGAATCCTATATAGCGCCCATATACTATGTATCTGGGGGTATAACAATTGAAAACATTTATGTTGCTAATTATCAGAAATTTCTCCATCAGGATGTTTTCCAAAGTCTTCTATTGCAATGGCATCAACAAACGTCTACATGAAGGAAGAGGGTTAAAGAAGCAAGTGGGTGAAGCCAATGGGGGCACATTTTTTAGTTTTCTTTTTGGGGAGGGAGCGTGACCAGACTCTACTTAATCTTGGACTAAACATAATTTTTAGCCAAGCTTTAATTGCCTCTGATGGCTCTTCCATTAATACATATACAAATAAAATGCTAACACCGTTGATTTAATGCATTATATGCAGTCAAACCTGTGCTGAAGACCACCTTTGTATAGCAATTCCCTGTCTATAGAAAACCAAACTTTGAATTTCCCTATTAGTCATTGCAATTAAAGACCACCTGTGAACAAAGACCAGATTGGTCACATTCCATGGTAGGTCTTTAAACACAGGTTGGACTGTATATGCGATAAAGAGTTATTATAAGACCTCCTTTTACCTGACATGTCTTTAATTAAACAAACCTGTATGAGTGGTGTTAACCCTTTCTCTTATATAGACGCTTATTGACGCCGAAAGCTTTTTGAAAACATGACGACAAAAGAAGAAATTGCTCAATATTAGCAATTTCTCTTTTTGTCACCATGTTTTCAACTCTACTCAATTATTGTACTTTCATCTAAAGGGAGTTTCCAATTTTGTTTGAGAATGTTTTTTGGGTATGTCTGGTGCAGAGTTAAGGGTTAATGGCTACATTTCACACCAAAGACTATGTTGAATGTAGGTCTCTAATGAGGTTATTCTAGAAACTTCCGCGTTAACTCTGAACCAGATACAGACAGAGGACATTACCCTATCCCATTGCAGACACATTTTGAGGCATTTGCTGCAGATGACTTTTGAAAACATTGTGGCTAAAGGAGAAATTTCTTGCTTTGAGCAATTTCTCTCTTTGCCATAATATTTAACTCAATTTAATAATGATACTTTCATTTTCATTTTGTTGTCCCCAAGATGTTTCTGAAGTTGTCTGGTGCAGACTTACAGTATGTGGGCAAAAGGTTAATGACTTTAGCAGCAGACATATAGAGCTCAAGGTAAGGTATCTATTAACATTTTCCCTCATATAGACGCTTTCTGATACCTCTGCAGCAGACAGCTTTTTGAAAACATAGTGACCAAAGAAGAAATTGCTCAAAACAAGCAATTTCTCCTTTTTCCACAATGTTATCCACTTTTAATCATAGGTTAAAAAGATTTTCTATTTTTTGACAAAATATGTTTAAAGTCGTCTGCTGCAGATTTGTAGTATGAGGGAAAGGGTTAAAGCCTTTCAGACAAATTTTGACCCATCTTCAGCAAACAACTTCTGTAGAGCAACAGATAACCTATTCCCACAAACATCAAATATGTAGCAGACAAATTTGAAAAAGAACCTTGGCAAAAATATGCAAAGCCTCTGTAAAATGAAAGTATAATGATTGAATAGATTTGAAAACATTGTGGCAAAAGGGGAAATTGTTCATCAACAGCAATTTCTCCCTTGGCCACAATGATTTCAAATGTTGTCTACTGCAGATGTTAGAAAGCGTGGGGAATATGGGAAAGGGTTAAAAAGGAGAGAAAAGGTCAGCCAACTCAACCTTATCTAACCTCTGAGACGACTTTCAAAAACATGAATAAATTTTCCTTTATCTCACAATTTTTTAATGCATTTTCAAAGATTACTTTCATTATGTGATATCTGGTACAGCTTCAGATGATAAGTGTTGAAAAAGAGAAAACATTGAACTCATGTTCTATGAATGTTTCGTAACATGAAATGTCAATTAAGCCTTTCCCACATACAACAAGTTTGCAGCAGACAACTTTGAAAGCCTTTGGGTAAAAGAATGGAAAATCTCTACAAATGAAAGTATTGATTATTGAAAATATTATTGAAATTGCTCATTTATAATGAGCAATTCATCCTTTGGCTTCAATGTTTTAAAAAGTAGTCTGCTGCAAATGTGTCTAAATGCGTCTATAAGTGGGAAACGGATGAAGAAAGCAGAGCTCTAAATAAGGAGCATTTCGCTTGTATTTAAATCCTTATTTTATCCGCTTAGCCTATGTTGTGGGTACTCAAAAGAATCTTCTCAATGAGACAATTCTTTTGAGTACCCACAACATAGGGTTTGGTTGCATAGTAAGACTGATTATGTGGGGTAAAGAGCTGTAAACCCCTCCTTATCTGGACCTTTGAGAAAGGTTGACACACACAAATTCAGACAGCACATAGTGAATTATGTTTAACCTTATACAAACGCTTTCTGATGACTCTACCCTTTCCTTCTTACAACAAATCTGCAGCAGACGCCTTTTGAAAAATTGATTGATTGATTGGGGTTTAATGCCGTTTTTAACAATATCTCAGTCATATCACGGCGGCCAGTTCACCTACACACGTATTTCCTGGTTTTCTCACACCAGTACTCCACACAACAATCTTCCCAAGCAACTGGCTGCTTTTCCACATAGACTTAGCCCATTGATCAAAGACGAATGACGCATGTCGCGTTGACTTTTGTCAAACGTTGGAAAGAAAGTTGGCCGGGATTCGAACTCACAACCCCCGGATTGACAGCCCGCGTCTTTACCGACTGAGCTACCGGGGCTCGGCCTTTTGAAAAATACTGTGGATGTTTTAAACTTTATTCATTAATAGATATATAATTTTGTCTAAAGGCTTTCAAAGTCGTCTGCTGGAGATAAATTGTATGTTGGAAAGGGTAAAGTGATATCCCTTAAATTGGCTATGAACTCTTCCAAATACAAAGCTAGACAGGTCCATTTTATAAATTCAGCCTGGATAGACAATAGTTGAAATTAGCTAATCTGCAGCAGGGGAATCCTGACCGGTTAAGATGTTCTATGACTCTTCTGCATTGAAATCATCAGTTTGATTGATTGATTGATTAGGGTTAAACGTCGTTTTCAACAATATTTCAGTCATAGCACGGCGGCCAGGTCATCTACTCATATATGTTTCCAGGTTTTTTCTCAGCAGTACTCCACACAACATACTTTCCAAGTAACTGGCTGTTTTTCCACATAGACAGTAAGCCCATTGGTGAAAGACGAATGACGCTTATCACAGTGATTTTTATCAAACATCGGAAAGAATGCTGGCCGAGCTGGGGTTCGAACTCACAGTCTGTGTCGCTATCGACTGAGCTACCGGGGCTCGGCTTGAAATAATCAGAGAAAATAGTGTGACATATCATCTTTTTGAGGTATGACTTAAATATAGAGTTGAATTTTTTTAGGGAAAACTTCAATTTCTCCTATTTCCAAGATGTGTTTGGATCTCGTCTACAACCGAAGAGTAAAATGTTGTCTGTATCTGTATCAGGGAATGATTTTAAACCCTTTCCCACATACAACAAATCTGCAGCAGACGACTTTGAAATCATCTGGAGAAAAAAATAATGAAAATCTCTTTATATTTAAGTTCAGTTATATAATAGTGATAAAAGAGTTGAAAACGTTGCAGCGAACGAATTGAGCAATTTCTCTTTTTGCTTCAATGCTTTAAAAAGTCATCTGCTGCAGAGGCGTCAAAAAGCATCTGTATGTGGGAAAGGATTAACCTAATGACAGGATGAACAGGTAATCAGCTGAACCCACATACTGTATAGAGGAATTTTCTCACATCTAGAGCAGACAAAATTTGATAACAAAGTTGGAAAAGGACAAATTGCTTATGATGGGCAATTTCATCTTTTGCCACAATGTTATCAGTTCTATACAGTTATCAATTTCAATGTCGTCTGCTACAGATGTATTGTATGTGGGGATGGGGGTTAATCCTCTTAAATACAAATGATGTAGCATGATGCTGTCATATCTAATCAGGCAGTCTGATGTTAACATTTACTTTCTAATTTGGGAAGATAAAAGAGAAAAAAAATGTCAAATTAGCCCTATTACATAGCAATTTAATATTCAAATATCAAGATAACACTTTTGTCCTTAACATGATGCTTACCAACCTTTTCTCATCCTCAAGGGGGAGTTTCATGATCTCAAAGTGGGGGATTGGGGTTTGAAGTGGGAGATTTTCAATGCCATGAATTTAACAGTAGAAATGTTCAAAATAGAACGGAATTTAGATAACTATAACATTGTCTTGAACTTGTTGAAAGAAAGAAGGGGCCTTTAATCAGTGACAATAATGTTAAGAAGTTGATGTTCGAAAACGATTGCAGTAATTTTTAGTACATTTATCCTCATGATTTAAAAAAAAAAATGTTTTTTTTCGAAAATCGTGAGTTTCTCCCTCACGATTGTAGGGGTGGGGTTACGCCCTTTAAATCATGAGACTCACAATTGAATCTAGAAGGTTGGTAAGCATGCCTTAACCCTTTCCCTCAAATAGACGCTTTCTGACGCCTCTGCAGCAGATGGCTTTTTGAACACATAATGACAGCAGAAGAAATCGCTCAAAACAAGCAATTTCTCCTTTTGCCACAATGTTTTCCACTTTTGGTCATAGGTTAACCATTCACTTATAGAGATTTCCTAATTTTTGACAAAATATGTTCAAAGTAGTCTGCAGGAAAGGGTTAAATGATTCCAAATTATCATATCATGTAAATGTTAGACCTTTCCACATGCAATGCTCATATTTATAATGAGCAATTTCTCTTTTTGCGACAATGTTTTCATCTCTATCCAAAAATATATCCGCATTATGAATAATTATAAGGAGATCTTAAATTTTTGCAGATGGTGCAGATTATTTTGAATGTGGGAAAGGGTAAATGCCTATCCAGAAGAATATATATTTATATACTGGGTAGAAAAGACATTACATGTATTCCTTATAAACCATTTTGTACATAATGATATCACAAGTAGTCCTAATAAACCATTTGGTACATAATGATATAACATGAATTCATACTTAATGTTAAAAGAAGTTGTTTTGTTACAAGAAACCTGGACTACATGTCAATTAGCCGTTGAGTCCAGAGTGGGACCGATTGACAATTGGTTACACTGATCAACTCATAATTAACAAGCTGCAAACACGATTGTCACAGTTTGTACAAATATCTTGTTTACGTCACGGTAACTCACTCTCTCGAAGGGTGTCAGAAAAGGTTGTGTACTAACTAGGATTTGATTGTATTCTCGTTAGTGACATATAGCGTAGGTATAAGTGAATTTATAGAAACATCTGGACCGATTTAAAAATCGGTTCAGACCGGCAAATTTTCGGTTTTCCTTAGTTACCATGTTTTTCATAATAATTTCATCAATTGTGTCAAATTATTTTCAAATCGGATCGATTTTTCAAGTTTTCACTATATATACATATACGGTTAACAATCCCTGCCCTTTGGAGCCCATATTTCTCATCACACCCGGAAAATTTAAACAATCCTAGAAGATGGACAAAGAACATTGTGCCAAATAGTTTTCAAATTGGGCTAGTGTTTTTGAAGATTTTAAATATTTTTGCTATAAATACATATAAGTTTAACCCTTATGCCTCATATAGACACTTTCTGACGCCTCTGCAGCAGACGGCTTTTTGAACACATAGTGACGAAAGAAGAAATTGCTCAAAAGGAGCAATTTCTTCTTTTGCCACAATGTTTTCCACTTTAAGTCATAGGTTATCCATTCAATTATAGAGATTTTCCATATTTTGACAAAATATGTTCAAAGTCATCTACTGTAGAATTGTCGTATGAGGGAAATGGTTAACAAGCCCTGACCCCTGGCTGCAATGTTTATCAGAAAATCTACAACAATCTTGGTAGGGTCGCCGAAGTAGCACTTCTGTCAAATTATTTACAAATCAGACTAACACTTTCAGAGCAGAAGAGGTAATATTTTCCATTCAATCAATGTGGCTTGAACAACTTTTGTAGAGGGTCACTTAACCCTTTCCCACATACAACAAATCTGCAGCAGACGACTTTGAAAACATATTCACTTAAACCTGAAAAATCTCCATAAATGAGAGTTTAACTAGAAAGGTTGTTTTTATGAAAAAACATATGTCTCCCCATTGCAGTTTGTCAATGACTATTAAAATATTGAACAAGGGGAGATAACTTTGCAACGAAGTAGCCCAGAGTTATAATTCTTGCAAGGTGCACAACTTCACATTGCCATCTATCTATATTCCAAGTTTCAATAAATTCCTTTAAGTACTTTCTTAGTTCTGCTCTGGAGAAATTTTACACTATTAAAATATTGAACAAGGGGAGATAAATCATAATTATTGCAAGGTGCACAACTTCACATTGCCATCTATCTAAATTCCAAGTTTCAATAAATTCCTTCAAGTAGTTTCTGAGTTCTGCTCTGGACAAAGTTTACACTATTAAAATATTGAACAAGGGGGAGATAACTCATAATTATTGCAAGGTGCACAACTTCACATTGCCATCTATCTATGTTCCAAGTTTCAATAAATTCCTTCAAGTAGTTTCTGAGTTCTGCTCTGGACAAAGTTTACACTATTAAAATATTGAACAAGGGGGAGATAACTCATAATTCTTGCAAGGTGCACAACTTCACATTGCCATCTATCTATATTCCAAGTTTCAATAAATTCCTTCAAGTAGTTTCTGAGTTCTGCTCTGGACAAAGTTTACACTATTAAAATATTGAACAAGGGGGAGATAACTCATAATTATTGCAAGGTGCACAACTTCACATTGCCATCTATCTATGTTCCAAGTTTCAATAAATTCCTTCAAGTAGTTCTGCTCTGGACAAAGTTTACACTATTAAAATATTGAATAAGGGCAGATAACTTTGCAACAAAGTGGCCCAGAGTTATAATTCTTGCAAGGTGCACAACTTCACATTGCCATCTATCTATGTTCCAAGTTTCAATCAATTACTTCAAGTAGTTTCCGAGTTCTGCTCTGGGCAAACAAAAGTTAAGAAGAAGAAGAAGAAGAATAATAATAAGAACTAGAGATTGTAACTGTAGCAACAGTTACGAACGATTCCCTTGCCATTTTATTTAACAATGGGAGATAACAGAAACGAGTATTCGGTCATGCGCAAATACACTTGCGAAAGTAGTACCACTTGATTAGGAACACATGTACTAAGTTTCAAGTCTCTATCACTTGTCGTTTTTGAGTTATACAATTCCGAAAAATCGACCAATCAGAAACGAGTATTCGGTCATGCGCTAATACACTTGAGAAAGTAATACCACTTGATTAGAAATACATGTACTAAGTTTCAAGTCTCTATCACTTGTCGTTTTTGAGTTATACAAGTCAGAAAAATCGACCAATCAGAAACAAGTATTCGGTCATGCGCTAATACACTTGAGAAAGTAGTACTACTTGATTAGAATCACATGTACTAAGTTTCAAGTCTCTATCACTAGTCATTCTTTAGTTATACAAGTCAGAAAAATTGACCAATCAGAAACGAGTATTCGGTCATGCGCTAATACACATGAGAAAGTAGTACTATTTGATAAGAAAGACATATACTTAGTTTCAAGTCTCTAGCACTTGTCGTTTTTGAGTTATACAAGTCCGAAAAATCGACCAATCAGAAGCGAGTATTCGGTCATGCTCAAATACACATGAGAAAGTAGGTCACTTAATTGGGAACACTTGTACTAAGTTTCAAGTCTCTATCACTTTTCGTTATCGAGTTATACAAGCTTTAATCACCAAATTATTAAAATAATGAAAAAGGGGAGATAACTTTGCAAAAAAGTGGCTCAGAGTTATCATTCTTCAATCTTGCACACCTTAACAATGCCATCTATCTATGTTCCAAGTTTCAATATTATCTGACCATTCGTTCACAAGATATCGCTCGGACAAAACTTGATTTAAATATTGAACAAGAGGGCCATGATGGCCCTTGAATCGCTCACCTGATTTTTTATTTTTTTTTCACTTTAGCTATATAAGCCTCGCCCCCTGGCAGCCAGTTTCCGACCAATCAACTTGGCTTGAAGGAATCTGATAGAGGGTCACCCTAGGAACATTTCTACAAAATTATTTGAAAATCGGCCAGACACTTTTGGAGAAGAAGATTTTTTAAGTTTGCACTATAGCCATATAAGGCAAAATAGCCCCGCCCCCCCATGGCGGCCATGTTTTTCGACCAATCAACATGGCTTGAATGAATCTGATAGAGGGTCACCCAAGGAACATTTCTACAAAATCATTTGAAAATCAGCCTAACACTTTCGGAGGAGAAGATTTTTTAAGTTTTCACTATAGCCATATAAGGCAAAATAGCCCCGCCCCCCTGGCGGCCGTGTCTTTTGACCAATCAACATGGCTTGAAGGAATCTGGTAGAGGCTCATCCAAGGAACATTTCTACAAAATTATTTGAAAATCTGCCTACCAGTTTGGGAGAAGAAGAATTTTGAAGTTTTTTTCGTTTCGTTGCCATGGAAACCAGAATTCTGCATGGATCCCTAAAATTTGAAGGAATTCTGGTGAGGTCATTAAGAGGATGCTTTCTGTGAAGTTTCATCCCAATTGACCCGCTGGTTATTGAGGAGAAGATGTTGAAGATTTTTTAAGTTTTCACTTTGGCCATATAAGGCAAAATAGCCCCGCCCCCTGGCGGCCATGTTTTTTGACCAATCAACATGGCTTGAAGGAATCTGATAGAGGATCACCCAAGGAACATTTCTACAAAATTATTTGAAAATCGGCCTGACACTTTTGGAGAAGAAGATTTTTTAAGTTTGCACTATAGCCATATAAGGCAAAATAGCCCCGCTCCCCCTGGCGGCCATGTTTTTCGACCAATCAACATGGCTCGAAGGAATCTGATAGAGGGTCACCCAAGGAACATTTCTACAAAATTATTTGAAAATCGGCCTTACACTTTCGGAGGAGAAGATTTTTTAAGTTTTCACTATAGCCATATAAGGCAAAATAGCCCCGCCCCCCCTGGCGGCCATGTTTTTCGACCAATCAACACGGCTTGAAGGAATCTGATAGAGGGTCATCCAAGGAACATTTCTACAAAATTATTTGAAAATCTGCCAACCAATTTGGCAGAAGAAGAATTTTGAAGTTTTTTCGGTTTCGTTGCCATGGAAACCAGAATTTTGCATGGATCCCAAAAATTTGAAGGAATTCTGGTGAGGTCAATGAGAGGATGCTTTCTGTGAAGTTTCATCCAAATTGACCCACTGGTTACTGAGGAGAAGAAGTTGAAGCACGACGGACGACGGACGCCGGACAAAAGGCGATCACAATAACTCACCTTGAGCAAAGCTCAGGTGAGCTAAAAAGGGGAGATAACTTTGCAAAAAAGGGGCTCAGAGTTATCATTTTTGCCTCTTGCACAACTTCACATTGCCATCTATCTATGTTCCAAGTTTCAATAAATTCCTTCAAGTAGTTTCTGAGTTCTGCTCTGGACAAAGTTTACACTATTAAAATATTGAACAAGGGGGAGATAACTCATAATTCTTGCAAGGTGCACAACTTCACATTGCCATCTATCTTTTTTGGATAGAAGAAAGAGAATAAACAATAATAATAATAAGAAACAAGAGGGCCATGATGGCCCTGGATCGCTCACCTTAATTATACAATGTACTGCAATGCAAAACACATCAAGACAATTATTCTGAATGCATCCTCCACAGTGTTAACAATATTTTCCTTCATTTGGCCTAGTGATCTATATTTTTTTTACCTGATATGACCCATATTCCTACATGGACTAGATATCATTAAGACAACATTCTGACAAAGTTTCAACTTGCTCAAAGTAAAAAGGCGGCCTCCGGAGTTTGAACAATATTTTCCTTTATTGACCTAGTTTCTGATCCAATATGACCCATATTCGAACTTGACCTAGATATAATTCAGACAAACATTCTGACCAAATTTCAAGCTGCTGAAGCAAAAAATGTGGCATCCAAAGTGTTCACAAGATTTTCCTTCAATTTGATCTAGTGACCTAGTTTTTGACCCGGCATGACCCATATTCAAACTTGGCCTAAATATCATTCAGCTCAACATTCTGAACAAATTTCAAGCCGCTGAAGCAAAACATGCGGCTTCTACAGAGTTAACAAGATTTTCCCTTAATTTGGCCTTGTGACCTAGTTTCTGATCCAATATGGCCCATATTTAAACTTGACCTAGATATCTTTAAGACAAACATTCTAACAAAATTTCAAGCTGCTGAAGCAAAAAATGAGGCATCCAAAGTGTTAACAAGATTTTCCTTCAATTTGGCCTTGTGATCTAGTTTTTGACCCGGCATGACCCATATTCGAACTTGGCCTAGATATCATTCAGCTCAACATTCTGAACAAATTTCAAGCCGCTGAAGCAAAATATGCAGCTTCTACAGAGTTAACAAGATTTTCCCTCAATTTGGCCTAGTGACCTAGTTTCTGACCCAATATGACCCATATTTGAACTTGACCTAGATATCTTTAAGACAAACATTCTGACCACATTTCAAGTTGCTGAAGCAAAAAATGCGGCATCCAAAGTGTTTATAAGATTTTCCTTCAATTTGACCTAGTGACCTAGTTTTTTACCCGGCATAACCCATATTCGAACTTGACCTAGATATTTTTAAGACAAACATTCTGACAAAATTTCAAACTGCTTAAGCAAAAATTGCGGCCTCTGGAGTGTTAACAAGATTTTCCTTCAATTTGGCCTAGTGACCTACTTCTTGACCCGACGTGACCCATGTTCGAACTTGACCTACATATCATTAAGACAAACATTCTGATAAAGTTTAAACATGCTCAAGTTGAAAATGTGGCCTCCAGAGTGTTAACAAGATTTCGCTTCAATTTGACCTAGTGACCTCGTTTTTGACCTCATATGGCCCAGTTTCGAACTTGTCCAAGATTTTATGGAGATGAACGTTCTGATAAACTTTCATGAAGATTGGATGCAAATTGTAGCCTGTAGAGTGTTAACAAGCTCAAATGTTGACGACGCACGACGCACGACGGACGGACGCCGGACAAAATGTGAACCCAATAGCTCACCTTGCACTTCGTGCATAGGTGAGCTAAAAACAATAGAAAAACAATACGATTCCCAACTCTGTTGGGGAATCGTAATAAGAATAACTACAAATACAGCATGTCCCCCCTTTCGGAGAAGGGGAGACATAATTATTGAATAGAGTTGAAAACATTGTGGTAAAAGGAGAAATTGCTTGTTTTGAGTAATTTCTTCTTTTTTCACTAGGTTTTCAAATGTAGTCTGCTGCAGAGGCGTCAGAAAGCGTCAGTATGTAGAAAAGGGTTAAAGAACAATTCTGCCCAAGTTTTCCACTGACAACTCACATCCCACTCTACAGGACACAGAGAGGCCACTATAACTCACTGTTTGTTTTGAGTAATGTTTTCCATTTTAAACTGTCCCAAATACAGAAAAATCTGCAGCAGACAACATTGAAAACATCTTGCCAAAAATATGGTAAATCTCTGTAAATGAAATGATAATTATTGAATGGAGTTTTATTGTAGAAAAATGAGAAATTGGCTCATATTGAGCAATTTTTCCTTTTACCACATTGTTTTCAAAAGTATTCTGCTGCAGAGGGGTCAGAAAGCATTATATGTGGGAAAAGGTTAAGTTTTATATATTTTATAACACATTCCCACATTTTGACGCCTCTGAAGCCGACAACTTAAGAAAATATTATGACAAAAGGATTAATTGCCCATGATGATCAATTTCTACTTTTGCTTAAATGATTTCAACTCGATCGCTAATTATACTTCATACATATTTTGCTCAGATATTTTAAAAGTTGTCTGTGACAGATTTGGAGTATGCGGAAAAAAGGTTAAAAATAGCTTTTCAAGAAATTTTCACTTTAATGTAATTCATCATTACTTAGAAACTTATCTCATAACTCATTTAACTCTTTCGGCACCGGATTGTTTAAAGTAAACTCTTCCATGTTCAAAATCGGGCTTCTCCATTTCTCTTTTAATAAGAGCTTTGGAATATTTGTATAACTAAAAGGCAAACAATGCTGATTTCAGGTGAGACAGCTCGTTATGAGGTGAATCTCCTGAATCTGTTTGCAAAAACCTCAACACTGCCTTTGGCGCTGAAAGAGTTAAATACATGAACACAAGGAGTAGTTTTATAATTTCTCCAAACAGCAAGGCATTAACCCTTTCCCTCATATAGACGCTTTCCGACGCCTTTGCAGCAGACGGCTTTTTGAAAACATAGTGACAAAAGAAGAAATTGCTCAAAACGAGCAATTTCTCCTTTTGCCACAACGTTTTCCACTTTTAGTCATAGGTTATCCATTCAATTAAAGAGATTTTCTATTTGTTGACAAAATATGTTCAAGGTCGTCTGCTGCAGAATTGTTGTATGAGGGAAAGTGTTAATTAATTGCTTCAAAACATGTTGTGCATGCTCATACATCATAGGATGTCTTCTTCATGTCAAGTTATTATTCATTGTTATCTGTCTTTCCTTAACCCTTTCCAACATACAACAAATCTGCAGCACACAACTTTGAAAGCATCTAAGCATAAACACGGAAAATATCAATAAATTAAATGAAAGTTATTGAAAAGAGATGAAAGCATTGTGGCAAAATGAAAAAATACTCATAATGAGTAATTTCTCATTTTGCCACAATGTTTTTAAGTCTTCTTTTGCAAATGCATCTGCAGAAAAAAAATCTAAAATCTTTGAAATCAAAACTGTTGTTATATATTTAGAATGGTGACATAGGGTTTAATTGGATGAAAAGAGATTGATTGATTGATTTGGGTTTAATGCCGTTTTCAACAATTTTTCAGTCATAACCAGTTCACTTACTCATGTGTTTCCTAGCTTTCTCACACCAGTACTCCACACAACGTACTTTCCAAGCAACTGCCTGCTTTTCCACATAAGACTGTTAGCCCATTGGTGAAAGACAATGATGCTTGTCACAAGTGGCTGATAAGAGATCTTTTGTCTTGATTGGTCTGAGTTTAACATTGTTTTTTAACCCTTTCCCTCATACGACAATTCTGCAGAAGACGATTTTGAACATATTTTGTCAAAAAATAGAAAATATCTATAATTGAATGGATAACCTATGACTAAAAGTGGAAAACATTGTGGCAAAAGGAGAAATTGCTCATTTTGAGCAATATTTTCTTTTGTCACTATGTTTTCAAAAAGCTGTCTGCTGCAGAGGCATCAGAAAGCGTCTATAAAAAAAGGGAATATTTTTTTGAAAACAGTGACAAAAGAAGAAATTGCACAAACCGTGCAATTTCTCCTTTTGCCACAATGTTTTCCACTTTTTGTCATAGGTTATCCATTCAATTATGGAGATTTTCTATGCTTTGACAAAATACGTTCAAAGTTGTCTGCTGCAGAATTGTTGTATGAGGGAAAGGGTTAACCCTTTTCCACATAAAGACGCTTTCTGATGCCTCTGCAGTAAACAAGCAATTTCTCCTTTTGTCACAATGTTTTCTACTCTTTTTAATCCTTTCCCACATATAACAAATATGCGGCAGACAACTTTGAAATTATAAAGTTCAAAATATAGAAACACTCTATAATTGGTAGTATGATCATTGAATAGAGTTGAAATCATTTTGGCAAAAGGAGAAATTGCTTGTTTTGAGCAATGTCTCCTTTTGACACAATGTTTTCAAAAGTCATCTGCTCCAGAGTTGACAGAAAGCGTCTGTATGTGGGAAAGGGTTGAACCATCATCTGCTACAAGTACAAGGGTAAACAAGATGTGTTTGTGAAACACTGATGCCCCCCAATGGCAACATCTAGGTCAAAGGTCAAGGTCGCCAGGTCAAAAATGTTGGTACTGACAGAAAGGTCATGTCACAAGGAATACACATGTGAAATATGGTAGCCGTACCTGTTATGGTTCAAAAGTAGTAGTCAAGGTTAAAGTTTTTTTTCGAGAATGGCAACATCTAGGTCAAAGGTCAAGGTCGCGAGGTGAAAAATGTTGGTATTGACAGAAAGGTCATGTCACAAGATATACACATGTGAAATATGGTAGCCTTACCTGTTATGGTTCAAAAGTAGTGGGGAAGGTTAAAAAGAAAATTGAGAATGGCAACATCTAGGTCAAAGGTCAAGGTCGCAAGGTCAAAAATGTTGGTACTGACAGAAAGGTCATGTCACAAGGAATACACATGTGAAATATGGTAGCCGTATCTGTTATGGTTCAAAAGTTATGGCCAAGGTTAAAGTTTTTTTCGAGAATGGCAACATCTAGGTCAAAGGTCAAGGTCGCAAGGTCAAAAATGTTGGTACTGACAGAAAGGTCATGTCACAAGGAATACACATGTGAAATATGGTAGCCGTACCTGTTATGGTTCAAAAGTAATGGCCAAGGTTAAAGTTTTTTTTCGAGAATGGCAACATCTAGGTCAAAGGTGGTCAAGGTCGCAAGGTCAAAAATGTTGGTACTGACAGAAAGGTCATGTCACAAGGAATACACATGTGAAATATGGTAGCCGTACCTGTTATGGTTCAAAAGAAATGGCCAAGGTTAAAGTTTTTTTCGAGAATGGCAACATCTAGGTCAAAGGTCAAGGTCGCAAGGTCAAACATTTTGGTACTGACAGAAAGGTAATGTCACAAGGAATACACATGTGAAATATGGTAGCCGTACCTGTTATGGTTCAAAAGTAGTGGTCAAGGTTAAAACATTTTTCGTGCAGACAGGCCAAAAACTACATCTAGGTCAAAGGTCAAGGTCGCAAGGTCAAAAATGTTGGTACTGACAGAAAGGTCATGTCACAAGGAATACACATGTGAAATATGGTAGCCGTATCTGTTATGGTTCAAAAGTAATGGCCAAGGTTAAAGTTTTTTTCGAGAATGGCAACATCTAGGTCAAAGGTCAAGGTCGCAAGGTCAAAAATGTTGGTACTGACAGAAAGGTCATGTCACAAGGAATACACATGTGAAATATGGTAGCCATACCTGTTATGGTTCAAAAGTAATGGCCAAGGTTAAAGTCTTTTTTCGAGAATGGCAACATCTAGGTCAAAGGTGGTCAAGGTCGCAAGGTCAAAAATGTTGGTACTGACAGAAAGGTCATGTCACAAGGAATACACATGTGAAATATGGTAGCCGTACCTGTTATGGTTCAAAAGTAATGGTCAAGGTTAAGGTTTTTGTCGATAATGGCAACATCTAGGTCAAAGGTCAAGGTCGCAAGGTCAAACATTTTGGTACTGACAGAAAGGTAATGTCACAAGGAATACACATGTGAAATATGGTAGCCGTACCTGTTATGGTTCAAAAGTAGTGGTCAAGGTTAAAGTTTTTTTCGTGCAGACAGGCCAAAAACTACATCTAGGTCAAAGGTCAAGGTCGCAAGGTCAAAAATGTTGGTACTGACAGAAAGGTCATGTCACAAGGAATACACGTGAAATATGGTAGCTGTACCTGTTATGGTTCAAAAGTAATGGCCAAGGTTAAAGTTTTTTTCGAGAATGGCAACATCTAGGTCAAAGGTCAAGGTCGCAAGGTCAAACATTTTGGTACTGACAGAAAGGTAATGTCACAAGGAATACACATGTGAAATATGGTAGCCGTACCTGTTATGGTTCAAAAGTAGTGGTCAAGGTTAAAGTTTTTTTCGTGCAGACAGGCCAAAAACTACATCTAGGTCAAAGGTCAAGGTCGCAAGGTCAAAAATGTTGGTACTGACAGAAAGGTCATGTCACAAGGAATACACATGTGAAATATGGTAGCCGTACCTGTTATGGTTCAAAAGTAATGGCCAAGGTTAAAGTTTTTTTCGAGAATGGCAACATCTAGGTCAAAGGTCAAGGTCGCAAGGTCAAACATTTTGGTACTGACAGAAAGGTTATGTCACAAGGAATACACATGTGAAATATGGTAGCCGTACCTGTTATGGTTCAAAAGTAGTGGTCAAGGTTAAAGTTTTTTTCGTGCAGACAGGCCAAAAACTACATCTAGGTCAAAGGTCAAGGTCGCAAGGTCAAAATTTTGGTACTGACAGAAAGGTCATGTCACAAGGAATACACATGTGAAATATGGTAGCCGTACCTGTTATGGTTCAAAAGTAGTGGTCAAGGTTAAAGTTTTTTTTGTGCAGACCAACGTGCAGACAGACAGACAGACAGACAGGCCAAAAACTATATGCCCCCCGAATCGGAGATTCCGGGGGGGGGCATAAAAAAGTTTTCTGTATTATAATTAACAAAGGGCTAATATATGTTTATAGTTAGAAAGTATTAGAAAACCATCTGCCTAACATAATAATGTTTTTTAAACAAGAGGGCTTTGATGGCCCTGGATCGTTCACCTGATTCTTTTCCCACTTTAGCCATATAAGCCCCGCCCCCTGGATGCTATAGTTTTTAACCAATCAACATGGCTTGAAGAAATCTTATAGAGGGTCACCCTAGGAATATTTCTATAAAATTATTTGAAAATCGGCCTGACACTTTCGGAGGAGAAGATTTTTTAAGTTTTCACTTAAGCCATATAACGCAAAATAGCTCCGCCGCCTGGCGGCCATGTTTTTTTGACCAATCATTTTGGCTTGAAGGAATCTGATAAAGAGTCACCCAAGAAACATTTATACAAAATTATTTGAAATAGGCCAAACACTTTTGGAGGAGAAGATTTTTTAAGTTTTCACTATAGCCCTATCAGGCAAAATAGCCCCGCCCTCTGAAGCCATGTTTTTGTTTTACCAATCAACCTGGCTTTAAGGAATTTGATAGTGGGTCACCTTAGGAATATTTCTACAAAATTATTTGAAATTACTTTCAGGAGAAGATTTTTTAAGTTTTCACTACAGCCATATAAGGCAAAATAGCCCCGCCACCCTGGCGGACATGTTTTTCGACCAATCAACACATGGCTTGCAGGAATCTGGGAGTGGATCACTTAAGGAACTTATTTGAAAATCGGTCTGACATTTTCGGAGAAGATTATTTAAGTTTGGCCATATAAGGGCCTAGGTGGGGAGGAACTGCGATCTATTTTTATTTGGTGGGTGTGTTTTTTTTTTTAATTAAAATTAAAATTGGTGCCCAAAAAATAATTAAAATTTGATAAGTGGTACCCTAAGAATTTGTGGTCGTTCCTCCCTCCCTAGACATTTTTTCCTGGAACAGCCCTAAGGCAAAATAGCCCTGCCCCCTGATGTCCATGTTTTTTGACCAATCAACATGGCTTGAAGGAATCTGATAGAGAGTCATTCAAGGAACATTTCTGCAAAATTATTTGAAAATCTGCCAACCAGTTTGGGAGAAGAATTCTAAAGTTTTTTCCGTTTCGTTGCCATGGAAACGAAAATTTTACATGGATCCAAAAAATTTGAAGGAATTCTAATGAGGTCATTGAGAGGATACTTTCTGTGAATTTTCATCCCAATTGACCCACTGGTTACGGAGGAGAAGTTGATGGACGCTGGAATACGCACGCCGGACAAAAGGCTATCACAACAAGGGCACCGCAAAGCGGATGCATCCCCTCGGCTTTCCATTTTCACATTGAGTTCTCTTGTAATCTAAATATTTATCCAATTTTTGACTTCGATCTTTGACCTATGACCTTGAATCAATAGGCTTCAAAATATTGTCACAAACTAACTGTATGCCAAGTTTGGATAAGATCTGTCAAGGAATGGTCAGTGTAGAGTGGTGACAAGGTTGCCACAGCTGAGATATATTGTAAGTTCAATCAAGTTCAATTTTGGGCATGACCTTTGACCTATGACCTTGAAAACCAATAGGCTTCAAGACATATCATAAACTAACTGTATAATAAGTATTATTAAGATCGGTCAATGAATGGTCAGTGTAGAGTTGTGACAAGGCTGCCACAGCTGAAAATATTGTAAGTCCAATTTTGAGTTTGACCTTTGACCTATGACCTTGAAAATCAATAGTATAATAAGTTTTATTAAGATCGGTCAATGAATGGTCAGTGTAGAGTTGTGACAAGGCTGCCACAGCTGAAAATATTGTAAGTCCAATTTTGAGTTTGACCTTTGACCTATGACCTTGAAAATCAATAGGCTTCAAGATATTATCATAAAGTAACTGTATACCAAGTTTGGTTAAAATCTGTCAAGTAATGGTCAGTGTAGAGTGGTGACAAGGTTGCCACAGCTGAAAATAGTGTAAGTGCAATTTTGGGCTTGACCTTTGACCTATGACCTTGAAAATCAATAGGCTTCAAATATTATCATAAACTAACTGTATAATAAGTTTTATAAAGATCGGTCAAGGAATGGTCAGTGTAGAGTGGTGACAAGGCTGTCACAGCTGAAAATATTGTAAGTCCAATTTTGAGCTTGACCTTTGACCTATGACCTTGAAAATCAATAGGCTTCAAGATATTATCATAAAGTAACTTTATACCAAGTTTTGTTAAAATCCGTCAAGTAATGGTCAGTGTAGAGTGGTGACAAGGTTGCCACAGCTGAAAATACTGCAAGTCCAATTTTGGGCTTGACCTTTGACCTATGACCTTGAAAATCAATAGGCTTCAAGATATTATCATAAAGTAACTTTATACCAAGTTTTGTTAAAATCCGTCAAGTAATGGTCAGTGTAGAGTGGTGACAAGGTTGCCACAGCTGAAAATATTGCAAGTCCAATTTTGGGCTTGACCTTTGACCTATGACCTTGAAAATCAATAGGCTTCAAGATGTTACCATATACTTACTTTATACCAAGTTTGGTTAAGATCTGTCAAGAAATGGTTAGTGTAGAGTGATGACAAGGTTTGTTACGGACGGAAGGACGGACGGACACACATACATACGGACGGTCTCGTTACTATATCCCTTTCTCGCTTACTTTGTAACCGAGGGGATAATAACTCACATTGAGCACTTCGTTCTCAGGAGAATTAAAAATACAGATTAATTACAGTCATTTCAAATGACAGCATTATATTTACTCTTTATACAATGTATTTTACATTTTTAGTTACTGTAATTCAGAGCAAGAGATAAGTGGCCCTTTGCATATTCTAAAATCCTTATCTGTCGCTCGTACTCTTTGTTACGGGTACCTGAAAGAGCTGTCTTAATGAGACAATTATTTTGAGTACCCACACCAGACAACATTAGACACCTTTGAAGCAGATGACTGTTGAAAACATTGTAGAGAAACTTGTTCAAAAATATTATTTGAAAATTTGACCAAAAGTGGGAACAAACTGCAAATTAGACAGCTTATCAGTAAAGGACATTTGTAATAATGCATTAAATCTTTGAAAAATTTCAAAGAGGACCACCAAAGGAACATTCTTTGAAATTTAGTAAACGTTATTTCATTGGTTTAAAGGAGATGTTCCTTTTACCCCTTTCCTGATGCCGCCTGGCAGCTAACTTTTTCAACTAATGGATATGGCTTGAACAGTGTCAATATAGGAACATTTCTGCTAAACTATCTTGATATCTGACGAAAACTTTAATAAGAATTAGACTTTAAAGTTTTGTCATTTTACCCTTTTCTGATGCCGTCTGGTGGCCATGTTTTAAACCAGTCAATATAGCTTAAAGATGTTTTGTAGAGGGTCATCCAAGGAACATTTCTATCAAATTATGAAGTTTAAAGCTAAAAGTTAACAACGGACGACAGACGACAGACAGAGAGTGATCAGATTACAATATCTAGAGCCTTAGGCTCAGGTGATCTAAAGATTGCTCAGTTTAAGCAATTCCACCTTTTGTCAAAATGTTTTCAAAAGTCGTTTGCTGCAGATGCGTCTACAAGTCGGAAAGGGTTAAATTGTCAAAGTGAAGGGATTCTTTAAGACAAAGCTTGTTTAGCACTTTCCAACTTTCAACAAATCTGCAGCAGACAACTTTGACATCACTGAGGCAAAAATATGAAAAATCTCTATTAATTAAAGTACATTTATTGAATCGAGTTGAACACAACATTCAGAGATCTATAACTCTGGTGTTCTTCATACAATTCAAGTTATACTTGCAGGGTGTCATTTCCTTATTGTTGATGGCACTTCTAGTAAGTTCTAATCAAATCAATCAAGTAATTCTTTAACCCTTTCCCACATACAACAAATCTGCAGCAGACAACTTCCATAACATCTGGTTTAACAAGAATTGTCAGATGACAATGGAGCTCGCCTAGGGGTGCTGTTTATAAAGTGGTATTTAGATTAAATTAAATGTTAAACGTTAAACGCAAACCTTAAACCTTGTAACTGAACCAAGTAGAAATGACCTTGACCTTGACCCAGGGTCAGGACGGGTGTAGTGGTGTGCGTAGATGGATGACCAATAGTTTGTAAATGTATAAACTAAATATGAAACCAATCAATGTCATAATAGTGACTGCAGAGTGACATGTTAAACGTTAAACGCAAACCTTAAACCTTGTAACTGAACCAAGTAGAAATGACCTTGACCTTGACCCAGGGTCAGGACGGGTGTAGTGAAATGCGTAGATGGATGACCAATAGTTCCTAAATGTATAAACTGAATATGAAAGCAATCAATGTCATAATAGTGAATGCAGAGTGATATGTTAAACGTTAAACGCAAACCTTAAACCTTGTAACAGAACCAAGTAGAAATGACCTTGACCTTGACACAGGGTCAGGAAGTGTGTAGTGGTGTGCGTAGATTGATTACCAATAGTTCATAAACGTATAAATTAAATATGAAAGCAATCAATGTCATAATAATGCATGCAGAGTGATATGTTAAACAGAAACCTAAAACCATATAACAGAACCAAGTAGAAATGACCTTGACCTTGACCCAGGGTCAGGACGGGTGAAGTGGGGTGCGTAGATGGACCAATAGTTCCTAAATGTATAAACTAAATATGAAAGCAATCAATGTCATAATAGTGAATGCAGAGTGATATGTTAAACGCTAAACGCAAACCTTAAACCTTGTAACTGAACCAAGTAGAAATGACATTGACCTTGACCCAGGTGCAGGACGGGTGTAGTGGTGTGCGCAGATGGATGACCAATAGTTCCTAAATGTATAAACTAAATATGAAACCAATCAATGTCATAATAGTGACTGCAGAGTGATATGTTAAACGTTAAACGCAAACCTTAAACCTTGTAACTGAACCAAGTAGAAATGACCTTGACCTTGACCCAGGGTCAGAACGGGTGTAGTGGTGTGCGTAGATGGATGACCAATAGTTCCTAAATGTATAAACTAAATATGAAAGCAATCAATGTCATAATAGTGACTGCAGAGTGATATGTTAAACGTTAAACGCAAACCTTAAACCTTGTAACTGAACCAAGTAGAAATGACCTTGACCTTGACCCAGGGTCAGAACGGGTGTAGTGGTGTGCGTAGATGGATGACCAATAGTTCCTAAATGTATAAACTAAATATGAAAGCAATCAATGTCATAATAGTGAATGCAGAGTGATATGTTAAACGTTAAACGCAAACCTTAAACCTTGTAACTGAACCAAGTAGAAATGATCTTGACCTTGACCCAGGGTCAGAACGGGTGTAGTGGTGTGCGTAGATGGATGACCAATAGTTCCTAAATGTATAAACTAAATATGAAAGCAATCAATGTCATAATAGTGAATGCAGAGTGATATGTTAAACGTTAAACGCAAACCTTAAACCTTGTAACTGAACCAAGTAGAAATGACCTTGACCTTGACCCAGGGTCAGAACGGGTGTAGTGGTGTGCGTAGATGGATGACCAATAGTTCCTAAATGTATAAACTAAATATGAAAGCAATCAATGTCATAATAGTGAATGCAGAGTGATATGTTAAACGTTAAACGCAAACCTTAAACCTTGTAACTGAACCAAGTAGAACCAAGTAGAAATTACCTTGACCTTGACCCAGGGTCAGGACGGGTGTAGTGGTGTGCGTAGATGGATGACAAATGGTTCCTAAAGGTATAAACCCTTAAAACCCAAATGAAAACCTTAAACACAAACCTTAAACCTAGGTGTCTACGCCACCGCCGACGCCGCCGACGCCGGGGGTAACACATAAGCTCTCCTGTACTTCGTACTGGCGAGCTAAAAAGTGGTAAATAAACATCTATAAATGAAAGTTTAATTATTGAATAGATTTGAAAACAATGTGGCAAAAGGCGTCAGAAAGCAAAGCATTACAAATATTTACATAAAATAAAGTATAATACACATATATATATTTTTACAAGTAAAACATTCAAGATACCGGCACAATTATGGGAGATAATTTATTTAAGTGATAGACTTCCACCACCATGCCACCATGAAAGATTTGTTGTTTTAAATGTCTTTACATTTTCACAGATCCTGATATGCAATGGGATCTGGTTCCATATTTTTGGTCCTGAGTAAGTCAAAGATTCTCTATAAAATACTATTCTTGGTTTATGAAAGTGTTTGCCAGATCTTAAATTTGTATTGGTTGATTTTGTGAATAGGTTTGACATATATTCTGAAAATTCATTTTTAAAGGATTTGTTAACTAGTGTAGCCTTTTTGCAGGTTATTGCTATTGTGGGAGTCAAGTCAATTGTTTATATTATTAGTTGGTGAAATTATTATAGCTTTTGTTTTTGGGGATTCAGCATCATTGAATTTCTCCGACACCGCTCATCTATGGTATTAAGTCTACTTTGATTTGTTTTGTTGGGGTTTTACGCAGTTTCAACATTATTCCAGTTATATCACGGTAACAGTTCACTTATTCATAGTCCCTGGGTAAACAAACCAGTACTAGGCTAGGAAATGTGCCTTGTCCAAGAGCACTCCACCATGATCACAGTGCCGCTACTTGTGATCGAACCCAGGACGCCCGGTTCTAAATCCCCGACGCTACCCACTCGGCCATTTTGAAGACAATGAATTACTCCATTGACTGTTAGTCCAACTGCCCTTATAGATGTGTCAGCGGATGACACATGTAACTGCATTGCTAGATCATTAACCCTTTCCCTCATATAGACGCTTTCTGACGCCTCTGTAGCAGAGGGCTTTTCGAAAACATAGTGACAAAAGAAGAAATTGCACAAAACGTGCAATTTCTCCTTTTGCCACAATGTTTTCCACTTTTTGTCATAGGTTATCCATTCAATTATAGAGATTTTCTATCTTTTGACAAAATATGTTTAAAGTCGTCTGCTGCAGAATTGTCTTATGAGGGAAAGGGTTAATGTAAAGTAAAAAGAGGATATGGCACTGAGCCCTGGTGTATATTTGGTGCAGCAGGAAGAGATGATGACAGTTTGCCAGACACTTTCTTGGATCTATTGTCAAAGTATGATTGATTTAAACCATTCCATATGTTCAATTCAAACATTTTCTTAAAAATGAGTGGGTGATTTATTAAATCAAATGCTTTAGTTAAGTCAAGAAATACCGATCCAATTCCTTTTTATTTATTAATAGAATCAATCCATAAATCAATAGTTGCCGTAAGAGCTGTCTCACAAGAATGATTTGATCTGAATCCAGATTGTGTTTTATGAATGAGATTGATTGATTGATTGATTGGAGTTTAAAGCCGTTTTTAACAATTTCTCAGTTATATCACGGCGGCGATTTATGAATTAAAGAATACTTTTCAAGATATGCTCCAAGTGATCACTCTCATGTTGATCTAGAATGTTTGATAATACAGGTAATATTCTTTTCAATAATTAAACATTCCCTTTCAGAGTTTTGCCATGATTTTGCCTAGATGTTTTCAAGGTCATCTGCTACTAATTTGTGGTTTGAGAGAAAGAGATAATGTCTCAGCAGCAGACAATTTTTTGTAAATATTCACTATGAGCAATTTCTCCTTTTGCCAAATTGTTTTAAAAATACATCTAATGAAGAAGCGTCAGATAGAGCCTGTATGTGGGAAAGGGTTAAAATTCATATCAAATACTAACCTTGAATTGATTTGGAACATCTTGTTGATTCAGCGGGAAAAATCTGAAGAATTTAAAACTCTCTGCAACCACATAGAACGGTTTATTCATAGCTTTTGCGGCTATTGAGATTCCATAAGTACCAATCTGAAAGTGAAAAAGGTACAGTCAAACCTGTGCTATAGACCACCTTTCTATAGCACTTCCCTGTCTATAGCAACCACACTTTGAATTTCCCAATCACTCATTTTCTGCATGAATGACCCTGGGATTAAAAACCACCTGTTCAATTTATTTATTGGGGTTTTACGCCGCTTTCAACATTATTTCAGTTATATCACGGCGACAGTTCACTTATTCATGATCCCTGGATAAACAAACCAATACTAGGCTAGAAAATGTGCCTTGCCCAAGGGCACTCCACCATAACCGTAGTGCGGCGACTGGGGATCGAACCCGGGACATGCAGTTTCGAAATCCCCGACGCTATCCACTAGACCACAGCGGATTCCACACCACCTGTTCAAAAAGACCATATTGTTTTCTTCTCATGGGTGGTCTTTAAACACAGGTTGGACTGTATAACATACAACAATCTGAAGCAGATAAGTTCTTCTTTTAGTCATACCCTTTCCCACATACAACAAATCTGCAGCAGACGACTTTGCATCTGGACAATAATGTAGACAACTTTAATGAATAATATTTTTATGAGTAAGTTCTCCTTTTGCCACAACATTTTCAAAAGTTGTCTGCTTTAGATGCATCATAAAGCATCTACATGAGGGAAATGGTCAATATTAAATCTTGGACAAAACTGGTTTACCTTTTTTTACCTTTTCAAACATACAATGAATCTGCTGCAGAAATTATCAAGTCCAAATTATAGAAAATCTTTATAAATGATGGTATAATTATCAAATAAAGTTGAAATCATTGTGGCAAATGGAGAAATTGCTCATCATGAGCAATTTCTCCATAGCCACAATGATTTCAAAAGTAATCTGCTGCAGATGCGTCAGAAAGCGTCTATATATGGAAAAGGCTATGAGTGATATTACAGCAACGTAGATTGCTATATATAGCTTATCTGGGATATAAAAACATGTTAAAACATTCAGAGTATTTTTTCCTCGTATATTTGAGTCCTGTGACCAAAATAATGTAGTTAGGCATTTCCTGCTGTTTAACCCTTTCCCAAATACAGACGCTTTCTGATGCCTCTGCAGCAGACAACTTTTGAAAACATTGTTACAAAAGGAGAAATTGCTCATATTATTATTAAACACTCATTTATTGAGATTTCAAATTTTTGGTAAGACGCCTTCAAAGTCATTTGCTGTAGATATGCTGTATGTGGGAAAGGTTTAATCTTCTTAACTCTTTCCCACTTGCAGGCAGATTTTAAAACAATAAAGACAAAGGACAAATTGCTTATAATGAGCAAGTTCTTCCTTTCCCATTATGTGTTCAACTCTATTCAATTATAATTCTTTCATTTATAGAAATTTTCCATATTTTTGACTTGATAATTTCAAAATTGTCTATTAAACTTAAAAGATTTATTGAAAGGGGGAGAGAATTAAAATTTCAATGATTAACCAAGTCCCACATTTGACAAATCTGTGACAGACAATTTTAAGAAAAATATCTAGGCAAATATGTGAAAAGTCTCTATAAAGGAAAGTATAATTATTAAAAAGAGTTTGAAACTGTGTGAAAAAAACAAGAGCACCGCGTACGGCACAGACGCTCGACTGATAGAAAACAGAAAAAAAGCTGAGCTGAACAAAAAACCTTAACCGGACGACGACGTCGCCGCCGACGATGTCAGGGTCATGACAATAACTCTCATTTTTTGAGTCGAGCTAAAAAGAAGAAATTGCTGGTTAAGAGTTATTTCTCCTTTTGCTTCAATGTTTTCAAAAGTTTGATGCTGTAGAGGCTCCCAAAAGTGTCTGTATGTGGGAAAGGGTTAATACACTCTATAACTCACCTTGTTAATGATTCCCCCACTTTCTACAACTCCCTCTGCACCACATAATACCATATCAACTTTCTCCATAATATACCTGTCAATCAAGGTAAAACATATATGTGAAGCCCATCATGGGAAAACTCCAACCTTTTCACATGTTTGATATGTGACAATGTGAAAAGAACATAATGTGAAGTTGGAATCATGGCTGTATGTGAAGCCCATCATGCGGGAAAACAACCTTTTTCATATAATTTATATGTGAAAATGAGAATCAAACTGAATAATAATCATAATATGAAGTTAGAATCATAGTTTTATGTAAAGCCCATAATGTGAAAACTCCCACCTTTTCACATGTATCATATGTGAAAATGTGAATAACACTGAATTTAATGTGAAGCACGTCATGGGAAAACTTCTCATTTTCACATTTTTGATATGTGAAAATGTGAATTACACTGAACTTAATGTGAAGCAGGAACCATTGTTGTTTATGAAGCACATCATGGGAAATCTCAACATATCTCTAAAGATATTTTCAGAGGAGATGACTTTTATTAACCCTTTCTTATTTTGACGCATCTACAGCAGATGACTATTGAAAACATTGTGACAAAAGGAGAAATTGCTCAAAACAAGCAATATCTCCTTTTGCCACAATGATTTCATCTTTTTTCGGAAATTATACCTTTATTTATAAAGATTGTTTGTGTTTCTGCGTCTTCAAAGTCGCCTGCTGCAGATTTGTTGTATGTGGGAAAGGGTTCAATCATCAAATAAAAGAGGTTTTGATCTAAGCAAAGACTATTTTGAATTTATGAAACTCACCTAAGAAGGATCCATTCCTATGTGCCAAAAAACAAGGAAGTTCTCCTTTTTTAGACAATGTTTAATTATATCTAAACTATACATCCAGTTTTTCGGATTTTACATTCACAGATGAGGCATTTATTAAAATAAAAAAAATCGTTGGGGAACCTACCCAACTGAGGCATCTAATATAAGCGTGGTGGGAATTCCACAAGCTGCTAGCTCCTCTTGTGCTTGTAAACTGTAAACAAATATATCAAAGTAAACACAATATCAGTTTTTCCATGTGAAAATACATGATTGATTGATTGATTGATTGATCGGGGCTTAACATCGTTTTTCAACAATTTTTCAGTCATATCAAGGCAGCCAGTTCACCTACTCATGAGTTTCCTGGCTTTCTCACACCAGTTATTCACACAACAGACTTTCTAAGCAATTGGCTGCTTTTCCACAAAGACTTAGCCCATTAGTGGGAGACGAATGACACTTGTCACAGTGACTTTTGTCAAACGTCGGGAAGAATGTTGGCTGAGCTGGGGTTCAAACTCACAACCCCTGGATTGACAGCCCGCATCGCTACCCACTGAGCTACAGGGCCTTGGCTGCAAAAATACAAATGAAGGATTTGTCAACTACAATGCTTGTATGATCATTAAGAACTGCTGTTACACTGCTTTCCACAGCAAGATTAGTGTCTGGATTAGTAATACTCGAGCTACCGCATATCCAGTGTATTTTTAAGCCTTTCTGATGCCTATAAAGCCGATGATTTCATATGTATTCCATAATTATACTTTTATCAATAAGTATTTTTTCATCTTTATGCGTAGATAACTTGAAAAGCCTCTGTTGCAATTTGTTGTATGTGGGAAAAGGTAAAATCCTTATTTGACCTCTAAACTCTATGTTGTAGGTATTGAAAAGTAAGGCAAAATTTCATTATAAGGTAGATTTTATAGGATTGATAGATTGTCTGGCGTTTAATGCTGCTTTCAACAATTTTTCAGTTTTACCATGGCGCTTCCTGGGTAAATTACTGAAACTTCTGGTCCATTTATTCAGACACAAACCAGTCAGTTGTAATGATAACCCCACAACCACTATTTTTAAAGTCTTTGGTATGACCTGACAAGGGATTGAACCTGCGACTTCCGACACCCCAGGTCAACACTCTACCATTACACCACCGAGATGGTGACTAAGACCTGTCAACTCCTATTTATTTAGGGTACACCCTTTTTTACATACAACCAATCGGCAGCTAACGACTTTGAAATCATTTTGGCAAAAACATGGAAAAGCTCTATAAATGATAACATAATTATGGAAAAGATTTTAAAAGTCAATACCGGCAGGGGTGCTTAAAACCATCTGTATGTTTAAACGGGTTAAGTAAGAAGTCTTATTTCCATATAGTCGAGACTGGAATCAGTCATTTGCCACAATGTTTTAAAAAGTTGTCGTCTGCAGATGGGGTCAAAGTGCATCTGAAGATAAGAAATGGAAAGGGTTAAATGTAGAAACAATATTTACCCAGCATCATTAGGCCTCGACTCTGTCACAAGCACTTCAAAACGCTTTTTAGATTGCACAGCTTCTTTTAATACTTGAGACACAACTCTTGAATGGGAATGGATTAAAATTTTCTGAAAAAAATAGGAAAAAACAAGAGTGTTCAGAGGAGCCATGTGTCACTTGCAAATATCTTACTTAGACAGACACAGACAACAGATCAGTGATCCATTTCAAATTTTGTGTTTCCCTGCCAAGTGTCACAGTCAGTTGCCATTAGTTTTCCATTATGGCACTAAACCCTTTCCCACATACAACAATTCTGCAGCAGGCAACTTTGAAAACATTTAGTCAAAAATATGGAATAAATGAGAGTAAATTGATTATTCTTCCATGCAGTTGTCCATTGTTGGTTTTATGAGGAAAAAGGTAATACCTAATATGACACCAATGTAATTTAAAGAGATATAGGAAACAGTCAAATAGAAAAGGGACACAATTCTAATGTGCACAGGAGGCCCAATGTAAGTAAGAATTACTCCCCTTGTAACATTGAACAAGAATTAAGAATAATTACTTTTCTCGCTGTCACCCGCTTTGGCTATAAACACAAGTGTAAAAGACAAAGACAAAATGTATGTGCAAAATATGAAGTCAATCCAACACAGGTTTTCACCCAGAAAACAGGCTAGGCTCATCATTAACAATATATAAATATTGCATGGCTTCCAGTGTGACAGTACATATTGTCAACACGAGGAAAATACGGTTACCTAAGGCGAAAGCTGTAGTACTTGTACATCATTAACATCATACAATCTGTAACCTTGTTTGAAAGCTGTAGTAGGTCAAATACGAAATTTTAACATTGAGACTTCTTAAAAATAACAAAGTCCAAAACAAAATATTTATCCTAATGTTTGACACAAAGGACTGTGTTTAACATAACATTCTTAATCTATTAAATGTATACTGTGCAATATTTAAAATAAATCTGATGTTAACAGGGTAATATCAAATTGAGAAAATTATGTTTTGTGTGGAGAAGAATTTATATAATTTAAGTAAATTGTTTTCTAATCCATGCGGATAAACAAATCAATATTATGTATAATTAACTTGTAAATGGACACGTATGTAAAATTCACGTGAATAAAATATTGCTTAAACTAAAATAAATCTAACAGAAAATGAAGGAGCTATGTCCAATTCTCAATATTCATGCTTTTTTACTCCCAAAATATTACTCCAGCATCTTCAGCATATAATCGGATACAACTTTTGAAAGCCCTAGTTTGGTACTTATTTAATGCAATTTATCGATGTGTTTGTTAACACCTTGGTGACACAGATAAAAAGTAAATACCTTATTATCAAAACTTTAAATATTTTTTGCACACCTTTAATTGAAATACATATTACCAACTTTTACAGAAACCCCCCACAATGATTTCAATTCTATTCAATAATCGATTTATTGTATGTAGGAAAGTGCTAAAATCTTTGGTATGAAAACCCTTGCCCGAGACAGACGGTTTTCATAAGTATGCAAGCACTTTACCTCTGAATCAATGTCTACCACATCTTTTCAATTTAAATTATAATTGTGACGCAAACTTGAAAACATTTAGAGAACAGGATTATGGTTGGTTTTGAGCAAAAATAATCTTTAGCATCTTCATCTTGTAATAAGTTAAATGTCATAATATAATATAAAACAAGAGGGCTGCGGGGTGAACATCAACGTTCTAAGTAAAACAAGAGGGGCCGCGGAGCGAACATCAACATTCTAAGTAAAACAAGAGGGCTGCGGAGCGAACATCAACGTTCTAAGTAAAACAAGAGGGCCATGGTGGCCCTGGAATCGCTCACCTAAATTATTTGGAAATCGGCCTTACACTTTCTGAGGAGACGATTTTTTAAGTTTTCACTATATCCCTGTCCCCCGTCGGCTTGTTTATTTACCAATCAACCTGGCTTGAAGGAAGCTGATAGAGGGTCACCCAAGAAACATTTCTACAAAATAATTTGAAAATCAGCCAACCAGTTTGGGAGAGGAATTTTAAAGTTGTTTTCGTTTGGTTGCCATGGAAACCAGAATTCTGCTAGATCACAAAACGTGAATGAATTCTTGTGAGGTCATTGAGAGGATGCTTTCTGTGAAGTTTCAACCCAATTGACCTACTGGTTACTGAGGAGAAGATGTCGACGGACGCATGACGCACAACAGACATAGGGCGAACACAATAACTCACCTTGAGCACTTCATACTTAGGTGAGCTCAAAAAAAGGTGGCATTTCTGAATAATTATTAAAGGGTTATGAGACTTGGCAAAAGACATGCATTATTGTTCCTAGGAACATGTGTACCAAGTTTCTTTCTTGAAAATGTTGAACAGTTTTGGAGTTATGAGGTAAGGTTAAAGTTTTGTAACGACATTGACCCCCAAGGGTATCACAATAGCCCATTTGTTTTAGTTTGAAAGAGCTTAAAATCTTACAGAGCCATCTCTGATAAATTTGTCTGCCTGTTTCGCAATTTTCTGTCGTGACGAGGCCACTCTTTGCAGGAATAACTTTCCTCTTTCAATCATTTTGGCCTGGCATGTCTGAAAATCCTGTAAGTAGAACAAGTTTGCTTTGCTAATCCAATGTGTTTTCAAATTGTGTGTGCTGTAGATGTGTCTGCAAGAGGGAAAGGGTTAACCCTTTCCCTCATATAGACGCTTTCTGACGCCTCTGCAGCAGACGGCTTTTTGAAAACATAGTGACAAAAGAAGAAATTGCACAAAACGTGCAATTTCTCCTTTTGCCACAATGTTTTCCACTTTTTGTCATAGGTTATCCATTCAATCATAGAGATTTTCTATGTTTTGACAAAATACGTTCAAAGTCGTCTGCTGCAGAATTGTCGTATGAGGGAAAGGGTTAAATACATGTCTGCTTTTGTTAGTCTTAATACACAAAAGAGAACATGCATCAGTCAGACATATCAATAATTTTGTTTAATTCTTTCAGAAGACAACTTCGAAAATATTTAACAAAAATTATTGAAAATCTGTGTGAATGAGGTTTCAAGAGTCGTCTGCTGCAAATGTATTAATATTCGTCTGCAAGTGGAAAGGGAGGTGAAGTTATTTTACCAATTTTCCACTGTACGTAGTAAAAGATACATATATATTGAGTGAATAAGAAGTAATTTATAAGCATGCTGAATCCCTGTGCTGAATTCCTTCTCATTACAGTCCAACCTATGTTTAATTACTTAACCCTTTCCCTCATATAGACGCTTTCTGATGCCTCTGCAGCAGACAGTTTTTTGAAAACATAGTGACAAAAGTAGAAATTGCTCAAAACGAGCAATTTCTTCTTTTGCCACAATGTTTTCTACTTTTAGTCATAGGATGTCCATTCAATTATAGAGATTTTCTACTTGTTGACAAAATATGTTCAAAGTCGTCTGCTGCAGAATTGATGTATGAGGGAAAGGATTAAAGACCACCCATGGGAATTGAACAATCTGGTTTTTGTTCACAGGTGGTCTATAATTGCAGGGTCATTTATACAGAAAATGAGTATTTGGGAAACAAAAATAACGGTCGCTTTAGACAGGGAATTGCTATTTCAAGGTGGTCTTTAGCACAGGTTCAACTGCCTTTGCAGCAGACGACTTTTAAAAAATGTGTGGCCACAATATCTTTAATTCTATTCAATAATTATAATTTAAAGTGTAGAGAGTTTCCATTATTTTTTGCCAAGATGTTTTCAAAAGGCATTACCCTTTCCCACATACAGACGCTTTTCGACACCTCTGCAGCAGATGACTTTTGAAAAAAGTGTGGCAAAAGGAGATATTGCTGATAATGAGCAATACTGTTTTTGTCACGATGTTTTCCAACTCTATTTTATAATTAAATGTAATGTCTACCGTTACTTGTTTTCAAAGTTGTCTGCTGCAGAATTGTTGTATATTGGAAAGGTTTGATAGACCAAACTTACAGGATCTTCGAGACTAGTTAATGTAATGAATCTGAGGAATAATTCACAGCCTGACGATATGGAGGTGACACTAGAATCAGTCTGTGTAAGGATATTTATGGCATCTTTTAGTTTAGCTCTCATCCCTGCCAATGTCTCCACTGAAATAAACGAATTAAATAAATAAAACTGCTCCACATTTTAACAACACTTTAGGACAGCCAGACAATCACTCAGCCATTTTCCCTTTCATTTGAATAAGTAAAACCCTTTAACCCTTTCCCTCATACGACAATTCTGCAGCAGACGACTTTGAACATATTTTGTCAAAAAATGGAAAATCTCTATAATTAAGTGCATAACCTATGACTAAAACAGGAAAACATTGTGACAAAAGGAGAAATTGCTCGTTATGAGCAATTTCTTCTTTTGTCACTATGTTTTCAAAAAGCTGTCTGCTGCAGAGGCGTCAGAAAGTGTCTATATGAGGGAAAGGGTTAACCCTTTTCCACACACAACAGATCAGCAGCAGAGAACTTTGAAAACAACAAGGAAAATACATTGTGAATTCTATAAAGTTTTATTGAAACAACAATGAGGCAAAAGAAGAGATTGCTTCAATGTTTTCAAAATTCTTCATCTGCAGATGGATGTACTTGCTTCTGTAAGTGGGAAAAGGGTCAGACAAACATTTTTAAATATGTAACTTTTAACCCTTCTCCCACATACAACAAATCTGCAGCAGACGATTTATAGAACATCGTGGAAAAAATATGATAACTTTTTGTTTATGAAAGTAAAAAATTGTGGCCAAAGGAGAAAAATCTCATTAAGAGCAATCATCATAACTTAACTTAACCCTTTCCCACATACAGCCGACTTTAGATATATTTGCACCAGACAATTTTTGCAAATCTTTACCTTTTGAACATAAAGACATGATAGTGTAAAGTACAAAAAGACTTTTGAAAACGTTCATTGAAAAGGAGAATTTGCTCTCAAATAACACTTCATCATTTATCAACCCTTAGCCACATACAGATGCTTTCTATATATAACGCCTCAACACAATATGCATTTTGAAAACATAATGGCAAAAGGAGAAATTGCTCATCATAAGCATTTTCCCATTTGCCACAATGTTTTCGACTCTATTCAATAATTATAATTTGATTTTTCATTCTTTTGCCTAGATGTTTTCAAAGTTGTTTGTTTCAGATTTGTTGTATGCGGGGCTAAAAGATTTTCCATTTTGTTCACACAAGTTTATACAAAGACCATATTTCAATATGTGGCAATTTTGTTCCTTTTATATAAAAACTTTCAGTGTTTTCTAAATAGGCTACCAGCACTTTTGGTCGATTATAACACACATAATAATGAGGATTTTCTCCTTTAGTTGGAATGATTTCAAATTTGTTTACTGCAGACGCGTCAAAATGTGTCTGTTTGAGGGAAACGGTTAAGGCAGATGACTAAAATTGGGTATCAGAGGAATAGCTTACCGGTAAAGGAAGATTAAAACTTTCCCACATGTTTCTTACTTCTCTTTTCAGCAGACATCTTTTGAAAACACTGTGGCAAAAGGAGAAATTGCTGATGAGCAATTTCACCTTTTGCCATAATGTTTTCTGCTCTATTCAGTAATTATACTTGCATTTATAAAGCTATTCAATATTTTGATATTGCTACTTTCAAAGTCATCTGCTACAGATTTATTGTATGTGGGAAAGGGTTAAATAAGTAAATAAATGACCAAACTTACTCTGGTTATTCTCTATAAAGTTAATCAAGGTTTTTATGGCTGCCACTGCAGCCGACATGTCTGGATGTTCATCAACCAGCTTGTTGAAGAAATTCAAAATGGCTGAAAGAAAAAGATAATTAAAACATGGACATTGTTGTAATTTAACACTATCCCTGATGCTTTCAATATGCGATGCTTTTATCCCTTTCCCGCATATAGACAATTTCTGACGCCTGTGCAGCAGACAGCTTTTTGAAACATAGTGACAAAAGAAGAAATTGCTCAAAACAAGCAATTTCTCCTTTTGCCACAATGTTTTCCACTTTTAGTCATGTTATCTATTCAATTATAGATTTTCTATTTTTTGACAAAAATATGTTCAAAGTCGTCTGCTGCAGAATTGTTGTATGAGGGAAAGGGTTATTAGTTTCCTTTTCCTACATATAGAATCTGCTTTCTGACGCCTCTGCAGCAGACTACTTTTGAAAACATTGTGACAAAAGGAGAAATTGCTCAAGATATTTTCAAATTTTGTCAGTAATTAAACCTTCATTTGCCATGCTTTTCCAAAGATGTTTTCAAAGTTGCAGATTTGTTTTATTTGGGATAGGGGTCAAAAGCATTGGGAGGAAAAGAAAAATGATGAGCGATTTCTATGTACAAACAATTTTCAAATGTCAAATTTTCAGCACCAAATAAATCAAATGCAGACAACTGAACTTTTAAAAGCATGATATCACATTTTACAAGATTGTTCTAATTTAAAAACATCTGGAAATAAAGATCTATAATGCACATTGGTTCTCAGATGTTTCTTAAACCCTTATTAGAATCTATATTGTTATGTTTGTTTTATTGGGGTTTTACGCCATTTTCAACATTATTTCAGTTATATCAGGGTGACTGTTCACATATTCATGATCCCTGGGTAAACAAACCAATGTGCCGTGACTGAGGATCGAACCTGGGATGCCCGGTTTCAAATCCCCGAAGCTAACCACTCATCCACAGCGGATTCCTCCCTTATTATTATGACTTACAATTTTTAGAAGCGTTTAAAAGTCGCGATATTGGGGTTTCCTAATTGAAACATACAACATCCGGTAGTGCGTGTACAAAGCAAAAGCAGGTGTTCTGTTAACCTTGATATTCATGATAACGATATTCTTAGAAATGATATATATATATATATAGTACTACTGGTCCATTTATCCTGACATTACTTAGTCTAAATAATTGAGCATATGCAACGTCTTTCTATGTAGGCCTATCCTGACAACAGCCTGTCAGTTGTAATGTCCATGATTCCATCTCGCAATCCTAAGCGCCAAAAGGACGGTAGCCATTACTACCATGCAATCATTTGTAATGTGTACCCGGCCCTTCAAGGCTGTAGAAGTGGTATTAGTACCTATAGCCCATTTCTGTTAGCTACAACTTTAACTGCCCTTGTTCTAGTCCAGGTTTCTGTACTAGGAATGCGATTTTTTATTTTGACTGTTCGCATCCTATATTGAGACTACCCTTGTTCGTACTGTACAGTTTACATTGTAGGAAATTTGTCCAAAGTGGGTCAAAACGAAAGAAGAAGCCCATTGACATATATTTTTCTCTCCCTCTGTAACAATCAGTTTTGAGTTTAGGTCAGTGTAACTCTAAAGACGTGTTAGTAGAAGCAATATTGAACTAAATAAATAATAAAAATGAGGGTCCAAAATGATGCAATTTATCCTTTTGGGTTGACAGACCTTTCGGTTTCAGAATGAAGTAAGATTAAAATTACCTTCCTTCCCTTCTTCATCCATTTATCAACTGTTGATTTCGAGATACTGCAAAAGAATATGATCTGTCACACGAAAATTGCAAACAAACGGAAAATCAAATAGCACGGCTAAGGCAGGGGGTGCATGAAAATACCGGAATGAACCAAAATGGACCGGAATAGACCAAAATGGCCGTATATATATTTAAAAACCGGAATGGACGTATGGAAATACCAGAATGGGCCGTATGGTAATAACGGAATGGACGCATGGTAACACCGGAATGGACGTATGGAAATACTGAAATGGACCGGAGTTGACATTATAAATACCGGAATTGTACAGTGGAATGGACCGGAATGTACCGGAATGTACATTGGAAATACCGGAATGGACCAATGAAACCGTGGAAATACCGGAATGTACCTGTATTTATACATTTAACACGGAGTATGTTATTTCATTTTCAATTGAGTGCCTTTAAGTAAATCTGGTCATGTTAATGTGTGAAGTTTACCTGGCATTTGCTGAAAGGCAGGGCGGACTAGGCGAGCACCTCACTTCAAGCCCCCGTCCGTTCCACTCCCGTGACAAAGTGTTCCATTCCCGTGTCAAAGAGCGTTCTATATTTTATCTAGAGGGTAATTATCGTGATATTTACTTAATGAGAAAACCATTTTTTAGATATCTGTTAATAGATTAACGTGTTATGTAACTAGTTAGTCAGATAAGTATCGTGACAATCATGTGGTTAACTAGCGTTAATTATCTGATTAATTAGTAACATAACTAGATTACCACATAATTATTACGATACTTTTCTGACTAACTAGTTACATAACACGTTAACCACTTAATATATATCAAAAATGGCATGATGTAGGTATCTGTTGGCAGTAGTGGGCCGCCTCCGCAACAGACAACTTTTAAGAAAATTGTGTAAAAGGAGAAATTGCTCATAATGATCAATTTCTTCTTTTGACACAGTGGTGGGCAGTAACATTTTGTGTTGACATCTGTTAACATAAAAATTAACGCGTTAATCAGATGTTTATCATGATAATTAAGTGACTAACTACGTACATATAACGTTATCATTTAATAAGTGACTAACTAGTTATATAACGTGATAATTAAGTGGTTAAATGGTGGAAGAAGTACGCCACCATACCTTATCAAAACAGAGAGGAAGATATTTACTGTTCATACAAAAGCACCCAATAGTATTCAACACAGAAAATTGTGGGATGCTTTTGCAAAAAACAATATGAAGAGGCATTTTGTGAAGGTTTTTCCATCAATGTACTCACAACTTAAGTCACGTGTAAAAGTTGATGATGAACTTATAAGCTATTTTAGTTGTAAAACGGGTACAAGACAATGATGTATTAGTAGTACGATTATGATTTCTCTTTTCATCAATGCTTTTGTTTTACTTCTTAGATCCAAATGTGATCGTGGTGTTTTTGTCTCTGGAGATGTTGAAGATGTTGTACGACCTTATATTTGCAGACGACGTTGCAACTTCTTTCCGATATTGTCCGTGCACTACAAAGGCAAATCGATATTATCGAAACAAAATGTACAACCATACATATGATTATTAACCCTTTCCCTCATATAAACGCTTTCTGACGTCTCTGCAGCAGACGGCTTTTTAAAAACATAGTGACAAAAGAAGAAATTGCACAAAACGTGCAATTTCTCCTTTTGCCACGATGTTTTCCACTTTTTGTCATAGGCTATCCATTCAATTATAGAGCTTTTCTATGTTTTGACAAAATACGTTCAAAGTCGTCTGCTGCAGAATTGTCGTATGTGGGAAAGGGTTAATCTATATAAATCTAAAATCGTTGTCTTACGTTATGGTGGAATACTTAAACAGACTGGAAAATGGTTATATAAAGGAAAACAACTGGAGAATGTATCTTTCTATTAATATCTGCGTCTTTATCTGACTCCTACATTTTCCTAGAAAGTTTGTCATAACAAGCGATGAAATCATTCTTATAAATATATTTCGATTTCAGCGTTTGTATGAAAGACTATACCCTTTAGATGCTTTCAATCTTTTTGATACAACTGTCAAGAATATTCTATGCTACGGGTCTCAACTTTGGTTGAAAGAGTTCATATAACATTTGTAAGCATTATTGTTATCTAGCAAGAAATACTTCGGAACCATTTGTTTTTAGGAGAATGTGGACGACTACCTCTTTGTACATTTTACATTCCTAATTTTATCAAAGTAACTCGCATGAAAAACCATAGGTACCCGAAGCACTGCTACATGATGTTGAAACGCCTCGATGAGGCCGGTAGAAATACATGGGCAACCTGTATTAAAAAAATCTCCTTTTTATGCACGGCTTTGTGTATGTATGGATTTCACAAGACGTAAACGATGCTCTATTTATTAAACTTTTTAAACAACGTATCCAAGACTGCAACTTACAAAAATGGCATATGGATAAAAACAACGCGGAAAAGGACAACATCACAAATATTTCAAATCATTATTAAACCCAGAGCTATATTAATATTCATTTTTACCTTTTTCCTTATGCAGGATATATAGTAACTGTAGATGCTCTAACCATGACCTTTTGATAGAGAGAGGTAGACACCTATCGATTCCAAGAAATGACCATGTATGCCCTTTATGTCTTGATAAAAATATGTTCATTATTGAAAATGAGTATCACTTCTTTTACGAATGTCCTACCTATGGCGGTTAAAGATACATTTTTGTTAACATCTGGATAAACAACAGGACTCTAAACACATTTTATGAAATATTAGATACAAATATTCAGTCTGAAGCCTACAATACTGCAAAGTTCATTCAGAGCGCATTCAATCTAAGAAGCGAGACTCTTTCAACATCTTAATTCTAACTCAGCTTCATATATCAGTTTTATAATGTATTTTCTTCACGCTTTGTTGTATAAACGTATGTTGCATGTTGCGAAATAAATAGCTTGTACCTTGTATCTTGTACTCCCGTGACAGAGTGTTCTATTCCCATGACAAAGCATTCCTTTTCCGTGTCAAAGCGTTCCACTCCCGAGACAGAGCGTTCCACTCCCGTGACACAGTGTTCCACTCCCGTGACAAAGTGTTTCACTCCCGTGACAAAGCGTTCCGACCCCGTGACAAAGCCTTCCACTCCCGTGACAGGTCGGTTCACTCCCGTGACAAAGTGTTCCATTCCCGTGATAAAGCGTTCCACTCCCGTGACAGAGCATTCCGACCCCGTGACAAAGTGTTCCATTCCCGTGACAAAGCGTTCCACTCCCGTGACAAAGTGTTCAATTCCCGTGACAAAGCGTTCCACTCCAGAGACAAATCGTTCCACTCCCGTGACAAAGCGTTCCACTCCCGTGACAGAGCCATATCCAACTATGAGAATCAGCGACTATCAAAAATCGATAACTTAAATTACATGGGATTATAGAGCAACTTTTTAGGTTTTACTCAATAACAATTTTATTTTGCAAAAATTTAAAAAGGCACTTATCAAGTTTTCAAGACAAATGTCTCCTCTATATAAATATATTTTTTTCTTTGTTTTATATTAATAATATTTTGGTCCTTTTTAACTTTGAATACAGTCACCCTAATTTCCCTCTTTATTGCATATAAACCGTTAAGAAAACGGTATTTTCCCGCTAATTTTTAGACGTTCTTCAGTGAATATCTTTTTTTAGAAATAAAAAATTAACAGGGCACTTACTGCTTAATGTAGTAAATTCATTTACCTTTTATTTGACATATATTTTATTAAAATAAAGTAATAAAATTTTGGTCCTTTTTAACATTTTCTACAAGTACTACTAACGTTTTAGGGTAACATTTACGTTTCCGTGATTACTAGCGAAAGCTTCCGATGATTACCGACCATTGCCGAACGATTTATGATGGGGCACATATCTATTTATTACCCCCGCTGTGCAGACTGTGTATATTGCGTTATCTTACATATATATCAGCATTTAGCCATAGTTAATTATTTTAGGAAAAAAATGCGATTGTATTGTCAGAACGGATAAATGTCCACATTTGTTAATATTATCCTATCTAAAATAAAATGGATGATTGTTATAACTATTTAATTGTTAAATAAAACCATAAGGTGATCGATATCCATGCATAAAAAACAACAACAATGTGGTAACATATATGAGCCGTCCCTCGAGAAAACCAACATTATTGCCTCTGCGTAAAGTATCGACCCAGATTAGTGTGCGCATTCCGCGCAGGCTAATTCGGGCGGACACATTCAGTCGCATAGAGGGCATAGAGGTATAGAGTAATGACTCCTGAAACAGAAAATACACAGGAGTCGAAAAGTGTCTGTCCGGGTTATCCTGCGCGGCATGCTTAGGCTGATCCGGGTCGATACTTACGCAGAGTCCACACTGTTGGTTATCTCGCGGGACGGCTCATATGTCTCTGATGATGGTTTATTTTAAGCAAAAGCATCTGTACAGATAGTGGAAGCAATACAGCAATGTGCCGTCGTATGTTCAGATGTGTTAGGGGTTAAAGTCCCTGGTTCGAATCAAGTGAAAAGCGTGTTCTGCAATTTGGATTTTTTTTCGCACAAAGGGTGCGAGTACTCCATGAAGCCGACATCGAGCATAGCATGATTAACCATTTCCCTCATATAGACGCTTCTGCAGCAGACAGCTTTTTGAAAACATGTTGACAAAAGAAGAAATTGCTCAAAACGAGCAAAAACATTTGAAAACAATACAAACATATTCTGTTTTCCCGAGAAATATTTTGTACCAGTCTCAATTCTAAACTTATGATTAGAACAACGTCATTTTGATATATAAATTTTATGATTTTATATTAAACGACATGTCTACTATAGAATATTGTTGTGTGTGAAGTTGACTCTTGAATCGGTCATCGGCCATTGATGTTCGATTTTATAAAGATAAAAGAACGCCGACCTGGAATATCTAGCTCGGCAATCGATGTTCGATTTTATAAAGATAAAAGCACTCCGACCTGGAATATCTAGATATGCCATTGGTTGAATGATCTATCACGGGAGTGGAACGCTCTGTCACTGGAGTGGAACGCTTCGTCACGGGAGTGTAACGGTCTAGGCAAAAGCACAGAAAATCCCTTTAAATGAATGAATAATAATTGAATAGAGTTGAAAACATGGTGACAAAAGGAGAAATTGCTCGTTTTGAGCAATTTCTTCTTTTGTCAACATGTTTTCAAAAAGCTGTATTGTCAGAACGGATAAATGTCCACATTTGTTGGCAAAGTTTATGTTCGAAATTAAGTTTAAATTATACAACAATTTCAATGAGATTTAACCGTTTAGTTGATATTATATTTCGAAGGTGGTCTAATTAATAAATATTGGACTACATTTCAACATTTGTTAAAGTATGATATAATTAGGATGCCAAGCTAATATCATTTTGAGAAAAAGAGAAAACTCATGTCTTCAGCGATTTAACCCTTATCTCATTGTTTTAAAAGTAGATTTCTGCAAAGGTGTCCAGTGTTGACTTTAAAAGAGGAAAGGTAAAATGACGTGCTATTGCATGCACATCCTAAATTGTCTGTTTTGAGGTTTTATTGAAAAATAATAATATTCAAATATTCTGACAAACATCTTGAAAAGTGTATGTGGAATTCACACATCTTATAATTATTCCTTAATGAAAGCACTGTATACATACTAAGACTAATGATTGGCAAGATTACTCATTTCCATTACTGTTTATGATTAATAATTAGTTGGTTGTGTGTATGGTCAACCTACTTTGGAATGGAGATTGATCATAAACAATGAAAGGCTTCAATTATCATTCACTTCGTTGACAAAACAATGCAAGTTATGATACATTTTCACTTGACCCCACCCCTGATATTCCAATATGCCCCTCAGTTGATAACTGTTTATTCAACTACTATAATGTTAGTGTTATGCATAACTGCACTATGGATATCTGGCGACATTGATGCGTTTCTCTTGTATGTACATTAATGTTGGTTTGGCGATTTTGCCGATTTCTTAAAAAAGGAAGGCGGCCATATTTATCCCGTGGTTACACAGTGGATAACTATTTAACCACTCTAAGGACCAGGGTTATAGTAATCCGCATATTATCCAAACTTTTTAACAGCCGCTATCCGTGATTTAACCAAATAGGATAACCATAACCAGGATTTAACCCAGGTTTAAAGTTATCCAGGTTTTGGTTAAGGTTAACCAGCCCCTGGAGACAGAACAGGAGGCCTTTCAAAACAATGTATACCCAGATGAGATTGCTAGTAACGAGCAGTTTCATCAGGGTTGGAATTGTTTTACACTCTGAAAAAGGACATGGCAAGACGTGCCCGATTATATTAATAGTATGGTACTTTGGACCCTTTAAAAAAGATATTGGAAGATCGCACTTTGAAAATTCAGCAGTGTTTAAAGTTAAATGCTTTCAATTTGGATGAGTCCAAGAAAATGTTTATAAAAGAAAGGTTAACATTCATTCCGAAGAAGCTTCATTGATAGCAGAGCTCAACATTAAGAGGACAGTCTGACTTTTCACAGGATACTTTTGGATTTCATTTTCTTATTTCTAAACAAAAAATATTTTGTGGGTGTCATTTGAATCGACTCAGTTGTCATACAGAAGTTTCAAATATGAGCACCTAGCATTGAAATCATATCAAGAACTCGGTGTGCACCAGTTGTGTAATCTTTATACGAAGGTCAATCACCTAATCATTAAGACTTTAAAACGTTTTTTTTTGTAATCAATGGAAATTTAGGGCTCATTGTTCGTCACGAGCAATAGCACCTAAATTTCCATCGTTAAACTATGATTTTCAAAATATGTTTTCAGTGATAACCATGTTGCTAGCCACTGAGGTTGTATTGAACAGATCGAACGTCTAGCCACTCCGGTTGTGTTAACCAGCCAGAACAGCCCACATTCTAGCCACTGTGGTTGTATTGAACAGATCGAACCTCTATCTACTCCGGTTGTGTTTACCAGCCAGAACAGCCCACATTCTAGCCACTGTGGTTGTATTGAACAGATCGAACCTCTAGCTACTCCGGTTGTGTTTACCAGCCAGAACAGCCCACATTCTAGCCACTGTGGTTGTATTGAACAGATCGAACCTCTAGCTACTTCGGTTGTGTTTACCAGCCAGAACAGCCCACAGTCTAGCCACTGTGGTTGTATTGAACAGATCGAACCTCTAGCCACTCCGGTTGTGTTAACCAGCCAGAACAGCCCACATTCTAGCCACTGTGGTTGTATTGAACAGATCGAACCTCTATCTACTCCGGTTGTGTTTACCAGCCAGAACAGCCCACATTCTAGCCACTGTGGTTGTATTGAACAGATCGAACCTCTAGCTACTCCGGTTGTTTTTACCAGCCAGAACAGCCCACATTCTAGCCACTGTGGTTGTATTGAACAGATCGAACCTCTATCTACTCCGGTTGTGTTTACAAGCCAGAACAGCCCACATTCTAGCCACTGTGGTTGTATTGAACAGATCGAACCTCTATCCACTCCGGTTGTTTTTACCAGCCAGAACAGCCCACATTCTAGCCACTGTGGTTGTATTGAACAGATCGAACCTCTAGCCACTCCGGTTGTGTTAACCAGCCAGAACAGCCCACATTCTAGCCACTGTGGTTGTATTGAACAGATCGAACCTCTATCTACTCCGGTTGTGTTTACCAGCCAGAACAGCCCACATTCTAGCCACTGTGGTTGTATTGAACAGATCGAACCTCTATCTACTCCGGTTGTGTTTACCAGCCAGAACAGCCCACATTCTAGCCACTGTGGTTGTATTGAACAGATCGAACCTCTATCTACTTCGGTTGTGTTTACCAGCCAGAACAGCCCACATTCTAGCCACTGTGGTTGTATTGAACAGATCGAACATCTATCTACTCCGGTTGTGTTTACCAGCCAGAACAGCCCACATTCTAGCCACTGTGGTTGTATTGAACAGATCGAACCTCTATCTACTCCGGTTGTGTTTACCAGCCAGAACAGCCCACATTCTAGCCACTGTGGTTGTATTGAACAGATCGAACCTCTATCTACTTCGGTTGTGTTTACCAGCCAGAACAGCCCACATTCTAGCCACTGTGGTTGTATTGAACAGATCGAACCTCTAGCCACTCCGGTTGTGTTAACCAGCCAGAACAGCCCACATTCTAGCCACTGTGGTTGTATTGAACAGATCGAACCTCTATCTACTCCGGATGTGTTTACCAGCCAGAACAGCCCACATTCTAGCCACTGTGGTTGTATTGAACAGATCGAACCTCTAGCTACTCCGGTTGTGTTTACCAGCCAGAACAGCCCACATTCTAGCCACTGTGGTTGTATTGAACAGATCGAACCTCTAGCTACTCCGGTTGTGTTTACCAGCCAGAACAGCCCACATTCTAGCCACTGTGGTTGTATTGAACAGATCGAACCTCTAGCTACTCCGGTTGTGTTTACCAGCCAGAACAGCCCACATTCTAGCCACTGTGGTTGTATTGAACAGATCGAACCTCTATCTACTCCGGTTGTGTTTACCAGCCAGAACAGCCCACATTCTAGCCACTGTGGTTGTATTGAACAGATCGAACCTCTATCTACTCCGGTTGTGTTAACCAGCCAGAACAGCCCACATTCTAGCCACTGTGGTTGTATTGAACAGATCGAACCTCTATCTACTCCGGATGTGTTTACCAGCCAGAACAGCCCATATTCTAGCCACTGTAGTTGTATTGAACAGATCGAACCTCTAGCTACTCCGGTTGTGTTTACCAGCCAGAACAGCCCACATTTTAGCCACTGTGGTTGTATTGAACAGATCGAACCTCTAGCTACTCCGGTTGTGTTTACCAGCCAGAACAGCCCACATTCTAGCCACTGTGGTTGTATTGAACAGATCGAACCTCTAGCTACTCCGGTTGTGTTTACCAGCCAGAACAGCCCACATTCTAGCCACTGTGGTTGTATTGAACAGATCGAACCTCTAGCTACTCCGGTTGTGTTTACCAGCCAGAACAGCCCACATTCTAGCCACTGTGGTTGTATTGAACAGATCCAACCTCTAGCTACTCCGGTTGTGTTTACCAGCCGGAACAGCCCACATTCTAGCCACTGTGGTTGTATTGAACAGATCGAACCTCTAGCTACTCCGGTTGTGTTAACCAGCCAGAACAGCCCACATTCTAGCCACTGTGGTTGTATTGAACAGATCGAACCTCTAGCTACTCCGGTTGTGTTTACCAGCCAGAACAGCCCACATTCTAGCCACTGTGGTTGTATTGAACAGATCGAACCTCTAGCTACTCCGGTTGTGTTTACCAGCCAGAACAGCCCACATTCTAGCCACTGTGGTTGTATTGAACAGATCCAACCTCTAGCTACTCCGGTTGTGTTTACCAGCCAGAACAGCCCACATTCTAGCCACTGTGGTTGTATTGAACAGATCGAACCTCTAGCTACTCCGGTTGTGTTTACCAGCCAGAACAGCCCACATTCTAGCCACTGTGGTTGTATTGAACAGATCCAACCTCTAGCTACTCCGGTTGTGTTTACCAGCCAGAACGACAAGACTTCTAACTACTCCGGCTGTATTGACCAACCAGAACAACCGGACTTCTTACTACTCCGGATGTGTTGACCAGCCCGAAGAGTCAGACTGCTTAGTACTCCGGTTGTGTTGACTAGCCAGGAACAGCCAGCCAAATGTTTTGCTTTCCAGTTGTGTTTACCAGCAAGAACAGCCGGACTTCTTACTACTCCGTTGTATTGACCAGCCAGAATAGCCGGACTTCTAGATACCCTGGTTGTGTTTACCAGCCAGAAATGCCGGACTTCTAACTACTCCAGTTGTGTTGACCAGCCAGAACAGTCGCACTTTTAGCTACTCCGGCTGTGTTGACCAGCCAAAACAACAGGACGTCTAGCTTCTACGGTTGTGTTGACCAGCCCGAACAGTCGGAGTTCTAGCTACTGCGGTTGTGTATACCAGTCAGAGCTCTAGCTACCCTGGTTCTATTGACCAGCCGGAATTCTAGCTACACCGGTTTTATTTACAAGCCAGAACAGCCGGACTTCTAACTACTCCAGTAGTATTGACCACCCAGAACAGCTTAAAGTCACACCCGCAAATTACCTACGGGGAGAATAATACGTGATCATAGATTCTTCATCTTCTCCTACATGAGTTATGGACCTCCTCTGTTGTGTAGTGATTAGAGCGTCAAGCTCAATAGCAGGAGACTAGGATTCGATTCCCGGTCGTGTCATACTATAATTTATGGTAGTGGTGTCTTTCTACCTTGTCGTTCATGGTTACAGGGGTAGCGTTACGTAGCAAGGACACATTGTTTTGTGAAAAACATGGAAGGACTCATTGATAGAAACTTCAAACTAAAACACTGAAAAAATATACTATGTCTTTAATGTTTATGATCAAATGACAAAGTCACAACGTTTACAAAAAATAAAATGTATTTATTCATATAATACCAATAAAATGACAATGCATTAAAACTAGGGATGGCAACGGTTACCGATATATCTTAACGGTTAGTCGTATAATTTTGTAACCTGTTACTCGGTTAACCGTATAGATTCATAGACAATAAATATTCACTTGCTTCCGGGTTTTGTTATTGTTGTTATTTAAACTCGCATTTCCCGGTCATGAGACTAGAACGTCATTATCGGAAGGTTTTCATTCATGTCAAACAATTTTTCTAATTTTATTTTTTTAATTTACAGTTAAGAAAATATTTACTATGTATAATTGAATAAGTGTCATGAATGAAATCATTCCGTTAATGGCGTAGCATATGTTTTACCGCGTACTTTAACACAAACGGTAAACAATAAACACAAGAGAAACTTGGAACATTTTGTTTATTTTATTTTATCATAATCATGCAATTGTTGATACATTCATTGTAGTAGTCTAGTGTAAACTTAATGACATGTAGTAATAAATAAACAACTAGTTAACACTAAATGATTTTGTTCTAAATTCTGATTTATTCACTTTCAACAGATTGGCACATGTTCTTATTCAAAAAATTGATTTTGTTCACTAGGTCACATGACAAACGGTTTCTGAGTTTCTTAACTAACAGTCTTTCGGCTGAAAAGATTATATCCAAAGGAACGGACGTGGCAGGGACGGCTAGAGTTGTACGAGCGGTCTCGATCTCTGAGGGTTTGAATGAAAGAGGTGATGATTTATGGCGTTGTTTACCCTCGCGCTCCGCAATAATGCCATTTGGCGAGCAATGAAAGGGGTACATATCTGCACATCTTTAAATACCAACTCAGGGGAAAATGTGTTTTTCAAATTACTCTTTAAATCTTCTAATCGTGTTGGTAAATAATAATTTACAAAAACAAATTAGTTGTACTATCAAAACAAATGCCGAATATAATTGATAAGTCATTATCATATAATTTCTGCCTTAATTAGACATCAAGGTTTTTTTAAAAGAAACAAAACCTTCCTTTAATTGACAACTAGAGGTTGTTTTTGGGGGAAACGTATGTCTTCCCCAAGGGGTATTTGTCTGGCTGACTGTATTTTGTCAGTTAGTGATTTATTTTAAAAAAGGGCAATAACTCATCCAAAAGTAGGTCAAATTAAACGCCCTCGTAATATGCGCAACAAGACATTGTACCGATGACTCCTGTGAAGTTTCATAGAAATGTGGCCAAGGGGTTGTGAGATGAAGGCCGGACAAGAATGAAATGGCAATTTAAAACAAGAGGGCCAAGATGGCCCTAAATCGATCACCTAATTGATAGTAAATTAGTAGCAAATATTTAACTGCAAATATCTGGGAAAATTTGATCAAGGAGTGCAAATGAAACTGCAAGGAGTGGACACTTCTCAAGAAACAGCTTATCAGTAAAGGCCATTTATATCTTGAAATCTAACAAGAACTTTAATAAGAATGGAATTATAAACTATTTGTCATTTTGCACATTTCCTGATGCCGCCTTGCTGCCTTATTTTTCAACGAAATCAATATGGCTTCAACAGTTTATTTACAGGGTCACTTAAGGAACATTTCTACCAAATTATCTTGCAATCGCACAAGTAGATTATGGAGGAAAAGGGTTTTAAAATTTGGGTATTTTTCTCACTTTCTGATGCCGCAGCAACCAAAGTTCTCATTGGAATTTTAATCTTTGAACAATTTTGAAAGAGGACCACCAAAGGAACATTCCTGTGATGTTTTGTGGAAATTGGTCTATTGGAATGGTAGGAGTTGGTTGTCATTTGTAGCTAAAAGTTCAATTTACCCCTTTTGTGATGGCGCCTGGTTGATATGATTGTGTAACCAATCAAAACGTCTTAAACAAATTAAATAGAGGATCATTACAGTAAGATTCGTATTATATTTTCTTAAAAATCAAACACTTTCATAAAAATGGAATTTTCAAATTTGGTCATTTTGCCCCTTTTCTGATGCCGCCTGACTGCCATGTTTTTCGACCAATCAGTATGGCTTGAACAATTTTTATAGAGGGTCACCCAAGGAACATTTCTACCAGATTATATTTGAATCTGACAGGCAGATTCGGAGGAGAAGATTTTTAAAGTTTGGACATTTTGTCCTCTTTCTGATGCCGCAGCAACCAAAGTTCTAAATAGAATTTAAATCTTTGAACAAATTTGAAAGAGGACCACCAAAGGAACATTCCTGTGATGTTTTGTGGAAATTGGTCTATTGGAATGGTAGGAGTTGGTTGTCATTTGTAGCTAAAAGTTCAATTTACCCCTTTTGTGATGACGCCTGGTTGATATGATTGTGTAACCAATCAAAATGTCTTAAACAAATTAAATAGAGGATCATTACAGTAAGATTCGTATTATATTTTCTTAAAATCAGACAAACACTTTCATAAAAATGGATTTTTCAAATTTTGTCACATTTTGCCCCTTTTCTGATGCCGCCTGACTGCCATGTTTTCCGACCAATCAGTATGGCTTGAACAATTTTTATAGAGGGTCACCCAAGGAACATTTCTACCAAATTATATTTGAATCTGACAGGCAGATTCGGAGGAGAAGATTTTTAAAGTTTGGACATTTTGTCCCCTTTCTGATGCCGCAGCAACCAAAGTTCTCAATGGAATTTAAATCTTTGAACAATTTTGAAAGAGGACCACAAAAGGAACATTCCTGTGATGTTTTGTGGAAATTGGTCTATTGGAATGGTAGGAGTTGGTTGTCATTTGTAGCTAAAAGTTCAATTTACCCCTTTTGTGATGACGCCTGGTTGCTATGATTGTGTAACCAATCAAAACGGCTTAAACAAATTAAATAGAGGATCATTACAGTAAGATTCGTATTATATTTTCTTAAAATCAGACAAGCACTTTCATAAAAATGGAATTTTCAAATTTGGTCATTTTGCCCCTTTTCTGATGCCGCCTGACTACCATGTTTTTCGACCAATCAGTATGGCTTGAACGTAAATTTTGTCCCCTTTCTGATGCCGCAGCAACCAAAGTTCTAAATGGAATTTAAATCTTTGAACAAATTTGAAAGAGGACCACCATTCCTGTGATGTTTGGTGGAAATTGTTCTTGCAGTTCAGGAGGAGATGATGTTTAAAGCTAAAAGTTAACGACGGACGACGGACACAGAGTGATCAGAATAGCTCACCTTGAGCCTTTGGCTCTAGGTGATCTAAAAAGGGCAATAACTCATCCAAAAGTAGCTCAAATTAAACGCCCTCGTAATATGCGCAACAACACATTGTACCGATGACTCCTGTGAAGTTTCATAGAAATGTGGCAAAGGGGTTGTGAGATGAAGGCCGGACAAGAATGAAATGGCAATTTTAAAACAAGAGGGCCATGATGGCCCTTGAATCGCTCACCTGATTTTTTTTTTTTCACTTTAGCTATATAAGCCTCGCCCCCTGGCAGCCATAGTTTCCGACCAAACAACTTGGCTTGAAGGAATATGATAGAGGGTCACCCTAGGAAAATTTCTACAAAATTATTTGAAAATCGGCCAGATACTTTTGGAGGAGAAGATTTTTTAAGTTTTCACTATAGCCATATAATGCAAAATAGCCCTGCCTACTGGCGGCCATGTTTTTTGACCAATCAACATGGCTTGAAGGAATCTAAAAGTGGGTCATCCAAGGAGCATTTCTACAAAATTATTTGAAAATCGGGCCGACACTTTTGGAGAAGAAGATTTTTTAAGTTTGCACTATAGCCATATAAGGCAAAATAGCCCCGCCCCCCCCCCCACCTCCCTGGCGGCCATGTTTTTCGACCAATCAACATGGCTTGAAGGAATCTGATAGAGGGTCACCCAAGGAACATTTCTACAAAATTATTTGAATATCGGCCTTACACTTTTGGAGGAGAAGATTTTTTAAGTTTTCACTATAGCCATATAAGGCAAAATAACCCCGCCCCCCTGGCGGCCATCTTTTTCGACCAATCAACACGGCTTGAAGGAATCTGATAGAGGGTCATCCAAGGAACATTTCTACAAAATTATTTGAAAATCTGCCAACCAATTTGGGAGTAGAAGAATTTTGAAGTTTTTTCGGTGTTGTTGCCATGGAAACCAGAATTTTGCATGGATCCCAAAAATTTGAAGGAATTCTGGTGAGGTCATTGAGAGGATGCTTTCTGTGAAGTTTCATCCAAATTGACCCACTGGTTACCGAGGAGAAGAAGTTGACGCACGACGCACGACGGACGACGGACAAAAGGCGATCACAATAACTCACCTTGAGCAAAGCTCAGGTGAGCTAAAAAGGGCAATAACTCATCCAAAAGTAGGTCAAATTAAACGCCCTCGTAATATGCGCAAATGTGGCCAAGGGGTTGTGAGATAAAGGCCAGACAAGAAATGTGGACGTACAGACGGACACAATTTTAAACAAGAGGGCCATGATGGCCCTATATCGCTCACCTGATTTAATAGAACTTCAATAGTTTTCAAAGTTTTTACTCTTTTTAGGCCAATACTTTTGGACAAGAAGATTTTTAAAGTTTTAACAATAAGGAAAAAAAGCTCCGCCCCCTGGTGGCCATGTTTTTCAACGGATCAAAAATATTTAAACAATCTTGGTAAAGGGTGCCCCAAGGAACATTTGTGCAAAATAATTTTAAAATCGGGCCAGTACTTTTGGACAAGAAGATTTTTAAAGATTTAACAATGCACATATAAGGAAAACAAGCTCCGCCCCCTGGCCGCCATGTTTTTCAACGGATTGGAAATATTTGTACAATCTTGGTAAAGGGTGCCCCAAGGAACATTTGTGCAAAATATTTTTTAAATCGGGCCAGTTCTTTTGGACAAGAAGATTTGTAAAGTTTTAACAATGCACATATAAGGAAAACTAGCTCCGCCCCCTGGCGGCCATGCTTTTCAACGGATCGGAAATATTTGAACAATCTTGGTTAAGGGTGCCCTAAGGAACATTTGTGCAAAATAATTTTCAAATTGGGCCATTACTTTTGGACGAGAAGATTTTTAAAGTTTTAACAATGCACATATAAGGAAAACAAGCTCCGCCCCCTGGCGGCCATGTTTTTGAACGGATCAACAATATTTGAACAATCTTGGTAAAGGGTGCACCAAGGAACATTTGTGCAAAATTATTTTCAAATCGGTCCAGTACTTTTGGACAAGAAGATTTTTCAAAGTTTTAAAAATGCACATATAAGGAAAACAGGCTCCGCCCCCTGGCGGCCATGTTTTTCAATGGATTGGAAATATTTGAACAATCTTGGTAAAGAGTGTCCCAAGGAACATTTGTGCAAAATAATTTTCAAATCGGGCAAGTACTTTTGGACAAGAAGATTTTTAAAGTTTTAACAATGCACATATAAGGAAAATAAGCTCCGCCCCCTGGCGGCCATGTTTTTCAAGGGATCGGAAATATTTGAACAATCTTAGTAGAGGGTACCCCAAGGAACATTTGTGCAAAATAATTTTTAAATCGGGCCAGTACTTTTGGACAAGAAGATTTTTTAAGATTTGGCAATTTTTTCCCCTTTTCTGATGCTGCAGCAACCAAAGTTCTACTTGGAATTAATTTCTTTGAACAACTTTAAAAGAGGATTACCTAAGGACCATTCCTGTGAAGTTATTTTGAAATCTGTTCATTGGTTTAGTAGAAGAAGTCATTTGTAGGAAATTGTTAACAGACGCCGACGACGACGACGGACGGTGAGTGATCACAAAAGCTCACCTTGCACTTCGTGCTTAGGTGAGCTAAAAAGGGCAATAACTCATCCAAAAGTAGCTCAAATTAAACGCCCTCGTAATATGCGCAGCTAGACGTTGTACCGATGACTCCTGTGAAGTTTCATAGAAATGTGGCAAAGGGGTTGTGAGATGAAGTCCGGACAAGAATGAAAAGGCAATTTTAAAACAAGAGGGCCATGATGGCACTGGATCGCTCACCTTAATTATACAATGTACTACAATGCAAAACATTAAGAAAATGGTTAAATTGCTGAAGACATGAACTTCCTCCTTTTTAATAATAATTATAATAAATATTTCACAGATGTTAAAATTTATCCTCATATGTTTAACAAGAGGGCCATGATGGCCCTGGATCGCTCACCTTAATTATACAATGTACTATAATGCAAAATACATCAGGACAATTATTCAGAATGCAACCTCCACAGTGTTAACAATATTTTCCTTCATTTGGCCTAGTGATCTATATTTTTTTACCTGATATGACCCATATTCCAACATGGACTAGATATTATCAAGACAACATTCTGACAAATGTTCAACTTGCTCAAAGTAAAAATGCGGCCTCCGGAGTTTGAACAATATTTTCCTTTATTGACCTTGTTTCTGACTCTACATGATCCATATTCGATCTTGGCTTAGATATCATTTAGATAAACATTCTCATAAAATGTCAAGCTGCTGTAGCAAAAAATGTGTCTTCTACAGAGTTAACAAGATGTTCCTTCAATTTGGCCTAGTGACCTAGTTTCTGACCCAATATGACCCATATTCGAACTTGGCCTAGATATCATTTAGACAAACATTCTGACCAAATTTCAAGCTGCTGAAGCAAAAAATGTGGCATCCAAAGTGTTAACAAGATTTTCCTTCAATTTGGCCTAGTGACCTAGTTTCTGACCCAATATGACCCATATTTAAACTTGACCTAGATATCTTTAAGACAAACATTCTGACAATATTTCAACATGCTCAAGTTGAAAATGTGGCCTCTACAGTGTTAACAAGATTACCTTTCAATTTAGCCTAGTGACCTAGTTTCTGACCCGATATGACCCATATTCGAACTTGACCTAGATATAAATTGCGGCCTCTAGAGTGTTAACAAGATTTCGCTTCAATTTGACCTAGTGACCTTGTTTTTGACCTCATATGGCCCAGTTTCGAACTTTTCCAAGATTTGATGGAGATGAATGTTCTGATACACTTTCATGAAGATTGGATGCAAAATGTAGCCTGTAGTGTTAACAAGCTGAAATGTTGACGACGCACGCTGGACAAAATGTGATCACAATAGCTCACCTTGCACTTCGTGCATAGGTGAGCTAAAAAGGGCAATAACTCATCCAAAAGTAGCTCAAATTAAACGCCCTCGTAATATGCGCAACTAGACGTTGTACCGATGACTCCTGTGAAGTTTCATAGAAATGTGGCAAAGGGGTTGTGAGATGAAGACCGGACAAGACTGAAATGGCAATTTTAAAACAAGAGGGCCATGATGGCCCTGGATCGCTCACCTTAATTATACAATGTACTGCAATGCAAAACACATCAAGACAAGTATTCTGAATGCAACCTCTACAGTGTTAACAATCTTTTCCTTCATTTGGTCTAGTGATCTATATTTTTTTACCTGATATGACCCATATTCCAACATGGACTAGATATCATCAAGACAACATTCTGACAAAGTTTCAACTTGCTCAAAACATTCTGACCAAATTCCAAGCTGCTGAAGCAAAAAATATGGCATCCAAAGTGTTCACAAGATTGTCCTTCAATTTGGTCTAGTGACCTAGTTTTTGACTCAGCATGACCCATATTCAAACTTGGCCTACATATTATCAAGAAAAACATTCTAATTAAGTTTCATCATGCTGAAATTAAAAATGCAGTATCCAGAGTGTTAAGAAGATTACCTTTCAATTTGGCTTAGTGACCTAGTTTTTAACTCGGCATGACCCATATCCGAACTTGGCCTAGATATCATTTAGACAAACATTCTGACCAAATTTCAAGCTGCTGAAGCAAAGAATGCGGCATCCAAAGTGTTCACAAGATTTTCCTTCAATTTGACCTAGTGACCTAGTTTTTGACCCGGCATGACCCATATTCGAACTTGGCCTAGATATCATTCAGCTCAACATTCTGAACAAATTTCAAGCCGCTGAAGCAAAACATGTTGCTTCTACAGAGTTAACAAGATTTTCCCTCAATTTGGCCTAATGACCTAGTTTCTGATCCAATATGACCCATATTTGAACTTGACCTAGATATCTTTAAGACAAACATTCTGACAAAATTTCAAGCTGCTAAAGCAAAACATGCATCATCCAAAGTGATAACTAGATTTTCCTTCAATTTGGCCTAGTGACCTAGTTTTTGACCCGGCATAACCCATATTCGAACTTGACGTAGATATTTTTAAGACAAACATTTCAAACTGCTGAAGCAAAAATTGCGGCCTCTGGAGTGTTAACAAGATTTTCCTTCAATTTGACCTAGTGACCTTCTTTTTGACCTGACGTGACCCATGTTCGAACTTGACCTACATATCATCAAGACAAACATTCTGATAAAGTTTCAACATGCTCAAGTTGAAAATGTGGCCTCTTTCAAGAGGGTTAACAAGATTTCCCTTCAATTCGACCTAGTGACCTAGTTTTTGACCTCATATGGCCCAGTTTCGAACTTGTCCAAGATTTTATGGAGATGAACGTTCTGATAAACTTTCATGAAGATTGGATGCAAAATGTAGCCCATAGAGTGTTAACAAGCTCAAATGTTGACGACGCACGACGGACGACGCACGACGGCCGGACGCCGGACAAAATGTGATCACAATAGCTCACCTTGCACTTCGTGCATAGGTGAGCTAAAAAGGGCAATAACTCATCCAAAAGTTGGTCAAATTAAACGCCCTCGTAATATGCGCAACAAGACGTTGTACCGATGACTCCTGTGAAGTTTCATAGAAATGTGGCAAAGGGGTTGTGAGATGAAGGCCGGACAAGAATGAAATGGCAATTTTAAACAAGAGGGCCATGATGGCCCTATATCGCTCACCTGATTTAATAGAACTTCAATAGTTTTCAAAGTTTTATACTCAATAAATATAAGAACAAGCCCCACCCCCTTGCGGCCATGTTTTTCAACGGATCGGAAATATTTGAACAAGCTTGGTAGGGGGTGCCCCAAGGAACATTTGTGCAAAATAATTTTTAAATCGGGCCAACACTTATGAACAAGAAGATTTTTTAGAATTTGGCAATTTTCCCCTTTTCTGATGCTGCAGCAACCAAAGTTCTACTTGGAATGAAATTCTTTGAACAATTTTGAAAGGGGACCAACTAAGGACCATTTCTGTGAAATTATTTTGAAATCTGGCCAGTACATTTGAACAAAAAGATTTTTTAAAGTTTTAACAATGCACATATAAGGAAAACAAGCCCCGCCCCTTTGCGGCCATGTTTTTCAACGGATCGGAAATATTTGAACAATCTTGGTAGAGGGTGCCCTAAGAAACATTTGTGCAAAATAATTTTCAAATCGGGCCAGCACATTTGGACAAGAAGATTTTTTAAGATTTGGCAATTTTACCCTTTTCTGATGCCGCAACAGCCAAAGTTCTACTTGGAATTAAATTCTTTGAACAACTTTGAAAGGGGACCACCTAAAGACCATTCCTGTGAAGTTATTTTGAAATCTGTCCATTGGTTTAGTAGAAGAAGTCATTTGTAGGAAATTGTTAACAGACGGACGGACAGACGACGACGACGGACGCCGGACATTCAGTGATCACAAAAGCTATTAAACCCTTTCCATGTCTGAAGCAACAATGAAAACCTATAAACGCTTAAAACATTGAGAAAATGGTTAAATTGCTGAAGACATGAACTTCCTCCTTTTTAATAATAATTATAATACATATTTCACAGATGTTAAAATTTATCCTCATATGTTTAACAAGAGGGCCATGATGGCCCTGGATCGCTCACCTTAATTATACAATGTACTATAATGCAAAATACATCAGGACAATTATTCAGAATGCAACCTCCACAGTGTTAACAAGATTTTCCTTCATTTGGCCTAGTGATCTATATTTTTTTACCTGATATGACCCATATTCCAACATGGACTAGATATTATCAAGACAACATTCTGACAAATGTTCAACTTGCTCAAAGTAAAAATGCGGCCTCCGGAGTTTGAACAATATTTTCCTTTATTGACCTTGTTTCTGACCCTACATGATCCATATTCGAACTTGGCTTAGATATCATTTAGATAAACATTCTCATAAAATGTCAAGCTGCTGTAGCAAAAAATGTGTCTTCTACAGAGTTAACAAGATGTTCCTTCAATTTGGCCTAGTGACCTAGTTTCTGACCCAATATGACCCATATTCAAACTTGACCTAGATATAATTCAGACAAACATTCTGACCAAATTTCAAGCTGCTGAAGCAAAAAATGTGGCATCCAAAGTGTTAACAAGATTTTCCTTCAATTTGGCCTAGTGACCTAGTTTTTGACCCCACATGATCCATATTCGAACTTGGCTTAGATATCATTTAGATAAACATTCTCATAAAATGTCAAGCTGCTGTAGCAAAAAATGCGTCTTCTACAGAGTTAACAAGATGTTCCTTCAATTTAGCCTAGTGACCTAGTTTCTGACCCAATATGACCCATATTCGAACTACCTAGATATCTTTAAGACAAACATTCTGACAAAATTTCAAACTGCTGAAGCAAAAATTGCAGCCTCTAGAGTGTTAACAAGATTTTCCTTCAATTTGACCTAGTGACCTATTTTTTGACCCAACATGACCCTTGATCGAACTTGACTTACATATCATCAAGAAAAACATTCTGATAAAGTTTCATCATGCTAAAGTTAAAAATGCAGTATCCAGAGTGTTAACAAGATTACCCTTCAATTTGGCCTAGTGACCTAGTTTTTAACCCGGCATATTCGAACTTGGCCTAGATATCATTTAGACAAACAGTCTGACCAAATTTCAAGCTGCTTAAGCAAAAAATGCGGCATCCAAAGTGTTAACAAGATTTTCCTTCAATTTGGCCTAGTGACCTAGTTTTTGACCCTGCATGACCCATATTCGAACTTGACCTAGATATCATTTAGCTCAATATTCTGACCAAATTTCAAGCTGCTGAAGCAAAACATGCGGCTTCTACAGAGTTAACAAGATTTTCCTTCAATTTGGCCTAGTGACCTAGTTTCTGACCCAATATGACCCATATTTAAACTTGACCTAGATATCTTTAAGACAAACATTCTGACAATATTTCAACATGCTCAAGTTGAAAATGTGGCCTCTACAGTGTTAACAAGATTACCCTTCAATTTGACCTAGTGACCTATTTTTTGACCCGACATAACCCATGTTCGAACTTGACCTACATATCATCAAGACAAACATTCTGATAAAGTTTCAACATGCTCAAGTTGAAAATGTGGCCTCCAGAGTGTTAACAAGATTTCGCTTCAATTTGACCTAGTGACCTCGTTTTTGACCTCATATGGCCCAGTTTCGAACTTGTCCAAGATTTGATGGAGATGAATGTTCTGATACACTTTCATGAAGATTGGATGCAAAATGTAGCCTGTAGAGTGTTAACAAGCTGAAATGTTGACGACGCACGACGGACGGACGCCGGACAAAATGTGATCACAATAGCTCACCTTGCACTTCGTGCATAGGTGAGCTAAAAAGGGCAATAACTCAAAACCTCCAAAAGTAGGTCAAATTAAATGCCCTCGTAATATGCGCAACTAGAAGTTGTACCGATGACTCCTGTGAAGTTTCATAGAAATGTGGCCAAGGGGTTGTGAGATAAAGGCCGGACAAGAAATGTGGACGTACAGACAGACAGACAGACGGCGCAGGCAAAAGCAATATGTCTCCTCCGGAGGGGGGAGACATACTTATTCGATTAACACTACACAAACAAACGATCATCAATAAAATCGAGTGCGGCTGTTTTCGCAGTAATGTAAACACTCCCGATCGAGGGGTGAATAATTAACCTCTCTGGTCAGTTACGTGTGACAAATTGAAAAGAACAAAAGGTGAAACAACTGTGTATATATTTTATCTTTTTTTCCAAGTACTAGGTTACCTTAATTACTAACCGATTAATCAAACAAGAGGGCCAAGATGGCCCTAAATCGATCACCTAATTGATAGTAAATTAGTAGTAAATATTTAACTGCAAATATCTGGAAGATTTTATCAGGGAGTGCAAATGAAACTGAAAGGAGTGGACACTTCTCAAGAAACAGCTTATCAGTAAAGGCCATTTATATCTTGAAATCTAACAAGAACTTTAATAAGAATGGAATTATAAAGTTTTTGTCATTTTGCACCTTTCCTGATGCCGCCTTGCTGCCCTGTTTTTCAACGAAATCAATATGGCTTCAACAGTTTATTTAAAGGGTCACTTAAGAAACATTTCTACCAAATTATCTTGCAATCACACGAGTAGATTATGGAGGAAAAGGATTTTAAAATTTGGGTATTTTTCTCACTTTCTGATGCCGCAGCAACCAAAGTTCTCAATGGAATTTAAATCTTTGAACAATTTTGAAAGAGGACCACCAAAGGAACATTCTTGTGATGTTTTGTGGAAATTGGTCTATTGGAATGGTAGGAGTTGGTTGTCATTTGTAGCTAAAAGTTCAATTTACCCTTTTTGTGATGACGCCTGGTTGATATGATTGTGTAACCAATCAAAACGGCTTAAATAAATTAAATAGAGGATCATTACAGTAAGATTCGTATTATATTTTCTTAAAATCAGACAAACACTTTCATAAAAATGGAATTTTCAAATTTGGTCATTTTGCCCCTTTTCTGATGCCGCCTGACTGCCATGTTTTTCGACCAATCAGTATGGCTTGAACAATTTTTATAGAGGGTCACCCAAGGAACATTTCTACCAAATTATATTTGAATCTGACAGGCAGATTCGGAGGAGAAGATTTTTAAAGTTTGGACATTTTGTCCCCTTTCTGATGCCGCAGCAACCAAAGTTCTCATTGGAATTTTAATCTTTGAACAATTTTGAAAGAGGACCACCAAAGGAACATTCCTGTGATGTTTTGTGGTAATTGGTCTATTGGAATGGTAAGAGATGGTTGTCATTTGTAGCTAAAAGTTCAATTTACCCCTTTTGTGATGACGCCTGGTTGCTATGATTGTGTAACCAATCAAACCGGCTTAAACAAATTAAATAAAGGATCATTACAGTAAGATTCGTATTATATTTTCTTAAAATCAGACAAGCATTTGCATAAAAATGGAATTTTCAAATTTTGTAATTTTGCCCCTTTTTTGATGCCGCCTAACTGCCATGTTTTTCGACCAATCAGTATGGCTTGAACAATTTTTATAGAGGGTCACCCAATGAACATTTCTACCAAATTATATTTGAATCTGACAGGCAGATTCGGAGGAGAAGATTTTTAAAGTTTGGACCTTTTGCCCCCTTTCTGATGCCGCAGCAACCAAAGTTCTCAATGGAATTTAAATCTTTGAACAACTTTGAAAGAGGACCACCAAAGGAACATTCCTGTGATGTTTTGTGGAAATTGTTCTATTGGAATGGTAGGAGTTGGTTGTCATTTGTAGCTAAAAGTTCAATTTACCCCTTTTGTGATGACGCCTGGTTGCTATGATTGTGTAACCAATCAAAACGGCTTAAACAAATTAAATAGAGGAGCATTACAGTAAGATTCGTATTATATTTTCTTAAAATCAGACAAGCACTTTCATAACAAGAGGCCCATGAGGGCCTATGCTCTACTGGTATGGTTCTTTGGTCATTTTCAATCCAGAGCATGTATGTATGGTGAAGATCGGATAGTAAATGGAGGCTCTTTTGTGTTCACAAGCTATATTATAGCAATTTTTACAATTTCATGGGCCATAATCCAGTCTTGCATGGGCGGATCTAGCTGGTTTTCAAAAGGAACCAAGCTCTCATCAATATTTAACTACTATCTAAGTTTGGTGAAGATCAGATAGTAAATGGAGCCTCTATTGTGTTCACATGCTCAATTATAGCAATTTGGACAATTTCAAGGGCCATAATCCAGTCTTGCATGGGCGGATCAGGCTGGTTTAGGAAAGGAACCGAGCTCTCATGGATATCTTACTACTGTATAAGTTTGGTTGAGATACAATCAAAAGTGAAGACTATCGTGTTAAAAAGTTCTTTTATAGCAATTTTGACCATTTCAAGGGCCATAATCCAGTCATGCATAGGCGGATCTGGCTGGTTTTCGAAAGGAACCGAGCTCTCATGGATATCTAACTACTGTATAAGTTTGGTTGAGATATAATCAAACGTGAAGACTGTATCGTGTTAACAAGCTCTTTTATAGCAATTTTGACCATTTCAAGGGCCATAATCCAGTCATGCATGAGCGGATCTGGCTGGTTTTCGAAAGGAACCGAGCTCTCATGAATATCTAACTACTGTATAAGTTTGGTTGAGATACAATTAAAAGTGAAGACTGTATCGTGTTAACAAGAAATTGTTTACGGACGGACGGACGGACGGACGCACGCACGGACGACAGACACATCGCCACGACATAAGCCCTTCTGGCCTTTGGCCAGTAGAGCTAAAAATGGAATTTTCAAATTTTGTCATTTTGCCCCTTTTTTGATGCCGCCTGACTGCCATGTTTTTCGCCCAATCAGTATGGCTTGAACAATTTTTATAGAGGGTCACCTAAGGAACATTTCTACCAAATTATATTTGAATCTGACAGGCAGATTCGGAGGAGAAGATTTTTAAAGTTTGGACATTTTGTCCCCTTTCTGATGCCGCAGCAACAAAAGTTCTCAATGGAATTTAAATCTTTGAACAACTTTGAAAGAGGCCAACCAGAGGAACAGTCCTGTGATGTTTCACGGAAATTGTCCTTGGAGTTTGGGAGGAGATGATGTTTAAAGCTAAAAGTTAACGCCGGACGGACGGACGGACGACGGACAAAAAGTGATCAGAATAGCTCACCTTGAGCCTTCGGCTCAGGTGATCTAAAAATACAGTTAACCGAGTAACTGATTAATCGTTGCCATCCGTAATTAAAACACCAAATACTGTAGCTGTATTTCAAATGCATTGTATGAAGCTCTTTAACAGTAAATTGAGACACACACACACACACATGTTAAGTATATATAAAACAATAATTTTCACTGGATTATGTTAACTGAATAACACAGTGTGAAGTAGTTCTAGTAGTCAGTACTGTACTGAATAAAACACATGCTATGAATTTTAAAATGTTATAGTCAAATAAGTGAGGAAATATTTGCCAGATAAACAATTCTTCTGCGGCTAGATACATCGTAATAACTGTAATATATGTATAATTTATACAATAAGCTGAATGGATATATATTTAAAAAAAAAAAAAAAAAAATAGGATTTCTCTTATTACTAGAAACAAGTCGGAAAGTTTGTCGTGACCCGGGGAACAAACATAAACTTAATTAGTGTTTGGATCTACACTGATCTCTAGTGGCCCTGATTATTCTATTGTTTTGTGAAATACTACTTTTTCCTCATTGTTCATAAAAAAATACTTTGTCCTTACACCAATCAATTGAAAGGACGCTTCCAGAACAAACAGTGAAATAAGGACTTAAAGGGTATGATGGGTAAATAAAATCTAAAATTTATAATTAAAATTAAAGTCATCAAAATCTACAGTCAGAACAAGAATAAATAAATTAATTAATTAATTAACTACAATATAATTTAATGAAAAAATAAACAAGAGGGCCATGATGGCCCTATATCGCTCACCTGATTTAATAGAACTTCAATAGTTTTCAAAGTTTTTACTCTTTTTAGGCAAATACTTTTGGACAAGAAGATTTTTAAAGTTTTAACAATGCACATATAAGGAAAACAAGCTCCGCCCCCTGGCGACTATGTTTTTCAACGGATCAAAAATATTTGAACAATCTTCGTAAAGGGTGCCCCAAGGAACATTTGTGCAAAATCATTTTTAAATCGGGCCAGTACTTTTGGACAGGAAGATTTTTAAAGTTTTAACAATGCACATATAAGGAAAACAAGCTCCGCCCCCTGGCCGCCATGTTTTTCAACGGATTGGAAATATGTGTACAATATTGGTAAAGGGTGCCCCAAGGAACATTTGTGCAAAATAATTTTTAAATCGGGCCAGTTCTTTTGGACAAGAAGATTTTTAAAGTTTTAACAATGCACATATAAGGAAAACTAGCTCCGCCCCATGGCGACCATGCTTTTCAACGGATCGGAAATATTTGAACAATCTTGGTAAAGGGTGCCCTAAGGAACATATGTGCAAAATAATTTTCAAATTGGGCCAGTACTTTTGGACAAGAAGATTTTTAAAGGTTTAACAATGCACCTATAAGGAAAACAAGCTCCGCCCCCTGGTGGCCATGTTTTTCAACGGATCAAAAATATTTGAACAATCTTGGTAAAGGGTGCACCAAGGAACATTTGTGCAAAATTATTTTCAAATCGGCCCAGTACTTTTGGACAAGAAGATTTTTCAAAGTTTAAACAATTCACATATAAGGAAAACAGGCTCCACCCCTGGCGGCCATGTTTTTCAACGGATTGGAAATATTTGAACAATCTTGGTTAAGAGTGTCCCAAGGAACATTTGTGAAAACTAATTTTCAAATCGAGCCAGTACTTTTGGACAAGAAGATTTTTAAAGTTTTAACAATGCACATATAAGGAAAATAAGCTCCGCCCCCTGGTGGCCATGTTTTTTAACGGATCGGAAATATTTGAACAATCTTGGTAGAGGGTACCCCAAGGAACATTTGTGCAAAATAATTTTCAAATCGGGCCAGTACTTTTGGACAAGAAGATTTTTTAAGATTTGGCAATTTTCCCCTTTTCTGATGCCGCAGCAACCAAAGTTCTACTTGGAATTAATTTCTTTGAACAACTTTGAAAGAGGACTACCTAAGGACCATTCCTGTGAAGTTATTTTGAAATCTGTCCATTGGTTTAGTAGGAGAAGTCATTTGTAGGAAATTGTTAACAGACGCCGCCGACGACGACGACGCCGGACGGTGAGTGATCACAAAAGCTCACTTCGTGCTTAGGTGAGCTAAAAATCCAAATTATGACAAGATTTGTGTGTACGAGGCATCACAGCAGACCAAATAATGAGAGAAAGTAATCTCGTTCATCTGTAACCATGGAAACCAAAGAACATTCATGGAACACTTTCATGTGAGACAAGTGTTGCTATGTCACATGGTGTATGGTAATAAAGGATGAGAGGCTTTACAGAACTCTGACTACGGTAATAAAGTTTGGATTGTACGGCAGATCATGACTGACATAGAGTTTATCTCTATATAAACAAAGAGCGGCGGGCGACCCCAAATTTACTGACTTTAAATCAAAGAGAGGTTCTAAACTCTCTAAACTCGAATCGAGTCGGTAAAGTTTATCGGCATACAGGACACAAATATAAACGAGGTTTGTGTCGGGGTCTACACTGATCCCGAATGGTTCTGACCCTTCTATTGTTTTGTGAGAGACTACTTTTCCCTCGTCATTCAAACAAAGTACTTTGCCGTTCTTATCGGTTATATAGAACCTTCCAGGACAAACAGCGAGATAAGACCAAGGTGAAAGGTGTAAATGAGTGTTTATGGTTTTTATCGTGACTCCGTCTGTGGACATCACAGATACAAACAAGGAACCATGATAATCGTAAAGACCATGACCATCACCAATACAGAGGGTAAAAATATTATCTCCACTAAAATCTATAGAGTGACATTCTTTCTCCGTTTCTCTAGATTTAGTGATTATCGCAGGATTTGGTGTAACATCAATAATTAATATTCTACGTTTCTCTGGTAATGTAACGGCTAGTAGACATTTTTTATCTTGCTCTCCTTGGTTCATTACAGAAATATCAGTCGTGGACATTATGCCCTGTTCAGTGGGTTCACGTTTAACTTTTATTTCTGTAACACCCCAAGGTCGAGACCCTAACCGTATATATCTTTGTAAAAGGTTGGATCCTACATTAAATAGTTTTATACAATAATTGTTATTATCACAAACAACCCACCTTGTATTATCAAGTCCACATAATCCAGGTATCCAACAATCTTCCTGATCCAATCCGTGCTTCACATTAACTATATCAACCACTGAAACGTTCTCTCTCTCAAACTTTTTCTCTCTCTTTCTCTCTTTCCTCATTTCCCCCAGAAACTCTCTTCTTCTCGTTTCTCTCCCACTCTTCTCGCTCAACAATTTGATATTGTTATGAGATTCATGTCCTTTAAAGCATTTATCACACAGATATTGCTCACATACATAACACAGATAAAATGCCACATTTTTACTTAAAGCAAAGAAATTGTGCACGAGACAAACATTACAGAAAGCGTCAGTTTTGTCTTTACGCTGCCTTTTCCTGTCTTGACCTTCTTCTTGTATCTCTTCCTCCCTCATTTCGTCAAAGGCCAGTCTGTATTCATTAATATCACTGTGATCAGAACTGCTGCTCTCGTAATCTTCCTCTAAACTGCTGCTCTCTGTATCTGTTAAACGAACCAGTGCCTCAGCCATTATCACAAGTCGCTGTAATAGAAGTGAATTAATTTGTGCAGTTCCAGATTATAAAAGTAACGCTTATCCCACTGTATTTATGGTTATACCAGGCCGCCTTTGGCGTTTTGACAAATTCGGACATATTTATGGAATAGTTAAACTGCATTCGCTAAGAATTGATAGATAAAAAAAAGTGTAGTAGAGGCCAAAATAGGTTTACACAAAAGTACATGTGTAAACTTGTTTAGAGTCAATAAATATTGTGGAACAAGGGTTAACATTAACAATTGGGTTGATATTTATCATATTGTACTAGGTTATATTATTTATTTCTCCTGTTAAATAGCTTTATTTGTTGTATCTATCATTAATTTGACTATCAAAACAAACAATAGGGCCATGATGGTCCTAAATCAATCACCTGGGTGGTAGTATAGTATCAAATGATTCTGCTATGGGAATGAACTGAAAATATAACAGCTTATATGTAAAGGATATTTGTTACAAGCATACTGCGATGATGGTTCTCTCTTGTCTCTACTCTCATGTCACCGCACGAATAATGAAACAAGCTATCGCGCGTCAAATTCACTTGAATATTTCTTCTCCTCGTGTAAAAGTACGGGAAACGGAAGTTGTAATGGCTATGTGAAGTGCTCTCTGGTTGGTCGATATTTGGTTGTGTCCGGATTTTTAGCCAATTAGCGATCAGGTAATAGGAAACCATTTATTTTTGTGTCGATATATTTAGTTTTGACGTGTCTGTGTTTTCTGCGGAGTTTTGGCGCTACGCTTGCCACAAACAAACGGACAGAAACGAAGACCGACTTTAAGGGTCTCTAGAAGAGAGAACCAATAATGCATTCGATATTTGAACAATTTGAAAAAAAAAATCAGTCATATCACGGCGGCCAGTTGACCTGGCTACTCATACATTTCTTGGCTTTCTCACACCAGTACTTCATACAACATTATTTCCAAGCAACTGGCTGCTTTTCCACATAGACTGATAGCCCGTTGGTGAAAGACGGATGACGCTTGTCACAAGGCCTTACAATTTGAAAGAAGACCACCACAGGAACATTTCTTTGAAGTTTGGTGGATGTTGGTACATTGGTTTCGGAGTTGATGTAGTTTAAAGCTAACATTTCCTTTTACCCCATTTATGATGCCGCCTGGCAGCTATCTCTTTAAACCATTCAATATGGCTTGAGGAAGCTTTGTGCACTAAAGGAACATTTTTGCTAACCTATCTTGAAATCAGACGAGAACTTTAAGAATTATATAGTTAACATTTTTCTCCCTTTCTGATACTGCAGAAACCAAAGTTCTGTATAGAATTTATATCTTTGAACAATTTTGAAAGAGGACTCCCAAAGTAACATTCCGATTAAGTATGGCTGCAATTGGTCCAATGGATAAGAATAAGATGTCATTTGAAACTAAAAGTTAGTTTTACCCCTTTTCTAATGCCACCTAGCTGTATGCTATGTCTTTCCATTAAGCATTGTGAAGTTTGGTTGAAATTGGTCTAGATGTTGTTTTAGCTCAAATGTAACGACGATGGACAGAGAGTGATTAGAATAGATCGTATTGAGCATTCGGCTGATCTAACAACAAACAGTGCATGTTGATGTATAGTGAAATGATGCATCGACGTCCGACGCCATTAGTTTTAAAAAGATATCTGTGGTTGAATAACAAACGATATAGATCAAGATCAGAATGCGCAAGTTTGAAGGTTAATTAGGATCATCCTTCATATCTGTGTTAATAAAGCAGAATGTCAGAAGGTTATATAGTTATATACATTATATAGTATACGTTTCTGCAAATCTTAACACGGAATGGTATGAGAAATGTAAGCTACCAGATATTTAACACTTACCCAGATGTTTTTCTTCAAATACCAATCTCAACAACCGCAACGAAGACAACCAAGACGTCGCTTTAAAGACTCTGCTGAAATACAAAAAGATTATGAATTGAAAAAAAGATGTTTGTAATATCTCAAAACAATATTTAATTCAGTCACTATAAAAGTAAATGATAAATAGAGTCAGTGCAATTTAAACGTTTATATTTGACAGCTAGATCTAATGAGTCTAACTTCTGTGGAATATTGCACCTTACCTTTATAGTTTACCTGTCAGGTTAGGGAACTGAAAGGTTTTTACATGTAGTCCATGTAGTTAAAGAAACCAGATAAGTTTATAAAACTTATGAGCAGCTTTTGTAGGTCATTTTATAATGAATTATTTTCCCTTGTTGGAATTATGTACTTAAAGTATTAAATCTCATATTGTTTTCAGTTCCTTTTGTTCAGAAACTGAACTAGATCTACACACAAATAACACTATTATTAAATTGAAATAACACTTACCATTATCACAACACAATAAAACTATTTTTTAGACTAATGTTGAAAGCGACGTAAAACCCCAATAAATGAATAAATGAAATGATATGTTTAAAACGTATATAAGACTTATCTATGTTTATGATAAATCTTCATACATTTTAGAATACATACTTACCAAGATTATTTTGTTTAGATGCAGATTGAGGCTCTCAGCTTCACCAATGCCACAAATCACAGTTTCGCTGAAATTATAAATAAAATATGAACAGCTAGATAAAGAAAAATAAACTGTACATGTATCTCAAGACTCATTGTTCCATTTTGCTGCGCATCCCGAGTCCTAGACTTATTTAATTTTACCAGGACTGATTAAAATGTTAAAAAACTTTAATTTTACACTGTATGACTCATTGATATATGAAAAACATTTTTTAGGACTCATTTATAGACATTTTAAAATGACACTGGTATCTTATAAATTCTAAATGTTCATGAGTCTTGAAATGAAAGGAATTTTCTTTTGATCTTCCGTATCACACTGTTGAAATAAGAAACACATACTATTTGAGTATGACATAATAAAGTTTCGGTTAGAAACTTCTTACGGTCAGGGTCAAAGGTCACATATATACTATGGTGCTATTTTTGCTTGTTACAAAACGAAATCAGTGGGCAATTTGGCACTACTCGGATATCCGGTTTTCCGATTTCAGACTGTATATCAAATGTTTACATCATTGAACATGTATCGAAGATTCTGTTCAGAGAACAATTCCATAAAAATGACGTCAGTGTCACTAAGAGCATTCAAATTTCAAGCTTTTCATTAACCACGTTAACAATGGCGGATTCTTGACCTCTGGCCCGTATCGACTCGATTACATTTTTCTATCTAGTAGATCTGATATGCGTTCGTTGGTAACAAAATACAGGAAACACCCGTTATTTTATCATTTAGAAAACTGTTCAATGGATTTATTGTGTTAAACTGTCCATAACTGCTGAAAGTCAACGACCGTCAGGTAAGCTGGTGCTATCGTTATTCATTCAAAACGGTTGATCATGGCCCATTTGTCACAAATCTTGGTCACTCAGTTTATTCTTATGCAAATTTGTCACATTATATGTTTATTGCTAGGCCCAATGGGAGTCATGTTGTTTTGTTTAATCTTTGTGTCACGAAACCATATCAGTGCGAAACATGAGAATTATTTGCAATGTTCCAGTTAACAATAACATTAGAGTTGCCGTTCATGTTTAACATGCTTGTAAAGACAACCAAAATGTGCAAACTCGGAGTGTTTTGCCGAGGCATCATGTAAGTTTGAGCTGCATCCTTACAAGTATATGATTATATAAATAGTTTTTAAAGCACCTCGCAACATTATTTCCATGTCAGACATGTCCAATGCTTCTTAACGCTTAAAATGAAACAAGGATTCTGTTTCGTACCCAATGTTGTACGCACTTGAAGTCAAGTCTGAAGTTGTGAACAGTATGTTATGTCTTTCGTTCATCTGCTTCTCTATTAAGTAGAACCACTGAAGATATTCTCTGTTCATATATGTGTAATCTTGCGTCGCCTTGAGGAAGACATTATAGTGATGGTTCAGATTTTGTTATTGTTACTTCTTTTAATATGGATAAAGATAAAATTTCTTTATATTTAGTAGTTAATACCAATTTTTATTCATTTAACCGATGGATCAGCTTATTAATTATAAGTGATCAATTGGTGGGTCCATCCGTGTGAATGTGTAGAATCTAATGAACCTTGGCAGATCTGTAGAAAAGACAATTCTCTATCCAACTTCCAAGTTGCCCATTTGTACTGGTTTGAACCAATGAACAGTCATTATGAAAAAGTAGTTAATTTTACGGTTTTTTATATTGCAACTTTTTAAGATAATAAACTACGTCCTGTCTTCAGGTTTTCTTAGGTCCTCGCCCTTACACCGTACGGTTACACTTTGGCTTTATGGCATTCCTACCTTGTACTGGTTATGTCTCTAATCTGTGTCATTGTTTGGTGTGTTTTTAAATGTTTTACGCCACTTTCAACAATTCTCTAGTTATTTGACGGCGTTTACTGGGTAAGTTACCAGTACTACTGGTCCATTTATCATGACATCAACCAGTCAGTCGTAATGCTAACGCCGCATCCCTGAGCATCAAGAAGGACAGTCATTACTACCATTTTTTAAAGTTTTGGCTTGACCCGACTGGCGATCAGACTTGCGACCTCCCGCACCCCAGTCCAAATAAATTTGGGACTACCCTCACCAAAGGCAGACGTTCTACCAAAACACCGCCGAGGCCGTCCACTGTGTTATAGACACACTGGTGAAAAAAGTTTCCTCTCAATCAGATTTTACTAAACTCTGTTAGTGTTACTACCTTCAATTATAACAAGATTTGATGGATTCATGTCTATAGCCTATAGGTTAAAGTTTATACATATTATGTCAGTACATGTACACTACACAGTCAATGAAATCAAGGAGTTTGCAAGCTGGAATGTTCATGCTGGTTTCAAATAAGATATAAACAAGTTTTTTATCTATGTGTGCAACTAAACTTGTTCTTTCAGATTGAAATTGCAGGGGTTCGGGGGCAAATTATCTTCATTCTATATAGGTTTTAACAATTATAGAGATGTTCCTTATTTTTGAGTAGACATTTTGAAAGTCGTCTACTGCAGATTTGTCTTGTGGGAAAGCTTCAAAGCGTTAAATTGATGATGTCTGTTAAAATTATTCTTTGATAAATTGGCAGTTAAACTAGATTAGCATGAAATTATAACCTTCAATTGTGAAAAGACTTTATTGATTCAAATAGGTGAAAATTAATGTACTGTGCATGTCCACTCAAAAGATTTGCATTCTTGAATATGGTTATTTTTACTAACAGGCATAAATACATTGTTTATATTATGTTGCCACAAAGTGTATTCAGTTTGACCTAGTCACCTAATGTTCTTTGTTATTTTTTTTTATTTTTTTTGTCTTTGCACAGTATAATTGAATTTAATGATGAAGCAGGATTTTAGGGGTGTAGCCCCAAATGAGAATGGATAATCAATTTAAATAAAGAATATTAACCTTAATCTTTTCTCACATAAAACAAATATGCAACAGACCATTTTGAAAACATCTAAGCAAAACAAATGGAAAATCTCTATAAATGAAAGTAAAATTATTGATAATCTTGAGTTGAAATAATAGCTCAATATGTTTAACCCTTTCCCTCATACGACAATTCTGCAGCAGATGACTTTGAACATTTTTGTCAAAAATTAGAAAATCTCTATAGATAATTGAATGGACAACCTATGACTAAAAGAGGAAAACATTGTGGCAAAAGGAGAAATTGCTCATTTTGAGCAATTTCTTCTTTTGTCACTGTATTCAAAAAGCCGTCTGCTGCAGAGGCGTCAGAAAACGTCCATATGAGGGAAAAGGTTAACTTAAGTTGTTTGTTTCTTTCAAACTAGGGTCTAAAGCTTTCTTTCCAGGGACTTGTTGGTTTGCATCATGTAATGTAATGAGTGACAATCC
>JASEVX010000003.1:50643961-50754165 GCA_031761405.1 Serripes groenlandicus
TCTATTAAGTAGAACACTGAAGATATTCTCTGTTCATATATGTGTAATCTTGCGTCGCCTTGAGAGAAGACATTTATAGTGATGGTTCAGATTTTGTTATCATGTTACTTCTTTAATATGGATAAATGATAAAATTCTTTATATTTAGTAGTTAATACCAATTTTTATTCATTTAACCGATGGATCAGCTTATTAATTAATAAGTGATCAATTGGTGGGTCCATCCGTTGTGAATGTGTTAGAATCTAATGAACTTGGCAGATCTGTCTAGAAAAGACAATTCTCTATCCAACTTCCAAGTTGCCCATTTGTACTGGTTTGAACCAGATGAACACAGTCATTATGAAAAAGTAGTTAATTTTTACGGTTTTTTTATATTGCAACCTTTTTAAGATAATAAACTACGTCCTGTCTTCAGGTTTTCTTAGGTCCTCGCCCTTACACCAGTACGGTTACACTTTGGCTTTATGGGCATTCCTACCTTGTACACTGGTTATGTCTCTAATCTGTGTCATTGTTTGGTGTGTTTTTAAATGGTTTTACGCCACTTTCAACAATTCTCTAGTTATTTGAACGGCGTTTACTGGTAAGTTACCAGTACTACTGGTCCATTTATCATGACATCAACCAGTCAGTCGTAATGCTAACGCCGCATCCCTGAGCATCAAGAAGGACAGTCATTACTAACCATTTTTTAAAGTTTTGGCTTGACCCGACTGGCGATCAGACTTGCGACCTTCCCGCACCCCAGTCCAAATAAATTTGGGACTACCCTCACCCAAAGGCAGACGTTCTACCAAAACACCGCCGAGGCCGTCCACTGTGTTATAGACACACTGGTGAAAAAAGTTTCCTGTCTCAATCAGATTTTACTAAACTCTGTTACGTCGTTACTACCTTCAAATTATAACAAGATTTGATGGATTCATGTCTATAGCCTATGAGGTTAAAGTTTTATACATATTATGTCAGTACATGTACACTACACAGTCAATGAAATCAAGGAGTTTGTGCAAGCTGGAATGTGTCATGCTGGTTTCAAATAAGTATATAAACAAGTTTTTTTATCTATGTGTGCAACTAAACTTGTTCTTTCAGATTGAAATTGCAGGGGTTCGGGGTCAAATTATCTTCATTCTATATAGGTTTAACAATTATAGAGATGTTCCTTATTTTTGAGTAGACATTTTGAAAGTCGTCTACTGCAGATTTGGTCTTGTGGGAAAGCTTCAAAGCGTTTAAATTGATGATGTCTGTTAAAATTATTCTTTGATAAATTGGCAGTTAAACTAGATTAGCATGAAATTATAACCTTCAATTGTGAAAAGACTTTATTGATTCAAATAGGTGACAAAATTAATGTACTGTGCATGTCCACTCAACAAGATTTGCATTCTATGAATATGGTTATTTTTACGTATACAGGCTGAATACATTGTTTATATTATGTTGCCACCAAAGTGTATTCAGTTTGACCTAGTCACCTAATGTTCTTTGGTTAGTTTTTTTTATTTTTTTTGTCTTTGCACAAGTATATAATTGAATTTAATGATGAAGCAGGATTTTAGGGGTGTAGCCCCAAATGAGAATGGATAATCAATTTAACATAAAGAATATTAACCTTAATCTTTTCTCACATAAAACAACTATGCAACAGACCATTTTGAAAAACATCTAAGCAAAACAAATGGAAAATCTCTATAAATGAAAGTAAAATTATTGATAATCTTGAGTTGAAATAATAGCTCAATATGTTTAACCCCTTTCCCTCATACGACAACTTCTGCAGCAGGATGACTTTGAAGCATTTTTGTCAAAATTAGAAAATCTCTATAGATAAATTGACATGGACAACCTATGACTAAAAGAGGAAAACATTGTGCAAAAGGAGAAATTGCTCATTTTGAGCAATTAGCTTCTTTTGTCACTGTATTCCAAAAAGCCGTCTGCTGCAGAGAGGCGTCAGAAAACGTCCATATGAGGGAAAAGGTTAACTTACAGTTGTTTTGTTTCTTTCAAACTAGGGTCTAAAGCTTTCTTTCCAGGGACTTGTTGGTTTGCATCATGGAAATGTAATGAGTGACAATCCTCATCTGTATTTTCTTTATCCCTGTCCCACAGACAACATTAAAAAAAGCTAGGCCAAAATATTGAAAATCTCTTGGATAAAAGCTAAACGTATGTGAATATCGTTCATAACAATTTTGCAAAAGAATAAAATATTCGACTATGAGCGTTATCTCCCTTTGCCAGTGATTTCAAAAGTCATCTACAAGTGGGGAAAGTGTTTATAACCCTTTCCCTCATACGAAAATTCTGGCAGCAGACGACTTTGAACATATTTTGTCAATAAATAGAAAAATCTCTATAATTTAATGGATAACCTATGACTAAAAGTGGGAAAACATTGTGGTGAAAGGAGATATTGCTAATTTTTGAGCAATTTCTTCTTTTGTCATTATGTTATCTAAAAGCCATCTGCTGCAGAAACGGTCTATATGAGTGGAAAGGGTTAAAAACAATGTCTCCTTCCTGTACCACTTTGTCCCATTGCAATCCACCTTCATAGAAATGTTCTTAATGCTTATCTCTCTTTGCAATGGAAAATGCATTTTTTGTTGAGAATACTGGCCTGAATTTAAAAATTATTTGGCCCAATTGCTGCATTTGGTTTATCCTCTCAAATATTGACTTAAATTATTTCAATCCTTGAAAAAACATGGCTTATTCTACTTGGTAATTGCATTTGTAAAACTTCTTTCGCTATACTCATGTTTTACATAGCAAATACATGAGATGATATAATGGGGACATAGTTGTATAACACTACATAGTTATAAAGAATATTATAGTGTTGTAAGATTATACATTCAATGATTAGAAAAACATCAATTTGTTAGGTTTTTTAAAGATTACAATTAAACTATCACAAGCTCGGATTTATTAGGGAATTCCTTTATTGGTAAAGTACATGAGGACATTTACCAGTAGTGACTTTCTTTGAGGACAGAATCTGGATCGTAAATTAAATTTTGACGACCTTATAGTTTTAACTATGGTAAAACACCTGGCTCTAGCCAGGACTGTCTGAGTTCAAATCTCAGTGGGGGGAAATGACACTGTAGCAAAATACATACAATTTAAATCAATATCAGCACAGCTTTTGTGATAATCATTAATCCATCATGCAATATCCACCAAGCAACCTATTTATTTAAACACAACAGCTGCTTTTAAACTACTTCACCAATTTTAACTGAACTGCACAGAAATATTGATATGGTGTCTCTCTTTCAAAATGTATAAAGGAATAAATTCTGTGTTGAGTTCTGGAAACTACCCACATCAGAAAAGATATTAAAGTGACAATGTTTTAGATATTCTGGTATTTCTGTATAATTATGGCAGGAAAGTTCGCATATGTAACCCTAAAAAATATTCAAATCATATTGATTGGTTGAAACAATATTATCCGCACTGTCGGCATCAGAAGAAAGAAGGAAGTTGCTGGTATAATTTCAAAGTTATAACACTATTGCATTAATTTTTCATTGTTGCCAGGCATCATCAGAGTTAGGCATCTTGTTTCAAGATAATTTGGCTTCAAAAACATTATGTTGCCCTTTCCAGTTTAAGATCAATGCTAACAGGCGGTATCAGTAAAGGGAGTTAAATAACAATTTTCCTCTTAAACTGCATGTCTTATGTCTCAGATAGTTTGGGCAAACAAACGTTCTTTCTATTTTAAAACAGGCTACATAAATTGTTCAAGGGATGATTGATTATTCCAAAGCAAATGCTGAAATGTGGCATCAGAAATATGGTAAAATGACAAATCTAAAGGTTTTTCCTCTGCAACTGCTTGTCTGATTTCAAGTTCAGTTGCAGAAGATGGGTTTTTGGTTTTTTTGCAAAATGGTGATGCATTTATCCAAAGACATATAAACATATTTTATATGTATATTTAATGCATTTATTATGGCTATCAGGATATTCCCTCAAACTTAAGTCATAATACGTTTTATACTCTTTAAAGCTCTTAGGAAAATGTTCAATATTCACTGGTAAAAGTATACAGTCTTTGACATTCGGGAAGTATGTTGACTTAACTTGAACTCTCTACCCCTGGGTGACAACTCTATCCATTATCAATTGAGCAAATAGTAAATGTATTAACTAGTGCACAACAGCTGAGTAGGTGATTAAATATGTTGAGACTGAATGCACTTCCCGAAACTTTCTGAGGCTTTGCCTTAATTCATATAAAACATTTTTTAGGACTCATATATAGACATTTCAAAATGACATTGGTATCTTATAAATTCTAAATGTTCATGAGTCTTGAAATGAAAGGAATTTTCTTTTGATCTTCCGTATCACACTGTTGAAATAAAAAACACATACTATTTGAGTATGACATAATTATATTTTACCAAGATGTGTATAAAAATCCACTAGAGTACATATAATCGTCTCTACTAAGACCTATACGACGAACAACGATAGTAATGTGTTCTCAACTATGGAAGGGTATTAACGCATAAATTGCATCTTTCCTTCGTACATTACAACTTGCATTCGTACATTTACATCTTGCTTTCGTACATTCACATCTTGCTTTGTGACATTCACATCTTGCTTTGTGACTTGCACATCATGCTTTGTACATCTTGCGTTGTGACATGCACGTCTTGCTTTGTACATCTTGCGTTGTGACATGCACATCTTGATTAGTACATTCACATCTTGCATTCGTACATTCACATCTTGCATTCGTACATTCACATCTTGCTTTGTGACATTCCCATCTTGCTTTGTGACTTGCACATCTTGCTTTGTGAATTGCACATCATGCTTTGTACATCTTGCGTTGTGACATGCACATCTTGCTTCCGTACATTTACATTTTGCGTTCATACATTCAATATTACATTCGGTTATCTGACATTAGGATCATCCTTGAACATTTTGCTTGATGGCATGATGCATTTTTTTATTTAATGTTTTAATAAGCCTTATTTCAAATTCTTCGCTAGATCGGCGATTCACAACTGTGTAATGGGTTAAAGTTTATGTTGTGGGTAGCCTGTAAAGTCAGTCTAATGAGTATGTACAACAGAAAGGGTTAAAGTTTATGTTGTGGGCAGCCTGTGAAGGCAGTCTAATGGGTGTACAACAGAAAGGGTTAAAGTTTATGTTGTGGTTAGCCTGTGAAGCCAGTCTAATGAGTATGTACAACAGAAAGGGTTAAAGTTTATGTTGTGGGTAGCCTGTGAAGGCAGTCTAATGGGTGTACAACAGAAAGGGTTAAAGTTAATATTGTGGGTAGCCTGTGAAGCCAGTATAATGGGTATGTACAACAGAAAGGGTTAATGTTGTGTGTAGCCTGTGAAGCCTGTCTAATGGGTATGTACAACATAAAGGGTTTAAGTTAATGTTGTGGGTAGCCTGTGAAGCCAGTCTAATGGGTATGTACAACGTACAGAAAGGGTTAAAGTTACTGTTGTGGGTAGCCTGTAAAGCCAGTCTAATGAGTATGTACAACAGAACGGGTTAAAGTTAATGTTGTGGGTAGCCTGTGAAGCCAGTCTAATGGGTATGTACAACAGAACTTTAACCCTTTCTGTTGTACATACTCATTATACTGGCTTTACAGGCTACCCACAACAGTACCTTTAACCCTTTCTGTACGTTGTACATACCCATTAGACTGGCTTCACAGGCTACCCACAACATTAACTTTAACCCTTTCTGTTGTACATACTCATTATACTGGCTTTACAGGCTACCCACAACATAAACTTTAACCCTTTATGTTGTACATACTCATTGGACTGGCTTTACAGGCTACCCAAAACATAAACGTTAACCCTTTCCAAACTAAAAATCACAGTAAAACTATGGACAATTTCTATCTATTAATAAAAGCCTATAATCTCTGAATATAATGTCAGATAACCGAATGTAATATTGAATGTATGAATGCAAAATGTAAATGTACGGAAGCAAGATGTGCATGTCACAACGCAAGATGTACAAAGCATGATGTGCAAGTCACAAAGCAAGATGTGCAAGTCACAAAGAAAGATGTGAATGTCACAAAGCAAGATGTGAATGTACGAATGCAAGATGTGAATGTACGAATCAAGATGTGCATGTCACAACGCAAGATGTACAAAGCAAGATGTGCATGTCACAACGCAAGATGTACAAAGCATGATGTGCAAGTCACAAAGCAAGATGTGAATGTCACAAAGCAAGATGTGAATGTACGAAAGCAAGATGTAAATGTACGAATGCAAGTTGTAATGTACGAAGGAAAGATGCAATTTATGCGTTAATACCCTTCCATACTCAACTGCTTAGGCCTAGCTGTTGTAAACAAATCCAATGAACGCCCGTGAAGACTTTCAAAATTACGTCATAATTAAATTTCAGTGACGCATTTAATGACGTTTAAATGGACACCTGTCCTTGTTGATGTTTTACTAGTTAAATGTTTTCTTTACACATTAATTGGTATGTGAATGTAAATTACAAATGTTCCGTGACAAATTTTAGAAATAATGGCCACGAAATGCGAAAATCAACTTGTGGCTCAATAGTACCAGTGCAGATTCAGATCAGCCTGAGTCTCCGCGCAGTCCGATCAGGAACTACAATTTTCTCAATCGTTTTTTTTTTCATTGACTATTGATGTTGAACACTAATATTTCTTTCTATTATTATCTAAACAGTAGGGGGTTGAAATATAAGGTTTTTAAACAATATTCTGTTTGTCTTATGCCATTTTATTAGGTGAATCTCAATCCATTTCTCGGTCCTAGATTGCCTGCAGATATGATTTAATTGTATACTCGACAATCAAGATTCCTTTTCCTACCTGTCAAAGTAGGACAATTGAGAGTTGATTGGTTTTAATCAATATCTGTGCATACTGCCGAATTTGGGAAACGTTTTTTACGCGACGGTCGTTGCCTGCTTGCATCGAGAATTAGCGCAATAAATAACAACAATGACTTAAACGCAGAGGGCAATATCATGCAATTTGTTTTACCGATCGCCACAATCTTTTGTATAATATGTGTACATTAACAATTCAGCGTCGTAAGCAAGAAACGGCCCTTGTAGACCATATAAAACACATTGTGTACAATTTATGGCTTTGATGATCGGTAGGTTAACAAAAAGCTGACTATATTGTGGTTTGGATAATATGCCCAGTCAGCACACCAACAATGGGCCGCTGTCGGCCCGCTATGGGCATTTGACAGCAACTCGGCAACCGACAGAACATATCGGGCCGTTGTCAGTCCACTATATATAATACAGAGGCCCGCTATGGGCATTTGACTACGGGCCGCTGGCGGATACATGTGCATTGACTCTTTTCTTTATTTCTCTGTACCTCTTCCATTTAGGCACTGCTTTATTTGCCATTACAATGGCTCTTTAAATGAATCAGGGTGAGTGTATTAAATACACTTTAATACACTCACCCTGAATGAATGATAGATGTAAGTAAAACCCTACTAAATTATTCAGAAAAAAGTGACAATTTATGTCATCTAGACACAATTCTGGTGAGCCGTTATCTTTAGTGAGAAAAAATACACATGCACCAGGAATTAAACCTGTTCTAGCAAAAGTACTTAATCTTAGAAAGGATGCGATGATTTGATGGTGCATGTTTAACACTTTATAGAATGTGTTCTATTAGGGGACGATAAACCGCAGTCATGTCGCGAAATCTGTGATCATGCTCTGGAACACTTTTTAAAAAGAAAAACACAAACATTTACTTATGTGACGTGGCTTACTTATAATGATTTTGCCTCTTTAAACGATTCAATGCCGAAAACCCTCAATCATTCAAAAGTTGTTTGAACACATTTTCTCACTTCCGCCAAGTTCCCACGTGATAAAATATTAAATAAGTTTATTTCAATCGTATTTTAACAAAGACATACATATTCTTTTATATGGTTTTATATCCATATATAACATAATTTGTGCAATATACGTGTTTTAAAGACAAAAATAAAATACATATTTCATGTTGTTGTTGTAATTTCAAGGCAGGTAATCGAATCATAGTGAAATAGGTTAGACAACTCTATATATATCGGCCCGCCAGAGGTCCACTATGTCGAATAAAAAATCTCAATTCGCGATTATATTTTTTTCTAATGGTATGAGAATTAAAATGGTGCACAATAACCAACCTGTAAGCTTTCAAATAGGTTTCTGGAGAAAGCTAGGACAAAAAACGGGCCCATAGCGGACCGTTGACGGGCCGTTATGCCGCGATGCCCATTTATTGCCGCCAGCGGGCCGATTTGCGTGTGCTGATTGAGTGGTTTTTACTGTTTTTATGAACAGCAATAACGGGGAAAAGTTTAATTTGATGATATCTCATAAAATATATATACAGTTACAACAAGAGCGCCAATTGCCACAAAATACGCCCGTCCTGTTTTTTTGAGACCAAGCATAGTGACAATTGGTTGTACGTCAGGCAAATTTAGAGAGCGGACACTGTTAATACAGTTTTGGCCATTTCGAGGGACATAAGTTATTGAGCGGACAAGACCAATTTTAGGTAATTTCTGTCATTAAAGGGCTATTTGGCTGGTTATAGAACTTGTCCGCGATATTATGCCCATATATAAATATGTAAATATGTAAAATAATAAGATCATACAAAGTATAACAATTAAAACAGACTTATAATAGATAAGGTCTGTATCACTGTCGTGATTAATAGCAGAGACTTATAAACACATAGTAATCACAAAACTTTAAAATGGGAAAACAAAATTAAAAGGACCTACAAAAGCATATATGCTTATAAGTTGTAAATACAACATATCTGGTCTCTATGACTATATGAACTATAAATTTGGGGATGATTGGATAAAGGCTTCAACAGTTATTGATCGGAAAATACGATTTGGGGCAATTTCTATAATTAAAGGACAATAACTCTCGAGTGACTACAGCGATATGACTGGTTATTGAACTTGTCAGAGATATTATTATATTATTCAGGAGATTTGGTGGTGATTGGACAAAGGCTTCTAAAGTTATTGAGACCAATTTTAGGTAATTTCTATAATTAAAGGGCAATAACTCTCGAGTTTAGTTTAAACTTATTTATTTTACATCGATTGCGAAACAAGCCTTTGGCTTAGATTAATCACTCTCGATGTCTGCTTCCTGGAGACTTAACCTGTACTCGCGCCGTTTGTGTGGAAAAATCCCAAAGTCACACGGGACTCGAACCAGGGACCTTTGATACGAGAGGCCGACGCTCTACCTCTGCACCACTGTCTTCCACGAGAAGTCTCTCAAGTGACTATAGCGATATGGCTTGTTATCGATGATTGAACAAAGGCTTCTAAAGTTATTAGGCGGACAACATACTGGACAAAGCCCGCCCGCCGCAGGTAAAACTATAATACGTTTAAAAACGGACGTATAAAAAGGAATACCTGTGTTGGGCTGAATAAGAAGTTTAGCATGGGCTCTAAAACATTGACAAATGTAAAGAAACGGTATACAGATAGAATCAAAGCACTGAAAGTGCTGTGGGACGGTACCCATTGTATGAGGGGAAAAAAGATGGTCAATTGTTCCATTTTTTGGAAAGTTACAAAACAAGTCACATAACTTCAAACAAGAATGCTCTACTGGTATGGTTCTTTGGTCATTTTCAATCCAGATCATGTATGTATGGTGAAGATCGGATAGTAAATAGAGGCTCTTTTGTGTTCACAAGCTGTATTATAGCAATTTTTACAATTTCATGGGCCATAATCCAGTCTTGGCGGATCTGGCTGGTTTTCAAAAGGAACCAAGCTCTCATCAATATTTAACTACTATCTAAGTTTGGTGAAGATCAGATAGTAAATAGAGCCTCTATTGTGTTCACATGCTCAATTATAGCAATTTGAACAATTTCAAGGGCCATTATGTTCATTGCTGTCACTTACATTTGGGCGATCATTATGTCATTTTATTGTCAAAGCTACATCTATTTTTGGAAAGACATATTACTTCTTTCCCATCTAGGAACGCCTCTTTTTTTTTCGTACATGCAATTACCTCGCACAATACATGTGAAGACCTTTGAGTAAACAAATTGGACTTGTGTTGGACCAAGGCTGATTGGTCAAAGTAACACTTCATGGTCAAAGTTCAAAATTGGGTTTTTCCACACTTTAACTTTACAGTCATTAACTCTTTCAGCGCCGGATTGTTCAAAGTAGATTCTTCCATGTTCAAAATCGGGCGTCTCCATTTCTCATATAATGAAAGTTTTAGACTATTTTGATAACTAAGACAAACAATACTGATTTTATGTGAGATAGCTCGTTATGAGCTGTCTCACCTGAATCTGTATTGTTTGCAAAATCATCAATATTGCCTGTGGCGCTGAAAGAGTTGAGGAATTTCAAATCGAAGATGATAGAAACGTAAATTTAGCAGGCGGAACATGTTGTCTGTAGATAATCTTGTATTTATTTGAAGAGTTGACACCTCTAAATAAAGAAATTCATTGCTAAGAAATAAATAAGAATGATAATGATAATATCTGTTAATGTTTAGATTTGATTTAAAAGGGAAATTGGATTGAAATAGACTAAAGTCACCATGAAATGCTGTCTCGGGAATACATTTAATTATATGACAAACAACGGAAGTCCATGACTGCATGTCTTTGGCAGCCAGTCGTCTTGTTAACCCTTTCCCTCATATAGACGCTTTATGACGCCTCTGCAGCAGACGACTTTTTTAAAACATAGTGACAAAAGAAGAAATTGCTCAAAACGAGCAATTTCTCCTTTTGCCACAATGTTTTCCACTTTTAGTCATAGGTTATCCATTCAATTATAGAGGTTTTTTTTATATTTTGACAAAATATGTTCAAAGTCGTCTGCTGAAGAATTGTCGTATGAGGGAAAGGGTTAATGAAATATGATCAAGATTAATCTGTTTTTTGGTCGGGTTGTAGAATCTATTAACAATGTTTTAGATATCAAGATTAATATGTTTTTTTGTCGGGTTGTAGAATCTATTAACAATGTTTAAGATACCGTTCTTAACTTAACTGACAGTTCCTGAAAAAGTACTATATTTAAAAACACGGAAACAATCGTTATTCTGTAATAAACTCATATAGTGTCACTGGTTATTTAAAACCGACAAGGTGAGAAGTTGTCTGGCGCCCTTCATACATTTCTCATAAAAGCTCGTCCTTGCGAAATGAGCCGTTCCACGAGAAAATTCAACATGGTGGACTCAGGCAAAGGATGCCGCGCAGGCTAACCCGGACAGACACTTTTCGCCTCCTGTGGATTTTCTGTTTCATGAATCATTACTTTATACCTCTATCCCCTGAGACGGAATGTGTCGGCTCCAATTAGACTGCGCGGACTGTGCAGGCTAATCTGAGTCGATTCATTACGCAGGGTTCGTAATGTTGGTTTTCTCGTGGAACAGCTCATATTGTCTGTTGTGAACATTATAGATCTAAATCAGCCTGTGCATCCGCATTTACTAATCAAAGATATAAACTGCTAGCAGATTAGCTACATAATATTTGTTAGAAGCGTCTGGCATCGTTTGTCGATTCTGATAAGACGGTGCAAGTTTACAGGCTGATCTTAACTTACACTGTTCAGAAATGTAAACTAGTACAATTTCTCAATGACGGGCTCATATAGAGGATTCTTTTTGGTGCTGTCATTGAGTTCAAGCAAACCAAAATCAAAAACTATTTCAGTTACAATGTAGATTACTCACACTTGAAATCGAGTGATCACAAAGAGATACTGCGTAGTTACGATATTAAGTCTCGAGGGCTTGGCGTGAAACGGGTGTAACTCAAAACCTATTTTGAAAACCCTGGTTTAGGGACAATTTTGACCCCTTTGTAAACAATGCAAATGTAGGTGCCATTGCTCAGAACGAGCAATGGCACCTAAAGTTCCATTGTTTACCAAGAAAAATGATTTAAGGCTTATAAAGACTTTATGGCGAGGGGATTAACCTTGGTAAAAAGAATACCAATTTTAGTTACAACCGTTTCACGCCAAGCCCTCGAGACTTAATATCGACTTTGGGAAAAAGAGAAAACTTTAATCATATTATTATTTATTAATTCGATTAACCCATTCCCACATACAAGCAATCTGCATCAGACGATTTTGAATACGTCTAGGCAAAAGCACAGAAACTCCCTTTAAATGAAAGAATAATACTTGAAAAGAGTTGAAAACATGGTGACAAAAGGAGAAATTGCTCGTTTTGAGCAATTTCTTCTTTTGTTGCAATGTTTTCAAAAAGCCGTCTGCTGCAGAGGCGTCAGAAAGCGTCTATATGAGGGAAAGGTGTAATTAAATTTCATTAATTTTAATCAACAAATTCATATCTCTCCATTTCTATCACATCGTATTCGAAATGAATTTGAAGAACAGACCACACAAAAACATTATGAAAGGAAGACTTAATAAACTGATTCGATTTACACACAATTAATAATAATAAATTAAACCAGACAAGTTGTTCACATAAAATGAACACGTTCGTGCGAAAAGGTACAAACATGGCTTTTGTGAGCATTGTAAATCTAGAACAGCCAGCAGTCTGCACACTATCTACACTGTTAACATTTTACTCACATAAGCTTAAAAGTTAATGTCATTTTGTAGTGTAAATTCTGATACGACCGAACAGATGTTCATGTTGACCTGAACATACACTGTCTGTTCAGAAATACCAACTTGTTCCTTTTCCAACGGCTCATATATCATTATGTATCACAATTAATTTATTAAAAAACATTAACATAACTCAAGGCACGTCACATGAAAATCGACCTTAGCTGATAAGGATGTGCAAGGCTGACCTCCTCTCGCCGTTCGAAAAGGCCCAACCATCGGGTTTAGTGATTCGTGGCCAATTTAGATACGCCCATTACAAAGTTCACCCCAGTTCGAATCACTTGTTATTACAACATTTAGAAATAAAAAACTGTATTCATTATCGTACTAATTTATTTTAAAGTTAGAAGTTATTTCAGTATATTCAAAATTCAAACGAAATGACTCGTAATGTATTTCCGGTATTTCATTGACCTTAAATACATTTAAGATCCTTTAAATTAGAATAATAAAACTTTAAAAAAAAAAAAAAACGTTAGAAAAAAAACCACAATCAAAATTTAAAAATTCAATACAATGTTTATTTAGCCATTGTAAAAATACTGAAAAAAGTTCATTGTTTTAAAACGTCACCTACTTCACAGTTGTCTCGACTCGCATGCGTGAAGGAAAAGGCTAATGATTCAGCCATAAGCCTATAATGTTTGAAATTGACAAAAATAATAAAAGGTATGTTTTTTGTTGATATTTAAAGCATACCATTAACGAAGAAATACACACCTCGTTATGAATATGTCACGATATAGTACAATAAATACACAGCTCGTTATGAGTATGTCACGATATAGTACATGACAGGACAAAGGGCGAACAATGCTTTTAAATCATCAAGCTCTTAAATAAAACAGTCCGTTTCGGGAGAAGTGGGGTCTTGTATTGTCTCTGTTATTCTAACAGTTAAAGCCGCATATATATTATCATACGAGTGTGGCTTCACGTACATACATGTGTCTAAAGATACATCAAATGCTAAATGTCACAAAGTAAGAAAGTGAACTATCTGATGAGAGTGCGTGTATATACAGGCTAACTTGAGTCGTCAATATACGTAGCTACAACAAGACTCCTTATCGCCTGACGCAGATGTTGTATTAACTCTTTCAGCGCCGAATTGTTTAAAGTAGACTCTTCCATGTTCAAAATCGGGCGTCTCCATTTTTCATGTAATAAAAGTTTGGACTATTTTGATAACTAAACTATTGTTTGCAAAATCATCAATATTGCCTGTGGCGCTGAAAGAGTTAAGGCGAATAGCCTTGCGTTCAGGTTCATGTAAACGATTTCGTGGCTCACATTTGCCAATACACCTATGAAATTACAGCTACTGAATTGCATAATTTAATTATGTCCTAAAAATTGCATGAAGCTACTGACTATGTTGGCCAGTTACAGAAAGATGAGTCAGTTCCAAAATTCGCAGGTCTTTTTTCGTTTCAACAAAAACATGTCATACATCTTTATAAAACGTAAACATATACAGTGAACTACATATCAGTAATTTCCATGGAAAGACAAACAATATTCTTTATTAAATCAAATTACTAGACCATTTCTAAAATATGCATACCTGCATTGTTGTATACACCAACAAGTTACACCATGAAAAGTTATGTTTATTTTGTATTATTCTCAAGTAAAACTGCCCAGTTTGTTATTCAAATCATTCATATTGCTGATGAAACTGATATCGAAGAACTAGTACCCTGCTACTGATATGCATGTTCAGTATTATTCAAGTCTTTAAGGATTTGGTTGACACCACTTCACAATGGACATGATCTGCCGCCCCTGACTGCATTGCGTAATGGAAGTTCTAACTCACATCTTGCGTGTATGTATATCAGGGAAATATCAATCGTACATGAAGTCCTTGTTCAAATTGGGAAACATATATTATATACATACAGTTACAGGGGTCTATGTTATTTTCAGTTGTCCTGGAAATGAACAATCTTTTTTTGCGTGTATCTCAAAAAGAAATATTTCGAAGTTTAAAATGTATACCTGACAACAGCTAAATTTTGTCAGGCCAGTATAATTAATCGTGGTAATGCCAGATTGTCTCTCCTTTTTTACAAAGAAGTACAACGGCTAAGGCATAGGACATAATTGATACGTAGTAAAATGCTGTTGTATGATCTGATAAATTTGAATAATGGCCCTGATCCAACTGTGGACCTTTTAAGCCTTATTGCAAGTTCTACTTTCGTAAATGTTAGGAAAACGAAATATCTTCTCAAAAATCGGTCTCGTTCTAATTCAACATCGACACATAGACTCGAACTTTCGAATACAAATAGCGACAGTGGGATTCGTTCTGGTATGGTCGGTTAGTGAGCAGCCATCTAAGTACATTAAACTATCGAATGTTTACCTACATTATGTCTGTCAAAAGGATATGATTCAGGAAGTATACGAAGTAAGGTGTCTTGTAAGTCAGAATGCCCTTTCAATAGGTTAAGACTCTACTAAACAATTACTTTACTTTTTAAAGACGTGTAGCGTGTTAACAAATATACAATGGCGAATATGCATGCGTCTATTTAGTAATGCCGAGGCGCAAAAAGAAAAAAAAACGGTGTTATTTGAATGAACTTCCGTTAATAAATGCGTCAACGCTGACATTGAATGATTTATAAAGATAGAACATAAAGACTGATAGTCCAATGTGACGCGTCTTTATTAGAAAGGAACTTTGAAAGTTTAATAAGCGCAGATAAAATAAATGTTCACGATGTGACACACACAAGTTTAAGTCATAAATGCGTTAAAGGGGAATTGGTATCACTACATAGAGAAAAATTAAATATATGTTGAACACTTAAGAGTTTATGTAATTGAACTACGAACTTGCGGTATAGTCAAATTGAGCAGTTAATGAATTACTAGCTACACAAAGAAATCTCTTTTTCAAACACTTTCGAACATATGACATACATACAGATTATCGAAAGACAAAATCATGATTTCGGGGTGGGCATAGAACACTGGAAACATCAGAGAGTTTGAAATCCGAACATATTGTTTAGTCCAGTTCATCAGATAATCTAAAGACAAAATCATGATTTTGAGGTATGGACATAGAACACTGGAATCATCAGAATTCGTCCAACATTAACAATTGTGCAGGTTTGTACACGTTTATGAACAGTCGTGTGCTGCAGTATCGTCAAGGTGTTAGTAATATTACAGAAAGCTTATAATATACAATTCGAATGAATAACACCGGCCGTTAGATGTTTCGAAATAAATGGCAAATACGACCGAATTGCAACTTGTATAGTCATTGTTTGCTAGAAAAAAACTTTTACTCCTACAATGATCATCCCAAGTTCCTGACGTCATTATTCTCACACCTTTCTCTCATGACCTTGTATTGGCAATCAACTGAAATGTATTGAATTACTGTTTGTATTCGTATTCAGAGTTACAAGTACAACTAAAGACTAATAATGCTTTCATAGCAATCCTAATGCCATCGACCTAGTGCCATAATTGTATCGTTTGGTAAACCTGGTTTATTTTTCTTCATTTCTCAGCTACCATGTAGCCCATTTATTGACCCCGTAACAGGAGTGAGCGGGTCAAGGTCATCCACACTCACACCTTACAAGTTTGATACATATCACATAAGTATATACATGTACGGTCCGTTCTTCTTAAACTACGAAAATAAACCCAACTTAAATCGTTAGTGTCCCTATAACTTGAAAGGCAAAAAAGACATGTAAACAGTTCAAATTTTGCTTTAGAAAATACAGTGGTAAAAGGAGACATTTTTGATAAGGTGCAATTTCCTCCCTTCCTGCCGTCAAACCATTGACATAAAAAAGCTTGGGGACTGCCTATTTACCGTTAAGATACCGTTAAGTACCTTTACTTTAGCAAAAACTGGATTTTAATTGAAGCATGTGTCACTCAATGTTTTTTCCGTTGACTTTATGGTTTATTATAAAGAAGCAAAATAGCAGAATATAGTATAGGTAACCATGGTAACAACACATTTAATAGCTGAAAATAGCAGTTACATAATAGTGCTCAAATTCATACAAGTCAAATTTGTTAACGTACACAAAATAGCTGGGTTTTTTGGCAATATTAAATTTCTAGCTGTCCTCCGATACTGTACAGTAATAACTTCTGATTAGTTTGGTTTGTCTTTAAAGTTGCCGACTGGTCAGCTTGTTTCGAGTTGTTCAGACATAAAACATCTGCTCCAATTTTAGATGGATGAGTTTCAATTTGTGGAGTTTTAGCACTAGAGTCTTGAATAGTTCTTGCAGCCTGTGACAAAATGAGGTTTCTATCCATGTGTGGATTAAATATCTGTTTTGGTGTTATTCTATCCCCATGATGTGAAGTAACATGCGACGCTGTTGTTGCAGTTAAACTTTGAGAAGCAAATGACTGTTTAAATGATGGTGAAACGATACCTTGTGAGGGCATAGCATACTGTATGACCATTTGTTTAGTGGGAGCACTTGTAGATGGCAATGGTAAGTTAACAGAGTTCGACGAAGCTAAAGTTACTCGGAACCTTGTCCCCAAACCGCATGTTGTACTGCATTGACTCCAGGATCCCCAATTAAGCCAGATTCCTGAAAAAGATGTAATAGTTTAGACAAAGCGTTCCTGTCTAACGACCTTATTAGTCAGGTAAATCGTAAACATGTAATATTCAATATTTTGTATAAAAGGTGACTTCAAAACGTTGCAGTCCACTTTGGGCCCCAAAGTCCATGTTCATCCCATGCATCGATCTCGAAGCAATAAACATGTTTGTAATTGGATTGTGGCAAGTAGTATTTCAGCATTATAAACCTGGCATCAATAGGCTCAAATATTGTTATTACGGCTCTTAGAGCACCAGGGTCTAAAGATTTTATATCGAACCATGTAACACCGTCTTTAGATACAGACAGATTCAGTTTGCGTGCGTTATTCGTCCCAGACCAATGTTTTGTTTTAACTGTTCCGACTCGCCTTAAGGTACCAAAGTCTACTTTCACGCTTTCTACACAACCATCAGGTCCAAGCGCTGCAACATCTTTGATGCCGAATCCTCCAGACCCCCCAAGGAACTCAAATTTGGATACTGTAATGTTTATGTTCATTATGTTGATTGCTTTGTAGCTATCGTTGCTTTGAAATGTCTGGATTAAGTGCTTCTGACCAGTCATCGTGAATGCATACAGAGATACGTCGCCATTATTAAACATTCCGTTTAGCGAAAGTACGGAGATTCCACTGGGTTGGGTTAAAGTTATGGTAAGAGAGCCTTGACTCACATGTGCCGTCGTGTATGGGTTACCATCGGTTGCGGGACTTAAATCTTGGTGTCCTGAGGAAAGTGTACATTTTCCCGACTGGCATAAACCCAGCATAATGTTCAGGTCTTTTCGTTTGAAATACTGAGATGGAAGACAGTTCGCTGAGACCCAGTTCGTGTTGTCATCGGAGTCCAGTATTCTATACGTTAAGTTCTGATTGGAAGAAGCAAACACGGTCACACCAGTTTCTTTAGTATACGATCGGATAATCCCAGCGTCCGGATCCCATGCGAAAATAGCTGCAGTGTTTTGTAGCAAGAATAGTACGACATACCTGAAGTGATAAGTTAAACGTTATGTATGTTGGGTGTCTGACTATTTCAACTAATAACTAAATGTGATCAGTGACGGTTTCTACGTACAATAAATCTGCATCAAACGACTTTTGTAAACACCCAGGCAAAAACATTGAGAATTTCTGTAAATGAAAGTATAATAAGTGGCTAGAGTTAGATACAGTGTGGAATAAAGAGGAAATTGCTCAATTTCTCTTTTTTTTTTACATTGTTTTCAAAAGTCGTCTGCTAAAGATGCGTCAAAAAGAAAATGTAAGCGGGAGAGTTAACCTATAACTAAATGTTAAAAGTTACGCTTTCTTCGTCTGACATTACTTTTCACAATAATTTATAAACATTTAATTATCGTTGAATTGTTTCATAACATTTAATATGGGTTATGAAATGTTGAAATTTAACCGAATTTGTAAATTAAAATCGCTCTGAGTTTGAACGTTTTAGATGTGTTGCTAATATGCTATTTAGGAGTCAATACAACCCCATGAGTTCAGATCCTGACGAAATATAAAAAGAAGACTTTGGGCATTTTAAGTGTCAGACTAAACAACACTTATTAAATGTCAACATATTTTGGACCAACGTACTTATTTAAAATGATTAATATCACAAAACAAAGTGTTCGCCATAGCATGAGTGGTGTCTGAGATTCCGAGACTGACGTACGATTTTCTTACTTTATATACAGCAGATGTTTCGCAGATACTTCATAATTATGGTAAGAACGTAGTAAATCAAGCAATGGATCGGTTTCATGCTAGTTTAGTTGGAAAGGAGACGTGATCCTTGAAAATCCCGTTAGTTTACAAATGCTGCATTTAAATAAAAAAATAACAACTTGGGTCTGTGTGGGTGCATTTTTTTTATATATATATTTTGATTGGATAAAAAGCATGAACTCTGGGGATGGGACTGGTTTCACTAATATCCTCTTATGGTAAAGGGATACATGATGTTGCTCAGCATAATATATTATCCCGTAAATGCTGATCTAGTATTGAGTGACACATACCCAGGTTAGGGAAACATGACATAATAGACCCCTTGATTAATTAACTTTACCGTGAACCTACTACTCAACATCATGCTATACGTTTTCCCATATACTCATGTAAGTGAGCCATAAGTCTATGTCAATGTCACATTTATCATATTTTGGTAGGCGACCCATCCTCTATACATGATGTATGCGTAAAACAAAATTGATGTATACATACGTAAGTAAATTTAAGGGGTTCAGAAATAATTATGACTGGGCAGAAATGTGCATCCTAATAAGAGGACTAAAGTACCTGAAATGATTACATCATATACAATACAGTACCGATATTATTAGACGTATAGATTACATCATATACAATACAGTACCGATATTATTGGACGTATAGATTACATAATATACAATACAATACCGATAGTATTCGATGTATAGATTACATCATATACAATACAGTACCGATATTATTCTACGTATAGATTACATCATATACAATACAGTACCGGTATTATTCGACGTATAGATTACATAATATACAATATGGTACCGATATTATTCTACGTATAGATTACATCATATACAATACAGCACCGATATTATTCTACGTATAGATTACATCATATACAATACAGTAACGATATTATTCGACGTATAGATTACATCATATACAATACAGTACCGATATTATTCTACGTATATATTACATAATATACAATATGGTACCGGTATTATTCGACGTATAGATTACATCATATACAATACAGTACCGATATTATTCTACGTATAGATTACATCATATACAATACAGTACCGGTATTATTCGACGTATAGATTACATAATATACAATATGGTACCGATATTATTCTACGTATAGATTACATCATATACAATACAGCACCGATATTATTCTACGTATAGATTACATCATATACAATACAGTAACGATATTATTCGACATATAGATTACATCATATACAATACAGTACCGATATTATTCTACGTATAGATTACATAATATACAATATGGTACCGGTATTATTCGACGTATAGATTACATCATACAGGAATATAAGTATTGTCCCGATTTTAAACAACAATACAGGAATACAATTCTTGTCCCGATTGAAACAACAATACAGTAGTACAATCATTGTTCCGAATTTAACAACGATACAGGGATATAATTATTGTCCCGATTGATGTACGTCTTACATTTCAATCGTTAACGGATTCGGATTATGTATTGCATAGTGGCGTTACGGATCAGGTAGGTTTTTTTTGTGATATCTCGTTTAAATTAAAATATACAAAAATGTACAAATATGTAGATTGACATGTATATGAGTATAGTTTATCCCTTAGGTGATATGCCGTTTTCAACATCATTTGAGCCGTTTCACGAGAAACCCAACGTTATGGATTCTGCGTAATGTATCGATTCATTTTATTCAGTTCTGTTCTGTTTTCTGCTTTGAAATATCTCAGGAAAATGTTCTAACTTTGAATATTGTGAAATAACATTTTGTTGAGGAGTTGAAAAGAAATGAGCCGTCTCGCGAGAAAACCAACATTGTGGTATCTGCGTAAAGTGTCAACCCGGATCAGCATAAGAATGCCGCGCAGGCTAATCTGTGTTGTGGGAAGTTTAGAAAAGACGATGATTTTATTTTGTGATTTGTGAGCAACTGATGCATCATGCATTATCTTTCGAGTTAGCAACTATATTATTTCGTTAGTATTATAAAGGGAATTGAGATGGGATGAGGACGAACTATTAATGGCTTTTACAAAATAACGACGTTTACAAGTGAACAGCCCGAAATTTCCCCCCGAAATTAAATTTTGTCACGCGTCTTCTTTCATTGAGATTGGACGGGAGGCAGTTTATTGCATCCATAAAATTCGAAACACTCGTTAAACAACGGTCGGTCCTAGGTCAAAGACCAGACTCACGAGCAGCTTAATTATAATTCCAATTTCCGGTGAAGACATAACCGTTAGAGTTCTTTTATAACATTTAGTCATGCCAAAACTACTTCTTGCATTGCCAAACTCAAGTACAATGTCGACCATTAAACTGACTTGTTTTAAATAGAGGATACAACCAAAATCCGGTTTCTTGACAAATCGGTATGTTTCAGTGTTCTTTCGTGCATATGTGTAAACGATAGAATATTTTGAAAGCACCCAATGTTCGCCTTCGATGAACACTAAAGGTTACCGTTAAAAGTGTAACTGTGTTTAGTTACGACAAAATGAATTTGGTTTTCACTGACAATTACAGAATCACACTGGGTTGTTCGCGAAACAGTTTACGGTTTCAATACATATTGAACGCGGAAATTATTTAATTCGGCACAGCATTTGAATCACGTAAGTCAAACATATCAACATTTAAAAAAGAATGTATTAATTTTGCTATAGAGTACTCCATAACTACCTGTAAGATTAATATATATAGCATAGTATGAACAATATGTGGACCCTTCTATCTGTAGTGCGATCATGTCCTCATTTTGTTCGATGGTTTACTAACTTATACGTTATAATTTGATTGAATGATTAGACTAGCACTAACCGATCACTCGATGTGTTAGGACAATAAGATACAACAGTTATTAATGATAATAAACCACTAGCCTTTATTTATCTACATTTTTCGGACTCGTTATTGTTGTTGTATTCATATAAGTGTATGATTTCACCAATTTGATTGTTCCGTTCCAATAAATTCAAATAAAAAGCGTAAGGATACAAACAGTATTGCGTTTTCTCATGAATCTGTCGGCATTCAATTTTATAACTGAAACTTCTAAGGGGTACGAAATGGACTCTAAGACAAAATAATAACACGCCAAAATAAATGAAAATGTTTATCCATCCGCTCTAAAAGAAAAGGTCCCAATCATATCCCATCAAATTATATGGAATATAGTTAACTTTTTCTAGATTACATACAACGACTATGATGGTCAAGTTTGGAGAGGTCACTGTTTTCAGACAAGGACATTTTTCTATAGCACTGGAAGAAAGCAGTCCCAGTACAATGCACCAGTAGTTGCCGAAAAGACACTTCGCATTTCTTCTTTTGCTATATTTCCCATAGCAACAAGTTTATGCATTGAATACAATCCAACTCATAGCATACATTTGAAAGGGGACTATCCAAGTAACAATAGCGATATATTGAAACAGCCCTGACAGCCATGTTTTAATGAATCCAACAGATTAACAAACTGTGAAAATATTTCAAAACTGGGCCAGTAGTTTCTGACAAGAACAGTTTCAAAGGTTTTCCCTGTTTGTTGCCATTGCAGATCTGTATTGAATGGGCATATTTTGGAAAACCTATATGGGGACCATGCAAGGAACATCATTGCTGTTTAAAGCCAAAAGTTAACATTGGACAATGACAGATTGTGTTCCCAAACGATCACATTGAGCCGTCATGTCCAGGTGATCTGAAAATGTGCATACATAACAAATATACAAGCAATGCACGATGGGTACCGTATATACTAGATTCATGGAAATATCATGCAATTGTGATCACTAAAGAAATTGTTTTAAATGTGTTTTTTCATTATCTAAACATAATGCAATACCCCTGCGTAATTATTAATGAGATCAACAATCAACAAAAATCAATATATCTCAGAACAAATTATCTCTGCACATATCCCGCAGACTAGATCATCCAAAAATGTTTTTTTTTGCTTATGTAACAAAACAGTCACTTTCATTTACAACTATTAACAGCACAGTGTGAATGGATGAATATTAAAAGGCGCATTACTACGAGAAAGTGATAGTAACCCTTTTGCTCCATAATACTGCATTTCCCTGCAGCCAATGAAAGGAGGCATTTGAAAACAGTGTAGGAAGAGTTTAGAATGCTCGTAATGAGCAATCTGAAATAGTCTGTAAATGTGAGCGTAATTAACCCATTACTTATAAGTGGGGAATGAATACTTTCAATTTGGAAGAGTCCAAGAAAATGCTAATGGAGCAAAGAGTTAAACACTTTGCTCCACAGGCATTTTCCCTACCCCTACACATTCAATGAAATAAGTGACATTAATTCATCACTTATTAGTTATGGGCGAATTAGGCCATTATTTACAGTCTGGAAAACAGTGCATGGAGAGATCATATCAGTAATAAGTGAATTGTGGTTCCATTTACTGACATAGTGGATACCATTGCAGGAACGAGCAGTTTGAACTCTTCCTACAATGTTATACACTGTTTTAAAATGCCTGCTTTATTGGTTGCAGGTAAGTACGGTGTTATGCAGCTAACGGTCACACAAATCCGCTCGTGACTTCTTTGTTTACCATTTATTTTTCGTCGCAATTTTCCGGGAATATTCGCAAATTATTTCTTTGTTTGTAAAATATATTATAGAAAATGAAACTGCAGAATATAAAAAAAATGTAAAATGCGAAACCATAATGGTAAAATCAGGCATGATGATTTGTTTCACAATGGCAAATTACTCAATTTAAACTGAATTGGACAATCTCCGTAAATACTAGAAAAAGTCGTACATTACCGTTCCACTTTGCGAAGATGATAATAAGATTCCATATTTGACCTCTCGGCGCATTAATTTCTAAGTATTTGTAACTTATATTAAAGTACTCACGCCTTAATTTTTTCACTGATGTTCCAACAACATTATAATGATCTTGTTTGGGTGATCTTAACCTTTTAAACGCTGTTTTGTTGAATCCATGATAAACTATTGTTCTCGCGCAGTCTCACACTAAAAAGCGTTGTAGGCCGTTAACAGCAATTGGCAGGCTGCCAACTCCGAAACAAATGGTATTACTTCTATGACCAGTGGCTAAAGCCCCAGGCCAAAAACGAGGAAAAGAAGCCTGCTATGTTGACAGAGATTGCGGTGAAATAGGATATACCTGGTATGTAGAAAGTTACTAAAATGATTTGCAATTACATGTGCTAAACCTGTTTAATGTGCTATACATTAGCGGCTTCACACATAATGAAGATTGTTTTTTAGATCACCTGAGCCGAACTCATATGACCGCACACAGTTGTTTTGCCATCGGGAAATGGCAAAAGGTACTTGTCTTGCCTATCTGTAATTAAATTGTTAACAGTTTGGCATCATACTTGTCACCTTTTACATTTTTTTTTTCAGAAGCCCTACTTCATAAATACTCAGTTTGGAAGGCTTATCCAGAAGAAGTCTGGTCATGGTGCCCGTGATTACATTGACAGGGAGAACTGTCTAAATTGGCTTTCCTAAAAAGCCATATCGACCGGGTTTCCAGACAGGCTGGGTTCGCGAAGGGAAAGCTAGGATGCATTACCTCTACAACAACACCGCCATCTGATGAGTCTGACATGGAGGACGACGGCATTCCTATCGCGCAAGAGGGTGGCGGTCTCACACAGTGTACCGCTGGTCCATCTTCCGTTTCTGCTCCTGCTCCCCGAAGGAAGAAGAAAAAGAAGACGACATCCACATACACACAGTTACAGGAGCTGATAAACAAGCTAACTGAAAAGGCTGATGGCAGCCGTGAGATGTGTGAAAATGTGACCGAGATGATCAAGGCCGTGGAAAACCACATACAGCTTATACGAACTATCTTGCCTCCATGCATCCATCAATAAATTCAGACTAAGAAGAAGAAGAAGAGCCATGATAATCTCATTTTCTTTGTAACAGTGTCTCAGCGCCTGTGGAAACTCGAGGAACCGAACTGGTTTCCACAGGTTCAACAGTATGCGCCAATTCATAGCTAGATACATATGTATGTACATCCACGTATGGCAATACAATGGCGTCTAAACCAACACCAATTAACTTGTCTCGGGGCTCCCTTGGGTCTTTGATGAGACAGCTAGAGGATATAAACGACATGCTGGGTTCGCGAAGGGAAAGCTAGGATGCATCACCTCTACAACAACATCGCCATCTGATGAGTCTGACATGGAGGACTACGGCATTCCTATCGAGCAAGAGGGTGGCGGTCTCACACAGTTTACCGCTGGTCCATCTACCGTTTTTGCTTCTGCTCCCCGAAGGATCAGGAAAAAGAAGACGACATCCACATACACAGAATTACAGGAGCTGATAAACAAGCTAACTAAAAGAAAATGTTGTTCAAACCAAAAATAGTCGAATATATAGTATAAATCACTTTCCGTTTATTTAGATGTTAGTAGAACGTAGTATAGCTATAGATAATGAAGATAGATAAAGAAACAATAGAAGTGTACTCTACAGCAGCAGGCAGAATTAGGACTAGAAGTAATAGCAGATTAAGTGATGATAGTATAATTATTTTAGTTGTATAAGTAATGATAGTCGTATAAGTAGTGATAAAAGTATTAGTAATGATAGTAGTATTAGTTATGGAAGTATAAGAAGTAATAGAAGCTGTATTTGTTGTAGTTGAAGTAGTACAAAAGTAGTAGATGTAGTACGTAGAGTTATAATATATTTCGTAGTAGTTATGGCGGTAGGAGTAGTAGCTTTTAAATTGTTATTATTTATTCATTTATTTAATTATTTATTTAAGGTGAACCAGAAACGTTCAGTAGTGACTCAACTCTAGAGAAACCATTCCTAGCAAGATACAAAAATTGGGGAGCCGAGAAATATGACTACAAGTGTAATGGCAAGCGTGTACGTGGAATTTGCATCGTCAGTGTAGGTGACTTGGCATTTTTAGCAAGACGAAAAGAACTTTTTGTAAATAAGATTTTTTATGACTACGAGCCGATGGCCCACGATTGTTTAGAAGAATGGCATTTTAACCAAACTAGGGATATTTATCTCGGAAAAATTGTCCTTTGATCCGCAAGAGTATGGCAGTCTTGGATTTGTGAAAAATAAAGTATAATGAAAACGCACTTATTGATATATTCATCTTACAAGCCACAGACAGACAGACATATTTGCAGAAAGAGCAAACACTTTAATTCTTTCAAGGGCATCAAGTTAGTTATTGACATCATATATATTCAAGGGGAGACTCTAACTGGGAACTTGCGGTAACCGGAGGTGTTACATTGTGAAACACGGGTGTGTTCAAGGCGAACGATTTGGAACACTAAAAGCATGCCATTCGAAAACGCTTATATATTAATCTCTAAACCCTAAATATTGATAATTGTTGATATAAAAGTTATACACTGCATTTAATCCACAATATTTCAATGTTGTATGTCTGTCATATTTAATTAGTTATATAAAATGATTTTTTGCCAGATTTTGCTTAAAGAAAATAAAAAAGACCAAAAATAATATCGGTTGAATAATCTCGTCGCCCGAGATTTGAATTTGGCGGTCAAAGATACTGATGCTGTCAGACGATCGGTCATAAACAAAACAAAATTAAATTATCATTTTGTCCCGTTTATTGAAGAAAGCAGCTGCAAGAGGTTGAATACAAGATTGAAAACAAATTTATTGTTAAACGTACGAGACAGATCAACTACTCGATGCAAGATGTAGCGTTAGATCTAATAACTTCTTTGTTGAAGAATTACGATGACATTTTCGGCAGTTTTAAGGGCAGTTCGAGAGGAGTGATCTAGTAAAGCAAGAGGCTTGGAGGCAAGTGACAGATCATGCCGTAAATGGGTAATTTAAATTGTCTGTCGTTGGCCTTCCTGCTATATTTTCATTACTTTCGTACATTGTTTTGAAGAACTTAATTATTAGGCTAATGGTCGAACAGAACCTTCTGTCAGTCCTTGAAATAAACTTAAAAAGACACTGTTCCGAAAAGTCGAATGTTTGGTTGTGTTATACTCAAGTTACTCAAGTTCCACAAGTATTAAAGTGACCTTGATCATAAGAAAAACAACATGCTGAGGACTAAATGGATATTTTTCTATTTAGACATTGGAATTTCATTTGACTGCTAACTAGTACAAAGTTATGTAAGCAAATTGTTCAAATAATCAGGGGTGTAGCTCCCTGTAGGCACGTGCCTACACATGTTTTCTAAAAATGCCCCAACATGCAGCTGCGGCGATACACATCTGCGTAATGTATCAACCAGATCAGCCCGCGCGGACTGATCTGGCCGACACATTCCGTCAAGGGGGGGGGGGGGGTGATTCCTGAAACAGAAAATCCACAGGAGGCGAAAAGTGTATATCCGGGTACGCCTGTGTGGCATGCTTAGGCTGATCCGGGTCAATACTTTACGGAGTACACACAGTCCACACTGTTTATTTTCTCACAAGACAGTCAAGCTACGCCCCTGGTAATGATGACAAAAAGCAGAGACTATAAATCTATTTATATTATGTATCAGCAGGAACTTCACCAAGTTGGAATGCTCTATCATTCATCTATGTCATATATAAATGTTATTTAACACAAAGGTAATTCTCACTGGTCCGAATAAAAAGCTACTGCCCAGCGACCAACATGACAGACTTTGATTAAAGCATTTTGTTCTGTAACAGTTTGTTACAGAGGATTACCGAGTTGTTTAATAAGTAGATCTAAGTACGAACTGGTTGGGTTAATTTTTTAGTATAAATTCGTAATGTCAAAGTTGTATAGAGTAGGCTACAACCTCTTACTAAACGTTAATGCAAGAGCAAAATATTTCATTGGAATTTGCTAATTCTCTCTAGGCATGGTAAGTCAAAGATTATGTTACAAATTAATTTTGATTTACCCTCACTTAAGTCATCCATAATGCCTTTTGTTTACTATTTAGAGCAAATTTCTATTGCGATTTAAGCGTTAAAGTCAGAAAGTCATTGGTTTTCGTGCAGTCTGTGCATTTCTTGTTTGAATGCTATTTAGACTGATTATTCAAGTAGTGAACGATTTGTAATTGTATTTTTCTGTTTATGTTCAGTCTTTTACTGATTATCATCAATACAACTAGCTGCCACACTCATTCGTTGTAGTTTGCACATCCATGCAAGCATACATTTTCTGTATTTATGCAATCACAGCAGATGGGGGCAACTAAATACTTTAGATAATTAATCCCGATCATGACATTGTGGATTTTCAAACTTGTAACCAAATCGTTGACTAAATATTTCTAAGCCTCGTGACATTATGAAACATGCAGACGTAGTTTGAAGCATTTAAGACCGATGACTTTGCAAAACATGGTGGTAATAGAAGAAACTGCTCATAATGAGCAACTCCACCATTTGCCACATTTATTTATTGGTGTTTTACGCCCCTTTCAACATTATTTCAGTTATATCACGGCGGCAGTTGACTTATTCATGATCCCTGGGTAAACAAACCAGTACAAGGCTAGAAAATGTGCCTTGCCCAATGGCACTCCACAATGACCGCCATGCCACTACTGGGGATCGAACCAGGGACCCCCGGTTTCAAATCCCCTATGCTAACCACTCGACCACCGTGGATTCCCCATTTGCCACAATGTTTTCAGTTCTATTCAATGATTATAATTTCTCTTATAAAACATGAGGTGAAAGATATATAAAATCTTGCCATTACTAGGCTAGGAATTGTACCTTGCACAAGGACAATCCACCATGAATCTCTTATTCAAAATATAATGATTACATTAATTTTTATATATATCTTTGTTTAAAAAATAGGATCAATAATAATACAATTGTTCTTAATTTAGGAATATTTTCAAGCTTATTTTTTTGATAGTTATGCCCTTCAATGTGCAAAATTATTATTAATGTAAATCATAAGATTATGCAGTTTTACAAAAATGTTTTTATCAAAATACATTCTTAATAACTGGTAATTTTGGCATTTGTATTAAATATGAGAGTACACTAAAATGAAGCATGATGGTATCAGACTAAGATGTGATCTGGACATGTATAATCATTAGTATCAAAGTTCAAAATATACATAGTATATGGGGGCTATGTCGGAGTCACGCTTGTCGGTCTGTCCGTTGGTCTGTGGACATTTCTTGTGAACACTATTTCTCAGCAACCCTTGGTCAGAATTCAATATAACTTCACAAGAATGATTGATACCAAGCCTAGTTGTGCATATTGTCGGCGTGTTGATCTGGAATTATTTATAAATGAGTTATGGCCCCTTGAATTTATCATACATATGTATATTGTCAGGCACCAGCTGGGTGTATTCATCACCTTCAGTGATATTTCTAGTTTCAACATGATGCAACAATAAGACCCAATAATGTTATGTTTCCTTTACAGGCTACATTCAGTATTGAACATCCAGAAGTGCTGGTAGTGCCTAGGGGTTCTTGACATTCCAGAAAATTTAAATCGACAGCAACTTCTTCATCTGCCGCTATCAGTGCCACCATAAATGCTCGGAATGTAGGAAGAGGAGAAAGAAAACCGCTGAAGATAAAGATTTCTTCCTAGAGATAGACATTCTAAAAAGTAAGAATGAAAAAGGAGAAACTCAGTTTTGAGCTTGAGTCCAAGAGACAGAAAGTTGCATGCTTTTAAGAGATTAAGAACTGTTTTGTCTCATCTGCAGCAGACTATATTTGAGAACATTGTGGATAAAGGACAAAAAGAATCATTTCTCCTGTTGCAATAATGTTTTAAAAAATATTCAATACTTTACATAGTTTTACCTACATTTTTCAAAGTTGGCTTCTACAGATTAGGTGTATGTGGTAAATGGTTAAATCTTTCATGCGTAATGTTAAAGATGCATTGCTACAGTATAGATAAAGAGAAGTTTCCAAAAGTGTCAGTCATGTTTTAATCATAAATTAATAGTTGTTCTTCAAGCCCCTTGCTAAAATACAATCAATATGTTTGTTTTTGTAGAGAGCTATCAAAAGAATATACTGATCCTTTATTGCACTTAAAACATGGAGCATTTGAGACCAGATCAACATGCGGATCATCGCAGCTTAAAGGATTCCGAATGTTCGTTTACAGAAGCACCCTCTTTTCGAAACAAGTATCATCTATAAGGAATCAATTCCAAACATGAACACGATAAGTCAATGCTGCAGTAAGTTAACTAGACTTTGAAGTACATGTAATCAAAATGATTTGAGAGCACTTGGGTTATGATTTTAGATTTCCATCTGATGTAACATGGCTCTTCAAATGGTGGGTTTATATTGCAAACTCTTACGAAACTATGCGTCTTCACTGTTCCCGGATGCTTCATTAATATTTAGTGCCATATATATATATATAGCTCAGATACTAAATGATATCCTAAATTATTACCTACATTTGCACTATTCGGAATTTAATGTGTCAAGAACTAAAACAAAATAGAAACGTCGTTTCGTTTTGAAGATTTCGGCATCTCTGTTAAAAGAAACCGTATGTTCAAGAGACAACTTGATATGTCTGGACAGTTCGATTTTGTCATTGTGCTGTTTCTTGATAACATCAAACAATTATCTGTAATTGTCGTTTTATTCAGCCCCGGAATATCTTACTTAGCACTTACCTACATATAAACGATTTTTATCGCCTCTGCAACAGACGACTTTAGAAAACATTGTGGAACAATGTCGTCTTTTGTCACGATGTTTTTTTTTCTTTTTATATAAATATTCATTCTTTTATAGAGATTTGCCATATTTTTGGGAAATAATGTATGCATTTAACGCGTTTGCAGCAGACAACGTTTGAAAACAGTGTAGCTAATTTATAAAGAGCAACTTCTTCAGTTGTCAAAATGTTTACAACTCCATTCAAGTACTGTGCTTTCTTTTATCGAGTTTTTCCTGAACTTTTTTCGTCTGTTGAATATTTGTTGTATGTGGGAAATGGGTAACACATTGAATCGTCCAAACATGTCTCCATAAACTGGAAATGTGTTCAACAGATTGTTAGGAGAACATGGTTAATTTCAAGTTTTGAAAACTATTTATTTCAACAACGCACAATGGGGTTTATCAAGTGTCTTTAAAAACAACAAATAGTCCTTCGAAATCTCGTCATCTCAGACGAAGACAACTGGTCGAACGATGGGATATTTATATTGAATGCATACGACATAATGGATGCATCGCAGACGACGTAATCGATTTGGACACTGAGATACGACATAATAGAATACTTTGTCAAAGTAATCAAATATTTAGGATGTAACAATTTTTGCGTAACATCATCTATCATTATTTCGTTTGTGGCATTGGAATCTTGATAAATGACGATATTTAATATCTTCATTTATCAAACAGAATGTTCAGAAAATCCAATGTTTATTTTCTGTAACATATTGTCCGTTTCTTTTGTTGTTGGAAATACGTCAGGGTGTTGTTTTCTCGAGTTTTAGAATTGTGTTTGTTAGGAATGCAGATATTTGGTGTTTGCTCATATGCAATCACTCAGCAGGTTTGCAAAAACAATATAGGTTATTGACCCTGTATAGTAAAATCCCCTTGCGCCATAACATGAGGACTAACGATGATATGACAGCACACAGGGTCAATAAAGGTACATCAAAATATATTTATATTGTTTTATATGATTAAAAACATTATTCTTTACTAAAAAAAGAAAATTAAAGTTGGTACTGTTTTTTGCGAAGTAATATAAACCTCATAAATGATAATGAGCCGATGCATTTTTCAGCACGGCGTTCCTTTCTAAAAAAAAATGGTCGATTCCGTTTAGTCTAGAGAATATTTGTTATAACTCTGTGTTTACAGAGTCAAACTATTAATGTGCCTTTTGCTTTATCTTGTTAGTGTATTTCTCTTTCGCTAAAGAACAGTGAAAATGAAAATAAGTTAATAGTTCTTTGACAAATCGATATTCAAATCATAAAATTGGTTAGACAAGTTTGCAATCTTCATCACAATCATTTGCTGTATATCCCTTTCCCTCATACGATAATTCTGCAGCAGACGACTTTGAACATATTTTATCAAAAAATAGAAAATTTCTATAATTGAATGGATAATCTATGCTCGTAAAAATTTCTTCTTTTGTCACTCTGTTTTCAAAAAGCTGTCTGCTGCAGTGGCGTCAAAAGCGTCTATATGAGGGACAGGGATAAAAGTCTCACTCATACAACATTCCATTGGTTTATGTCAGATACTTGTAAAGCAAAACTAAAGAACATAACACCCTACCCTGTGGACTCAAGTGAAAGGCATTCTTCTGTACAGTCTTACAAAATGTAATTTATGATCGACCTTTATTATTGTCCATGTAATTGATTCATAAAATAATGAAAACAGCTAGTAGGGTCAGCATTGCCATGGAAATAGTTATAAATATATATAGCAAGCAATGAATGACTGTCGTACTGTAGCTAGATACATCATGCTTTTCTTGTTTCAAAACAAAATCGTTTGTAATTGCTAATTCTAATAAAATAGAAGAAGTACCACAACAAGAAAGAAACACTCTGACAAAATAAAATTTAAACATGGATACAACGAAAAACTGCGCTTAATAAGCGATATCCCCTTTTCCAATGAAACTTCCAAATGATCAATTGAGAGGTTTTACGCATGTTCAACAATTGTTGAGTCATTTCGCGACCAGTTCACTATCTCAGGATTTCCCTAGCTTTATTATACAAGTAACTCACACAACATTCTTTCTAAGCAACTGCCTGTGTTTTACACATAGACTGTTAGCCCATTGCTGGAAGTCGAATGACGCTTGTCACAGTGACTTTTGTCCAAAAGAATGTTGGTCGGGCTGGGGTTCAAACTCACTTCCCCTTGACAGCCCGCTTTGCTACCGACTGAGCTACCGGGGCTTTCAGAAGTTGTCCGCTTAGTTGAGTTGAATTAAAGTAGCATTAGTTATGGAGAGGGCACGCGTAAACAATAGACGGGAAGGTTCTCATGACTTGGACTAGTAAACAGAAAGTATGTCACAATATACGCATTTAAATTTTACTGATAAATCAACAATCAACAATTGACAATCTGCCCAACATTGTTTCTAGTGTCCTGATAATGTTTAACGTCAGGACAGGGTATAATGCGGATTTCACCATCACCGGTGATATCGTCAACTCAGTATAGCCACAAACCGATACTCAGGACAGAGTTTATTGCGGATCACACCATATCGGGTTTTATCGTTAACTCAGTATAGCCACAAACCGATAATCAGAGATCCGTATCTAGCTCCACTCTAACGTGTCAAATAATCATGACGCTATAACTGCATTATAAATGCATTTTCTAGGGCTTCTTTCAACAAAAACTCACGGTCATGGTAGAGTGCCCTTTGGCAAGGCACATTTCCTAGCATAGTGCTTGTTTGTTTACTCAAAGATCATGAATTTGTGAAAATTCGCCGTGATATAAAGTTGAAAATGGCGTAAAAACCATATGAGTAAAAGTTTTCATAATATACCGTGACTAAAACTGCACCAATATGCCACCAAAAAAAACACTGACACGCACAAGGCTTTCGTGAACCGTATTTATTTCTGGTTCTGTGTATAGTTGATTTCACATTCCCTTGTGTTTTGACTGTCTTGCGACAACGCTCCACATCTACCCTATTGTGTGCTCGGGTTTCTAGCAACAATAGCCAAACAGTCTTAATCGTCGGCAACTCGCTACCGATTCAACTATACCTATTATGCCAATGAGATTAAGATGGATGCCGTTCGTCATTATTGTTTAATCGTTGGAAATCATGAATCAGACAGCTAGATCAGACTGGTAGTTCATGTTATAGAAAACTTATTTGATCCTGAAATTTTATGTTGTGGTTACCGAAAGGAATCGGATAATTGAGACGATTCTTTGGAGTGCCCACATGATATGCATTGTTTTGTTTGGTAATAACAGAGATACTGTTCTGTCCCTCCTGATCGAGGCTTCCAATAGATGACTGGTTTAGTAATAACAGAGATACTGGGAGGAAATAGCCGGTTTAATCCCTCCGTATCGAGGCTTCCAATAGATGACTGGTATGGTAAGTTATCATTTGTTGTGCACCGTCTAAAACGTCCGGTTTAAACCCTCCTTATCGAAGCTTCCAATATATGACTGGTTTGGTTAGTTATCAGTTGTTGTGCACAGTCTGAAACGTCTGGTTTAACCCCTCCTTATCGAGGCTTCTAATAGATGATTGTTATGGTTAGTTATCAGTTGTTGTGTACAGTCTAAAACGTCTGGTTTAAACCCTCCTTATCGAGCTTCCAATAGATGATTTGTATGGTTAGTCATCAGTTGTTGTGTACAGTCTAAAACGTCCGGTTTAACCCCTCCTTATCGAAGCTTCCAATAGATGACTGGTATGGTTAGTCATCAATTGTTGTGTACAGTCTAAAACGTCTGGTTTAAACCCTCCTTATCGAAGCTTCCAATAGATGACTGGTGTTGTTAGTTATCAATTGTTGTGCACAGTCTAAAACGTCTGGTTTAAACCCTCCTTATCGAAGCTTCCACTAGATGACTGGTATGGCTAGTTATCAATTGTTGTGCACAGTCTAAAACGTCTGGTTTAAACCCTCCTTATCGAAGCTTCCAATATATGACTGGTATGGTTAGTTATCCATTGCTGTGCACAGTGAAAAGCGAAACCATTTAACCACGTGACATGTGTACTCAAGCGAGTTAACTTATGGAATAACTTAGCTTTGGTCAGCCGTTCTACCTTTCTTGATTATCTTCATTAACTCCTCTTCAAATTGATGAAAATTACAGCTGACACATTAATTGGATTTCTGAATTATCAACTACTGGAAAGTCTATTTGTATAATTTACTACATTCAAAAGCAGTTCGCTTTAATGCGATCTTAATCTTCATAGTGATAGGAATTCGCCGTGACCGCACGGTTAGCGTTGGGGATTTAGACCCGGGTGTCCGGGTTCGATTCCCAATCGCGGCGTTGTGATCATGGTGGAGTGCTCTTGGGTAAGGCACATTTCCTAGCCTAGTACTGGTTTGTGTGCCTAGGGATCACGAATAAATTTACTGTTGCCGTCATTTAACTGAAACAATGTTGAAAACGGCGTTACAACACAACAACACAAACAAACAAATCGTCATAGTTACAAATCGGCCAATCAACGGTCAGTATTGTCAGTACGTTGATAGTGTAGAAAGTCAGACAGACATCAACCTTTGTGCTGCAGTATTCATTTTATTAGTTTCTCATTTTTTGTTTTTATGTCTATGTTCTATGAGATATTATTAGATTATTTTCGTGCAGAGCTTGTATAAATTAGTAGCGAAAAACCTTTATATACATACATATCAGGGTTCTAGATTGTGCAGACCGATCTGCGTCTACATACTAGTGTGTTCTTAAAAGTCGTGTATATCGGGATAAAGGCCGAGGAACAATCTGAAAACCTTGACCCAAGTCAGAATTACGAAATCTGTTTACGTCGAAAAGCTTATCAACATAGAGTTCATACAGACTTAATACATGTACATCAAATGTCGAATTTGTCTGTAATAAATGCTGTTTTTTATTTGATACAAACGATCTTTGAAAACATGGAAAAGGAGAAATTGCTCTTTTGAGTAATCTTCTCCTCTTTGCACAATACTTTCAAATCTAAATACCATATTGAATAGTTGAAGATTTATACGAATGTACATAACGTTGATCCGTAACATATTGATAATTTCAACACTGACCCGTCATAGGAATGGACTCGAACCGGATTTATATCATCCTGGAGACTTAACCAGTACTTGCGCCGTTTGTGCGGAACTTGAAATCCTAAAGACAGAACCCGCTCATCACGGTACTCGAACCCGCGACCTTTTGGGGAAATATTATTTCCTATGTTTATCTTAAGGAAAGAGCCGAGCTAGGCCTGTTAGCACAATCGAGCCCAAACAATGGTTTTTATTTTATCATCGTTTATCAATCGATAGAAAGTAAACACATTTCGATTTAAGTTATCCAAAACTAGTAGTAAATGAAAATACAATTTCGTAAATCTGGACAACTCCTGAAGAGATATATCATTTAAATAAACTATTTTAAAATTATCACCTTAAGGAAAACTTGTTATGTCTACGGTATTGTTTCGACTGCATGATTATGATATCGCTCATCGTACGAACAGTTTATACTTGAGTCAGTACGTAAAGGATAAAGTAAAAATCGGCATTTCTTAATAGTGTAGGTTCAGATCATCTTGTCCGCAAGCACAGTCTTATCAAAGCAATACGTGAGCAGTGTATATCATGATCAGAATGTGCGTATGTGCAGTCTGATCTGGATATATTCTGTTCACAAAAAGCCAAATCGTTCAGTTTCTCGTTGACTTCCTCATTTATTATACTGAGGGTATTTTCTGAAAGATCACTGATGAATCAGTCTCACAAGTCATCATCGACATAATTGTAGTTACTATTGTCATTGTTGAATTCGATCGATCTTTAAATTAAAGATATTATATATATAAGTGGCCATAAACACATATTGTTATGGGGGTAATTGTAAAATGTTTATCTGTTAAACGAGTTTAGAATAGGCTTGACAAGAAACTCTCCATCTATGTATTTATTAAATTATGTATTCGAACTAGGACATACATTGTTTGTTAAGCTCCCCAACACGTATCAGAAGAGAATATAGTCGCCACTTCGTCCGTCATTTCGTCCGTTCGGCTGTCCGTTCCGGTTCGATGATTTTTAACAGGGTTATTGCTGTTTTAATTTGTATATTATATGACATAGGATAATTCGTGTCCGGGCTATTTCTCAGCAACAATATATCGGAATTCAATGATACTTAATTGAAAGCTTCTTCTTACAAGAGGAGATGTACATATTATCACCATGTTCCGGCTGAATGAATTTTTACGGAATCAATGCACTTTGAATTTCTATACAGTATGATACAGTACCATTCGTGTCCGGGCTATTTCTCAGCAACAACTAGTCGGAATTCAATGATACTTAATTGGAAGCATTACTAATAAGAGGAGATGTGCATATTATCACCATGTTCCGGCTGAACGATTTTCTACAGAATCATTGCACTTTGAATTTCTATAAAGTATGATACAGGACCATTCGCGTCCGGGCTATATCTCAGCAACAACCAGTCAGAATTCGATGATACTTAATGCGAAGCTTCTACTTTATAAGAGGAGATGTGCATATTGTCACCATATTCCGACTGAATGATGTTATACAGAATCATTGCACTTAGAATTTCTCAACAGTATGAAATAGGACGATTCGTGTCCGGACTATATCTCGGTAATCACCAGTCAGAATTCAATGATACTTACTGCGAAGCTTCTACTTTATAAGAGGAGATGTGCATAGTATTACCAAGTTCCGGCGGAATTATTTTTTACAGAATCATTGCTCTTTGAATTTCTCTATAGTATGAAATAGGACCATTCAAGTCCGGGTTTTTTTCTCAATAATTAACCTGTTGCTACATATAGTATAGTATAGCACCATTCCTGTTTCTTCGCTTTACTTCTGGGATCATCCATCGGTTCCACCGATATCTTGTTTGGGTGAGATTTACTAATACAAATAATTAATAATTAGTATTCAACGTAATGTAATTATGTCGTTTAAACGATCGTTTCAAAATCGAACATTCGCGTGTTTTATATTGCCGTGTATATAAACTTAAACATAACAATTGTCCAATTCTCGGTCGGGTCATACCAAAGACTTATACAAATGGTAGTAGCGCTAAGGGTTGGCGCTAAAGGTTGCGGCCGACTGGCTGTTGTCATGCTAAATGGACCAGTAGTACTGGTAACTTACCTAGGAAACGCCGTGATATAACCAAATTTGTTTTTAAAGCGGTATTCTAGTGTAAGTCGACCTCTGTATAAAGTAAACACTTCCTTTCTAGAAACTGTACCTATTTATAGATCGGACATGACTCTCCCATATTTGGCCTTAACCATATCTATAGTTGATTTGAAATGGAAGGGGCACCCATTAAATACAAATTTGGCAAACTTTATATTACGGATTTTAATGTAACTTTACATTAAGCGTTTTAATACCCTTTACAAACTATGATTGTAAAAAGGGATTGTTGTTACCTTTCAAATATGTTCTTCATTTGCTGTCATATGAAATTGTGTTCATTGAAACAAACGTAATTTTATGCTGTGACATGCATGTATAAGTCCCTTTATTGTCGTTAAAAAGGGATACACGTTCACTAATTATATCGTGTGAAAAGGAGGAATTGCAAAAGTACAAATGTGCACATTTTATGCGGACTAACGTTGCAATGTCGAATTATAGCGTTACTATTGGGTATGTGCTGAATATGCCCTACCCCCAACATCTGATCGGTACACAACTTAGTAAGGTTAAACCTCTAAGGAACAGTTCTTTATATTCGTATTGTAGTTTTTAGATTATTGTCGATTTACGGATGTCCCTGTCCTATCTAATTACCTATACGTCCTGTTCTAGTTTTGTTATCTACGTCTTTACGGTACTAATTCATTACGTCATATGTTGTATTTAGAGTCATCTTATATATCAATGTCGGATAGTAAAACCAAACACCTGTTAATTACCTATACGTCCTGTTCTAGTTTTGTTATCTACGTCTTTACGGTACTAACTCAATACCTCATATGTTGTATTTAGACTCATCTTCTATATCAATGTCGGATAGTAAACCCAAACACTTGTTAATTACCTATACGTCCTGTCCTATTTAAATACCTATACGTCCTGTTCTAGTTTTGTTATCTACGTCTTTACGGTACTAACTCATTACGTCATATGTTGTATTTAGAGTCATCTTCTATATCAATGTCGGATAGTACAACCAAACACCTGTTAATTACCTATACGTCCTGTTCTAGTTTTGTTATCTACGTCTTTACGGTACTAACTCATTACGTCATATGTTGTATTTAGAATCATCTTATATATCAATGTCGGATAGTAAAACCAAACTCCTGTTAATTACCTATACGTCCTGTTCTAGTTTTGTTATCTACGTCTTTACGGTACTAACTCATTACGTCATAAATTATGTTGTATTTAGAATCATCTTCTATATCAATGTCGGATAGTAAAACCAAACACCTGTTAATTACCTATACGTCCTGTTCTAGTTTTGTTATCTACGTCTTTACGGTACTAACTCAATACCTCATATGTTGTATTTAGAATCATCTTCTATATCAATGTCGGATAGTAAACACAAACACCTGTTAAATACCTATACGTCCTGTTCTAGTTTTGTTATCTACGTCTTTACGGTACTAACTCATTACCTCATATGTTGTATTTAGAGTCATCTTCTATATCAATGTTGGATAGTAAAACTAAACACCTGTTAATTACCTATACGTCCTGTTCTAGTTTTGTTATCTACGTCTTTACGGTACTAACTCATTACGTCATATGTTGTATTTAGACTCATCTTCTATATCAATGTCGGATAGTAAAACCAAACTCCTGTTAATTACCTATACGTCCTGTTCTAGTTTTGTTATCTACGTCTTTACGGTACTAACTCATTACCTCATATGTTGTATTTAGAGTCATCTTCTTTATCAATGTCGGATAGTAAAACCAAACATCTGTTAATTACCTATACGTCCTGTTCTAGTTTTGTTATCTACGTCTTTACGGTACTAACTCATTACGTCAAATGTTGTATTTAGAGTCATCTTCTATATCAATGTCGGATAGTAAAACTAAACACCTGTTAATTACCTATACGTCCTGTTCTAGTTTTGTTATCTACGTCTTTACGGTACTAACTCATTACGTCATATGTTGTATTTAGAGTCATCTTCTATATCAATGTCGGATAGTAAAACTAAACACCTGTTAATTACCTATACGTCCTGTTCTAGTTTTGTTATCTACGTCTTTACGGTACTAACTCATTACGTCATATGTTGTATTTAGAGTCATCTTCTATATCAATGTCGGATAGTAAAACTAAACACCTGTTAATTACCTATACGTCCTGTTCTAGTTTTGTTATCTACGTCTTTACGGTACTAACTCATTACGTCATATGTTGTATTTAGAGTCATCTTCTATATCAATGTCGGATAGTAAAACTAAAAACCTGTTAATTACCTATACGTCCTGTTCTAGTTTTGTTATCTACGTCTTTACGGTACTAACTCATCACCTCATATGTTGTATTTAGAGTCATCTTCTATATCAATGTCGGATAGTAAAACTAAACACCTGTTAATTACCTATACGTCCTGTTCTAGTTTTGTTATCTACGTCTTTACGGTACTAACTCATTACGTCATATGTTGTATTTAGAGTCATCTTCTATATCAATGTCGGATAGTAAAACTAAACACCTGTTAATTACCTATACGTCCTGTTCTAGTTTTGTTATCTACGTCTTTACGGTACTAACTCATTACGTCATATGTTGTATTTAGAGTCATCTTCTATATCAATGTCGGATAGTAAAACCAAACATCTGTTAATTACCTCTACGTCCTGTTCTAGTTTTGTTATCTACGTCTTTACGGTACTAACTCATTACGTCATATGTTGTATTTAGAGTCATCTTCTATATCAATGTCGGATAATAAAACTAAACACCTGTTAATTACCTATACGTCCTGTTCTAGTTTTGTTATCTACGTCTTTACGGTACTAACTCATTACCTCATATGTTGTATTTAGAGTCATCTTCTATATCAATGTCGGATAGTAAAACTAAACACCTGTTAATTACCTATACGTCCTGTTCTAGTTTTGTTATCTACGTCTTTACGGTACTAACTCATCACCTCATATGTTGTATTTAGAGTCATCTTCTATATCAATGTCGGATAGTAAAACTAAACACCTGTTAATTACCTATACGTCCTGTTCTAGTTTTGCTATCTACGTCTTTACGGTACTAACTCATTACGTCATATGTTGTATTTAGAGTCATCTTCTATATCAATGTCGGATAGTAAAACTAAACACCTGTTAATTACCTATACGTCCTGTTCTAGTTTTGTTATCTACGTCTTTACGGTACTAACTCAATACCTCATATGTTGTATTTAGAGTCATCTTCTATATCAATGTCGGATAGTAAAACCAAACACCTGTTAATTACCTATACGTCCTGTTCTAGTTTTGTTATCTACGTCTTTACGGTACTAACTCAATACCTCATATGTTGTATTTAGACTCATCTTCTATATCAATGTCGGATAGTAAACCCAAACACTTGTTAATTACCTATACGTCCTGTCCTATTTAAATACCTATACGTCCTGTTCTAGTTTTGTTATCTACGTCTTTACGGTACTAACTCCTTACCTCATATGTTGTATTTAGAGTCATCTTCTATATCAATGTCGGAGAGTAAACCCAAACACCTGTTAATTAAAATAGAATGAAAAATCATGAAAACATTGTGGAAAATAAGAAATTGTTCGCTTTTAGCAGCGTCTCAATTTTACATAAATATTTAAAAAAAGCAACTGCTTTAAAGATTCTTAGGTATTGAGGTCGGGATCAGTGAACAGATTTAGCGTTACAATTGCTTAAATATTCGACCTTGTTAAAGTCCTCGAACGTTTCATGGTATTTTTATGCAGTCAATGTATCTAAACCGATTACTTCTTTTTGCATGAATAATATGGTAAAGTGAGAATCAGTGTATTAAAAAAAACTAAAAAAAAAATAGGGTCAGCGTCAATTTAAAAATCTATGACACTGTTGTCCCAGACAAGGAAGCCGATAAGAATATAAGCAACGCCAATCCGAAAATGTCCAGACTATTTTTACGTCCAAACTTTCTTTCTTTTGTTGAATAAAGTGTTATGTTGTAACAACTTCCTTCAGACGTATTTTAAGAGCAAAAAGGGGCAATTATCTCTCAATAACAAATTCCTTCTTTTTCACAATTATGTTCTCAGTTGTTGAGGTTTTCCATTCCTAGGTCGTACAAAGGCACAACAATTTGCCTCATTAACCATTGCAATACATTCTAGGAATCCACCGAGGCTGATTGACAGTGCGCGAGATGTGATATCGAGTGTCGCTGGTTCGATCCCTGCACACATTAGACATGACTTATTAACCTTTGACGTGGCAAATAACTGATCAAGTTTAAAGCAACATCCACGCCCATTGTTGACGCACATGTAGCAAACGATATTTGAAAACAACATGACAAAAAAAAGATAGTCAGAATAAGATTTATACTCCTTTTGCGAAAATATTTAAATTATGTTTCTAATTTCACTTAAAGAGATTTTCCATTTTTGTTATTGTTGCAAAGTCGTCTGCTGCAGATTTGTTGCATGTGGAAACAGGATAAAGGTTTATCAAATAAAGGTACACTTATAGATGACAGAGAATGTCCTACATCTGGACATTCCGTATATATAAGAACGCGCCTAGCCCGGTAATCTAGAACCTCTACGGGCTGCAATATGTTCTTACATTGAATTGTAAGAACGTTTTACACTGTTACAAACGAGAACACAATTAGAAGAAATTCTTCAACGATTCAGCTCTAAAAGAGTTACACTTTGGGGTAACACAGCAGCGTTTATACACAAACTAATATCCTCTGAAGGAACTCAACCTATCGACTGGAACCAGCTTGATTGTGTCGTCTTTATTTACTGGTAAATTTCTAATTTTATCATCATTTCTAACAATCGGTTTTCCCACGTCTTTTATACTAAAGTAAACATCTTGAGTGTTGGCGGGTAATTGCTCTGACGTATTTCCGGTACGAGTACTGTCCGAATATAAGGAATGCCCGGGGGCTGTTGCAGATATCATCGTTTACGTAAAGGCATGTTTGCCACTTGCAATAGCATGACACCTATATCACTGTGTTTCCTGGGTGAATTACCAGTGATATCGGAATTGTTTATCTTAATATCGATGCATCAAACGTAATCATATCCCCACAACTCTGAGCGCCTAGCTGGGAAGCCATTGCTACCATATTTAAGGTCAGTGGACGTCAATAGGGAAATGTTTCTAACAGCAGCAGTTAAATGGAAATGGAAATCGATTCACCAAACATATATTGGGTTTATCAACATTTATCATTGGATGTTTGATTTCATTCAGTGGTGCTATGTTCATAATGTTTTCCTACCTTTATTACAATCATTTATATTTTATTCATTTACCATCATTTTAACGGTTTCACACACATTTTGTAGTGAACGTTTGTTAAATGGAAGTATGGAGAAATACCCATGCTTCCTTTTTTGTCATGAAAAAGTTGACATATCACCCATGACTGTCCACCACTGCTTATTTACATGCTTTTTAAATGCAGGTAAATGCGGATTTGGTAAACATGTTAAACCTGGCACTCATTAATCGTCGCCTGCCTTTGTTAGCATTCAGCAGTATGGTTATAGAGGAAAATATAGCATCCAATGACCCCGACAAAACGTTCTATTTCAAAACCCTTTAATTCGTTTCCAAGAATATATTCCATTTATTCCGTTCAATTATACTTTCTACAGATCTGACAGCTTGCCTCTAATCGCCGACCAACAATACACGAAAACATGCCAACCTTTCTGAACTTCGTAATTCTTGTGAGTAGTACATCTTATTTATTTGTCATTATTTATGTAAAATCAACACCAAATAACATACTTACAACATTGCTCTACGGCAACAAATCTCATTGATACGTTTTTGATACGCGAGTCAATGGTAAGCATATTTTACAAATTGTTAGTTTACTGTTGAAGTTAGTATATTTTACAAAGTGTTACAGTGCTGTCACAGTAAGTATATTTTACAAAGTGTTACAGTGCTGTCACAGTAAGTATATTTTACAAAGTGTTACAGTGCTGTCGCAGTTAGTGTATTTTACAAAGTGTTACAGTTGGTATATTTAGTATACAGTTAGTATATTTAACAAAGTGTTAAAGTGCTTTCGCAGTTACTATATTTCACAAAGTGTAACACTGCTTTGACAGTAAGTATATTTTACAAAGTGTTGCAGTGCTGTCGCAGTAAGTATATTTTACAACGTGTTAAAGTGCTTTCGCAGTAAGTATATTTTACAAAGTGTTACAGTGCTGTTACAGTTAGTATATTTTACAACGTGTTGAAGTGCTTTCGCAGTAAGTATATTTTACAAAGTGTTACAGTGCTTGTGCAGTAAGTATATTTCACAAAGTATTACAGTGCTGACACAGTTACTATATTTTACAAAGTGTTACAGTGCTGTTACAGTTAGTATATTTACAACGTGTTGAAGTGCTTTCGCAGTAAGTATATTTCACAAAGTGTTACACTACTTTGACAGTAAGTATATTTTACAAAGTGTTACAGTGCTGTCGCAGTAAGTATATTATACAACGTGTTAAAGTGCTTTCGCAGTAAGTATATTTACAAAGTGTTACAGTGCTGTTACAGTTAGTATATTTTACAACGTGTTGAAGTGCTTTCGCAGTAAGTATATTTCACAAAGTGTTACACTACTTTGACAGTAAGTATATTTTACAAAGTGTTACAGTGCTGTCGCAGTAAGTATATTATACAACGTGTTAAAGTGCTTTCGCAGTAAGTATATTTTACAAAGTGTTACAGTGCTGTTACAGTTAGTATATTTTACAACGTGTTGAAGTGCTTTCGCAGTAAGTATATTTTACAAAGTGATACAGTGCTTTCGCAATAAGTATATTTTACAAAGTGTTATAGTGCTGTCGCAGTTTGTATAGTTTACAAAGTGTTACAGTGCTTTTGCAGAAATTATTTTTCATAAAGTGTTACCGTGCTGTCACTTTATGTATATTTTACAACGTGTTACAGCGCTGTAGCAGTATGTATATTATATCAAAAATTACAATGCTGTCACAGATAGTAAATGTTACAGTTCGGTCACAATTAGTATATTTCACAAAGTGTTACAGTGCAATTAGTATATTTAACAAAGTGTTACAGTTAGGTCACAATTAGTATATTTTACAAAGTGTTACAGTTCGGTCACAATTAGTATATTTTACAAAGTGTTACAGTGCTGTCACAATTAGTATATTTTACAAAGTGTTACAGTGCTGTCGAAATTAGTATATTTTACAAAGTGTTACAGTGCTGTCACAATTAGTATATTTTACTAAGTGTTACAGTGCTTTCGAAATAAGTATATTTTAAACTAAACATATTTTTATATCAGAAATACTTCTGTTGCCTGCGCATTAATGTTATCAGATATAAATACACCATGTCAATTTCTTGAAACATCCTGACATCCTGACTTATTAGCTAACAGTACAAAGTCAGATGAGGCTGCACGGATTTACATGTTGATCTGGATCTGCACTTGTCGCAAACAGCCTAATATTTGTTTTCATGAAGTGCCACTCGTTTCTTGGTTTACATGTTTACCTAACTGTAATATGTATGTTCTGTATCCACAGGTACTTGCATTGACAGCAGTTACGAAGAAGACATCGTCATTCATTCTGGATTCGCAAACTTGTCCAGCATATAAACCATGCACCTGCACCAGTAACTACGTGTATTGCCATTCTAAAACTTTAACCGAGATGCCTACATTTTACCCATCAAATATAACTGGTAGCTCTATGAACCTTTATCTATATAGTAACCAATTGACTACGATCCCAGCTGATGCTTTTCGTAATTTGACAGTGTCAAATAACACTAAACTAAATATACAGATTCAGAGTAACCATCTTAACAGTATTGCAACAAACGCGTTCAGGGGAATTAGAGACGCAAAACTAACCTTGGATTTATCTAGCAACAATTTGACATCTCTGCCTTCTGAACTGGTATCCCTAACTCATTTAGAATCTCTTAATATGTTCAGTAACCCCATAACATCCCTGAGTATTTTACATCAGTTAAGAAAAAGTCCCAAAACCTTGTTCATAGATCTGAAACATTTCAATGGCTGGCCTGTCGAGTTCAATTCATTAATATCACTAGAAAGGCTATACGTACGTTATCTAAACACGACCCATCTTGATTATAATGTTTTTGATGGATTCGCTAATTCATTAACAACACTCGATATTCAATATTCTCAGCTTGAGAAAGTACCCGTAGCGATTTGCCACTTAAAGAAACTTCACTCCCTGATATTCTCAAACAACAACAATATTCATGTCAACAGTACTGTGTTAGAACCGTGTAGTAGAAATTTAACCTCAGTTACTGGTGTTGATTTGACAAGAAATCAGCTGAGGTATATGCCCAATGTATTTCGAATGTTCCCGTCAATGACTTCTCTAAACTTAAATTATAACAAATTATCGTATATCCATTGGGATACAGTACCAAGTAATGCACCTCTTACGAAACTGCGCTTGTATAGCAATGACTTTACAAGGATACCATCAGTGTTAAACAAGCTACATGCCCTCTATTACTTATCTATGCAAAATAACAAAATAACGTCTATTGAGGATTCAGATCTCAACAATCTTACTCGTTTAGAATCCATTTTTCTTGATGGTAACCCAATTGAATATATATCACCTCATGCTTTTCAAAATAATCTTGCGTTGTACAGACTTGAGCTAGAACATACCAACCTCCGCCGTCTCCCAATTTCTCTGACAGCTTTGCAACATCTACGAAAATTATACCTGTTCGGTTCTCCGATAGAATGTTCTTGTGACATGTCCTTCCTTAAACCACTGAATGCGACAAGAATAACCATAAACGGTGTTTGTAAATCAAACTCAATCCAAATAAAGTCATATCTCACAGATGATCTTCCTAAATGCGCCTAAAGTTGTATTTTATAAAACCACCGACTTCATGATTAAGATAGTCCTTAACATGATTATGTGTAAACCGATAGTCGGGATTTTTAGATCATAATAGATCAAGATCAGCCTACGCCTAATCTTATCAGGATCTTTCTTGTTTGCTGTCCTGGATTTAATTTATTAAACACGTCAATGACCATAATCATATCGAAACACTTTATACGTGCAATTAGATCAGAATCAATTTTCTTTATCTCAGAGGTTTCGGTTTTTATTTTTGTTTGTTTGATTTTTAAGAATAAGACAAAAATAAGTCAATCTTGAAAATACCGTTAGAATTGTTTTCATTTCCTGAAGGATCCTGTTGCTACCACTTTTGTATTACACGAGGGGGTAATGGAAGCGAAACCAGTGGAACTACAATACTAGCTTTCGTCATTCTAAATGCAGGTGATCAGGGTATTATCTGTTGGGACTGTTCGTAATAATGTGCAGGGTCAGTCGTGATTGTTTGAACTGATTGAACAGAACTCTTATACAATCTGACGTTGATCATTTAGCCGTCGCACGGTAAAGATGCACATGTACGTACTAAACGATGCTATATTAACGTTTTCAAAAAGGTTTTTCGCTTTTTTACAATTTATTTTTTACTTAACTCAGTCGGTATATTATGGTACTTGTAGTTCATTGTAGAATTCAATATCTTTAATATTTAAATGGGCATTGAAATTATCGATATATATATTGGACAGGTACAATTCCATTCTGTGACTGTTCATGTAATGTGATAATAATCTGCTTCATATATATAACAAAAATACTACTCCATCTGTCAGGTTTTTTTTAAATCTAGAAATAGAATCACTATGAATAAACAAACAACGACACAATCAATAAAGGACTGTTCAATTAACAAGTGACATAACTTTGAACGGGATTGAATTGTTATTGTATATTTTGGTACGTGTTAGTGTTGTTTGAATGTTTTGCCTTAAGATAATGAACTGTTATTGTGATTACAAAAGAAAAGTTATTTACTTCAATGCTAATCAATATATTGGATACTTTAATTATTTATTATACCATAATCTAAAGGGACTGCCATCACGAGGTTTGAGTTTAAAACAATATTATGGAGAAACATTCTTCCTCTTCTGCAAATCAATCCTATATATGTTGGCCCAAGTATTTTCTCACTTGTCCAAAACCATTGTTTGGTGCAAATGTATTTTCCACTTCTACACAATTTTCATATATTCTGAAAGCATTTGTCTGCTGCTACGACAGTCGGCTTTTCAGTTTAATATTTTATCGATAGCATCTAGGTTCGTTTATAGACTTGTGTGCATGTGTGATCACTGAATATGTTGATCACTGCCATGTATTGTAAATGAAAGTTGTTTGCGTATGTAATTGCTAAAACCTGAATATGTATTATTGAAATTTGAATAAAATAGTGTTTATCTCAAATATTTCATTTGTCAAGACTTTGCTAAATAATAGTTCGTTTTGCGAGAAATAAATGTGCACACCACAGAAGGTTCATCCAATAAGGGAACATCCGAAGTCATACAATTGTAAATGCAAACGGGTACAACCCGGCCGTTGATAAGAGTGTTTGGTTGATTCGCCAGCACATCTGTGCAGATTTAAACTGTTCATGAACTACATGAAAACACTTTTTATGACTAGCCATCTGAGGTTACCGAGTAGATGAACATTCTCATTTGGTTTTTTACGCTGATTTCAACATTATTTCAGTCATTTCACTTATGATCCCTGGGTAAACCAACCAGTCATATGCTATAGGACATATACCTTGCCCAAGGATTCTCCATCATAACCGTTGCGCCGCGACGGGGAAACGAACCCGGGACTTACGGTTCCAAATCCCCGAATCCAGCCACTCGAACACGGCGGATTCGTAGAACCCGATCACCCTGTGCCGTATGACAGTCAATTAACACTTATCTCGCTAACATCATACATTTGGTATTACCACTTCTGATTTTCGACATGTTCGTACAAGCCTCTGGACTAGTTTTTGATAAATGTGTACCGAACATTGTAGACCAAGATTAGACTGCACGAATTCATAGTATAAAGTCATGCAAAACATTATACGTTAATGGTGTTTTAATAAGCGTACAACAGGGAGTAATTATTGTTGATTAAAATGAAAGTTGTACAGTTATCGTTCTTTGTGTTTGATTTGTTTTGTTTGAATGGTGGTTTACGCCTCAGTAGTAATTGTTATTATCGCGACTTTTTCTGTGTAAAATTACTAAAACTACTGCTGCATTTATCAGTCGCATTAATATCCCAGCAATGCAGAGAGGATTGTAGTGAAGCCACCACTACTAGCACGGTTACACACTTTTATATAAATCGACGTATGATGGAGCAAAACAAGCAAATCAGTATAAATTCGTTTCAAGTGATAAATCTTATTAGATAAATCCCTCCCGTAGTTAACTGCTGTGATTTAAAAAAGAAATGGACACCAAAGTTTCTTGCAATCAGTAAATTAGAAATCCGCTTTGGCCTCGTGATTTGGAACCGGGTTTCCCGGGTTCGATCCCCAGTCGCGGCGCTGTACTCATAGTGGAGAGTTCTTGGACAAGGCACATTTGCTAGCCTAGTAATAGTTTGTTTACTTAGGGATCATGAATAAGTAAACTGTTGCCGTGATATAACTGAAATATTGTTGAAAACGGCGTAAGACCCCAACAAAACAAAGCAATCAATTAATAATAGTTTATGGTTGTTAAAATATGTATTGTTGATATATTATCAAGATTGTAGAAACATTCATTTTGAAACTTCCAGAATTTCTGATTGACTGGTCATACTTAACTGTTAATATATTCCAAAGTTTCGATAACTATGTGGTCGCCCAAATGGAACATCACAACAGTGATACACCGTTTTGATTGAAGACCCGTCTTTGACGGTGTAAGTAATGATATATTATGATATTAATGACTCAAAGTGAAATTAAACGTTATTGTTTATATTGTGTCACGCTACGGATCAGATCATTTAAGCCATTCAAAGCGAGTCTAATATCCAGCTCAGCCTACGTCCCCACGATATCTGATCACATTGTTCCCTTAAGGCTATAGTAAAAGACAAAATATTCAAGATCTGTCTCTGACAGTGTAAATAATCATATAGCATGGTACAAATGGCCGACTAGTAAAATAAATAGTTATTGTTAATAGTATAGGTTATTGACCATGTACTGTGAAAGCATCGTTGTACCGAGTTCTTTGATTGACGTTACCGAGCTCAAAACAATGTTAAACGACTTTGATTAACGACCTTTCTTTGATACTGTAAATAAGCATACACCATAGTATAAATGGCTCACAAGTGATTCAAATAGTTATTGTTAATAGTATAGGTTATTGACCATGTACTGAAATCATCGTTGTACCGAGTTCTTTGATTGGCGTTGCCGCGCTCAAAACAATGTTACACCACTTTGATTAACGACCTTTCTCTGATACTGTAAATAAGCATACATAATGGTATACATGGCTCACTAGTGTTTCAAATAGTTATTGTTTATAGTAAAGATTATTGACCCTGTACTGTGAAATCTCCGAGTTCTTTGCTTGACGTTTCCGCGCTCAAAACAATGTTACACCACTTTGATTAACGACCTTTCTCTGATACTGTAAATAAGCTTACACCATAGTATAAATGACTCGCTAGTGTTTCAAATAGTTATTGTTTATAGTATAGGTTATTGACCCTGTACTGTGAAATCCCCGAGTTCTTTGGTTGACGTTTCCGAGATTGCAATTCAATTTGACCCACAGTATGAGGTCTAGAGAGGATGTCAGAGTACAGGGTCATTATCCTTTTTAATAGCTGTGTTTGTTTGTTGGTATGGTACTTTTACGCCACTTTCAACAGTTATATCACGGCGTTTCCTCGGTATTTTACCAGTATTTCTGGTCCATATATCCTGACACAAGCCAGTCAGGCGGATCTGGCTGGTTTTCGAAAGGAACCGAGCTCTCATGTATATCTAACTACTGTATAAGTTTGGTTGAGATACAATCAAAAGTGAAGACTGTATCGTGTTAACAAGCTCTTTTATAGCAATTTTGACCATTTCAAGGGCCATAATCCAGTCATGCATGGGCGGATCTGGCTGGTTTTCGAAAGGAACCAAGCTCTCATGGATATCTAACTACTGTATAAGTTTGGTTGAGATACAATCAAAAGTGAAGACTGTATCGTGTTAACAAGCTCTTTTATAGCAATTTTGACCATTTCAAGGGCCATAATCCAGTCATGCATGGGCGGATCTGGCTGGTTTTCGAAAGGAACCGAGCTCTCATGGATATCTAACTACTGTATAAGTTTGGTCGAGATACATCCAAAAGTGAAGACTGTATCGTATTAACAAGAAATTGTTTACGGACGGAAGCACGCACGCACGCACAAATCGCCACGACATAAGCCCTTCTGGCCTTTGGCCAGTAGAGCTAAAAATGTAAACAAAAAAGAAGAAATGCATACAGTTCAAATATTGATTTAAGACAGGGTTAATCTTATTTCCAGAGATCTATAATTAAACTCTTGAATTGTAGACAGTAGATACAGTTAGATAAACAAACACATTTGTGATAGGTAATTTATCACATGGATAAACTCTACAGCAGATGATTTGAAAATGTTTAACTAAAGATATTGGTAAATCTGTATTGATGAAACTAAAAGTATCGACGTGTGAGGAAAACATTGAGAAAACTGTCGAAATTTCTCATACCATCCATCTGTTGAAGATTAGACAACATGTGTCTGTAGTGTAGAAAGGGTAAAATAGTACCAGTAGCAAAGCTATTTATTATCTATAGTATCTAAAGAATCAACTTAATTTTAACACTCTTAGAAAAGAGTCCCCCAAGGAACATTTGAGAGAAATGTGGTGACCAGAGTGTTTACAAGATATTTCTCAATATTGGCCTAGTGACCTAGTTTTTAACCAGACCATATTCGAACTTAGCCTAGATATCATCAAGATAAACATTCTGGTAAAGTTTCATCATGCTAGAGTTAAAAACATGGCTTCCAGAGCATTAACAAATATTTTCTTAAATTTGATCAAGGGACCTAATTTTTGACTCAACATGACCAATGTCTAAATTGGCCTGTATATCGACAAGAAAAACTGTCTGACAAAATTTCAAGCTGCTAAAGTCAAAATTGTGGTCTCTTAAGTGTTAAATCAAGATTATCCTACAACTTGGCATAGTGACCTAATTTTTTAACAAACATTAATCATATTCAAACTAAATTTAATAAAAACAATCATTCTGACAAAGTTTCAGCATGCTCAAGTTAAAAGTGCAGCTTCCAGAGTCTTAACAAGATTTTCCTCCTACTTGGCTTAGTGCCCTAATGTTTTATCCAAAATAACCAATATTCGAAATTGGCCTATCATCAAGACAAACTTTTTGACAAGGTTTCAAAATGCAGTGTCTATAGTGTTAACAAGATTTTTCTACAGTGTTTGGCTAAGTGACCTAGTTCTTTACTGGATCGGACACATATTCGAACTTAGGCTAGATATCATACAAAAAAATATTCTGAGGAAGTTTCAACATGCTCAAGTAAAACATGCGGCTTCCAGAGTGTTAACCCTTTCCCTCATATAGACGCCTTCTGACGCCTCTACAGCACGGCTTTTTGAAAACATAGTGACAAAAGAATAAATTGCTCAAAACGAGCAATTTCTCCTTTTGCCACAATGTTTTCCACTTTTAGTCATAGGTTATCCATTCAATTATAGAGATTTTCTATATGTTGACAAAACATGTTCAAAGTCATCTGCTGCAAAATTGTCGTATGAGGGAAAGGGTTAACTAGATTTTCTTTAATTTGAGCAGTCCTGTGAGCAAACCAACATTGTGGACTCTGCGTAAAGTATTGATCCGGATCAGCCTAAGAATGCCACACAGGCTTACAAGGATAGACACATTTTACCTCTGGATTTTCTGTCAAATTGACCTGTAACTTAACCAACTTAACCAACAATGTCCAATTCTCTTATACAACCAAAAAGGCAAAATACATAAAAATTTATACTTTTTACCCCAAAAAATAGGCTACACTCAGCATATTTAGTATACAATGAAAAGAAGGGTATTAGATGAGGAAGTTTTCCAAGTCTCAAAGTATTAGGTAATAAAATAGTTTGATTGATTAACTGGGGTTTAACACCATTTTCATCAATCTTTCAGTCATATCACGGCAGCCAGTTCAACTACTCATATGTTTCTTGGCTTTCTCATACCAGTACTTCACACAACATTCTTTCCAAGCAACTGGCTGCTTTTCAACATAGTCTGAAATCCCATTGGTGGTAGTCACGTCAGAAGGAATGTAGGCCAAGCTGAGGTTCGAACTCACAACCCCTGGATTAACAGCCTGTGTCTCTACTGACTGAGCTACGGTAAACTGAGTAATAAAATAGGAAACATGCTGTACCAAAGTGAGCTTGCATAGATATTTTCAAAGTTGTCTGCTGTAGATTGGTTTAAATTTGGGTAAAGTTTTTTTAAAAAGAGCCTGTGATATTGTTTCCGTTCAATTATTTCTTCCAATCCTTGAAGTATGCAAAAAAAATTAACAGGTCAAAATGTACAGTTTTGTTAAAATATTCAAACTTTTCTTCCCATTACTATGTTCAACAATTGAAAAATTGGGGACATATTTTGTCAATGAAAATTCTGTTGCATGATGAGTACATATCAACTTGAATATACATAGAAAAATATAGTAAACTGACCTTTGAATGTATATAGGCTGTAGACAATAATGATGCAACAGAAAATCTTTAAACTTTATGTCAGAAGTTAAATCTCATAATGTGCTTTTTCCTTTTGTGATCAATAAAAAATTCGACTAATCAATATCGCTTGAAGGAATCTGATAGAGGGTCTCCCAAGGAACATTTCTACAAAATTATTTGAAAATTTGCCAAACACTTTTTGAGGTAAAGATATTTTAAGTTTTCATTATAGCCACATACGGCAAAATAGCCCCGCCGCCCTGGCGACTATGTATTTCATCCAATCAACTTGGCTTGAAGGAATCCGATAGAGGGTCACCCAAGGAACATTTCTACAAAATTATTAGAAAATCTAATTAGACACTTTCCTCGGAGAAGATTTTTTTAAGTTTTCACTATTTTTTTCTTTCGGTTGCCATGGAAACCAGAATTTTGCATGGATCCAAAAAATATGAAGGAATTTAGGAGAGGACATTGAGAGGAAGTTTCATTTCAATTGGCCAAGTGGTTAGGGAGAAGAAGTTGTTTGAAGCAAAAAGTTAACACATGCACGACGGACAATTCACCATGACAATTTATTAAGTTCGACTGGCTTTCAGCCAGTGGAGCTAATTATAATATTTCAATCACCCTTTCCCTCAAATAGACACTTTCTGACGCCTCTGCAGCAGACGGCTTTTTGAAAACATGGAAGCAGAGGAAGAAATTGCTCCATACAAGCAATTTCTCCTTTTGTCACAATGCTTTTTATTCATGCCTCTTACTGTTGACAAAATTTAATGCTAGTTAACTTACAGTTTAACTTTAAATTTTACATCTTTGGTCATTTAACAAAACAAATGATCCCCCTGTGTGACACAATATGTAGTTCAAAATGATCTACTTAATGTTAGTTATCATGTAGAAGTGTCATCTCTGTATTATAGCTCAAAATAATTTACTTGAATGTCTTGTTCATAGTAATTAGTTAATTACACAGTTATCTTCCTGTATTATAGTAAACAAAAACAGATCACATTGTGCAACCTTGATTCGTATTTGTGTCGTTTACATATAGCCTAGATATTTGTTCTTCCATTCCGTTATTGTTTTCCGAGTTACCTTTACAGAATAAACACTTTCATCCAGAATACTTGTCACAACGACTCGCTGCTTTTACCAGCTTTGAAGAAATGTCATTAACGTTGTTTTGTTTTTGTTTTCTACCCGTCTTGTTGCGTCCACGACTTGCCATTTGTCTTTTATTTCTCTGATTCAACTAAAAACCAAACCGGAAATAACAGTTAATATACCCCAACTTTTCCAATACATAAAGGTTGGTTGTAAAAATATCCCATACTGTCATTATGAATCTTCTTCACAAGTAATGTTGCGTATTGCGCATTAAATAACCTGTCAATATTTCCATGATCTGAAACGAAACAAAAATACATACAGTTACTGATTGCACAATAAAAATAAAATCAAGATGTGTATAGTTGTATACATGTCTGCGCAAAACCATTTTTATCAATATATACGTATGCTATGATTTGAATAATAAAATAGTCCGTTTATAATAGATACTTTACAATTATTGATCTGCATTAAGTTATTTGGGGTTATAATGCATCTGTATCCAGTGAAGACTCAGAGGAGCCTATGTATCATATTATGCAGTCTCACCAGTCTTAACTGACCATATACATGTAATTTAGACCTAGAAACAGTGTAGCCTCACTACTTTTATGTCAATATAACATTATAAATGACGCCAAGGCAGAGTGTCAGTTAGACATGGATTCACTAGACAAATTATAACATAGCGTACACAAACTTGATACAAATATACATGTGTTTTTGCTCGTTAATTGAATAACATTTTTGGCAAAGCATCATGCATTTGCTCCATCTAAGTATAGACAAAATCTGGAAAATTCATTTATAAATATATATTGTATTTCTTCATTCTTTTCAATAATAAAACCTGTATACATAATATCATCATTCAATACAAATAATTGTACACACTTAAGTTTGAAAGCAGTTTTCACATCACTTAACCACTTTTGTCTCCTAAGTCCTTAAATGAGCCTAAATAGTGTATACATACAAGAACGAGTATACACTTGTACAATATATCAGAGACCTAAATAGAAATATATATATGTCTCTGAATATATGTACAAAGTCTCCGAAGTCCTTCATTTTTTATTTTTTATTTTCCTTCATATGATATGCCACCCTTTTTAAATAATTAACATATGTCAGATGATAAAACGGATAAGCGAATGTCTACAGGAATTGGGCTATTTTCAGACATAGGTGTACATTAAATACATGTGAGCTTATGTTCATATCCGGTTACGATACAGCACAGGGCGAAAATAAAAATAAAAAAGTTTTCCACTCCAAATTACAGTTTAATTGACAGACCTACCTCGAACGTTATACGTATTGATGACTAAATGAACATTTTAGGCGTGCATACATTTCTTTCCTGTCAGTCATCCTCAATATAAAACTTCATGTGTCTTTCCTCCACACAAATAATAACAATCGTCAGCGCAGCTTGTCAGATTTCTACTTTCATTTTGAACGGAAGTTGCAAGTTCTCCTTCGCAGAGTTGTCGTTCCTTACCATCTTCTTTCAGTAAAATGAATCGATTGGCTAGATAAATTAGTTGGGAGATAGTTTTTCATCGAAGCGTTTAGAGTTAGGGGAGTTAGGCATTATTGTTAATACTACAAACATCCACGAAACCACTTCCTGATCAACAAGAAATATCAAAATGTCACGTGAAATTGGTATATATTCATACATTGATTATGAATATATTTATTCAAACTTCAATTCAATATTGTAAACGTTCTACTTCAACTTTCAACCACTAATGCTTCCTTTTTACAGTCTTTTTTTCAATATTCAGATATCTTGATTCACCAAGGTTTTCGAAAATGCAGTTTTATTGCCTGATAATTGACACTACTTTTTTGTTGACGGTTAAAAAAATCCCTCTTTTTCGGCTCCCAGCTTTACGCTATCGTTCTGTTTATAGTCGGGGAGCCAACTGTTGTACGATTTCTCAAAATGCACATGACTATAGACGGTACCTTAGAGGTACCGTCCAAAAATGGTATACAAAAGATTGCCCCACATCAGATTTTCAGATGTATTGCAATTGATCCAACGCTGTTGGGTATTATAAAGGCAGTAATGGTCAAAGGGAGATAACTAGAATTTCCTTTATTAGTCGCCGGGCAGAAGCCCGCGACTTCTATTTTTAATAGGTTTTCGGAAATCACATGGGAGGGGGGTTATTATTAGATTGTTTTTTTTAAATGTTGAACATATTACAATTGCGTTTGTTTAAAAACACTAAGTTATGTGACACATCTAAAATGAAATAAATATTCCGATGTTTTAAGTATGTGCAGTTTCTTTATTTTGACTGGCATTTACGTTTTTGTGTTTTATTTACAAAGACAAAACAGTCCCTATTAGCTAGACTGGGATACTTTATTTTCATAAACTATATAATCAAAAGGGGATAACTACAAACCTTTACGTCGCACAGTCAAATTTGTTTAGATACGCGCACCTGCTTACAGAGACTAACGATATGAAAATCACGTTGAATTCTCCTTTTAATAGATAAGTATCAACATAAACTGGTAACTTCAGAAACAAAAATAAGAAATATTTTGTGAAAATATGTCTCAAATATAAGCCTGTTTATCGGTCGTGAACGTCGAAACGCCTTTTCCTCAGTTCATGACCTAGGTAAACTTAGAAAAGTGACTTGTTTATGCAGACAAAAAATGTCGCACGACAAAATGATATCTTAAACGTCACGAAACGAGTGCATGGGTCGAATGTAGGAGAAAGAAAGATACTATAGAAATGCTTTTTTCTCTCGAATGCAGTGGAATAAAACATGCACTAAAGCTTTGCCTGACTTTGTATTCACTTTCTTCGATGTCTGACATCTTGAAACGAGGGTCAACATTTCGAAAGAATGCCCAAACACCTTATTACAGATAGTCTATCATAGATAGCTAATATTACACACTTAAATGATTAAATATATGTTAAGAAAATCTGCTCTTTCGCACCCAATTAATTTCATACTTGCCACCTATTAAATAGTAATGGGACTCGCAACTGGCATTTCTCTTGCGCCAAACATATATTGTATGCATCAACGATTTAGATAAACAATTTAGCTGATATGTTGTTTCAAGTGTGGTCTACGTTTTAAACATGATGATAATTTTTAACATCTGTGAAATATTTATTATAATTATTATTAAAAAGGAGGAAGTTCATGTCTTCAGCAATTTAACCGTTTTCTCAATGTTTTAAGCGTTTAAAGGTTTTCATTGTTGCTTCAGACATGGAAAGGGTTTAATAGCTTTTTATTGCATGTAGAGTTAAATCCCAAAATGTATTAATTTGTTGTGGTTTTATTGACAAATACAAAACATCCAAAATCCTGACCACAAGAAATCCTGAAATTTGTGGAATTTCAAAAATCCTGGAATTAGTCCTTATGAAAACATTATGTGTATGTTTAGACTAATGAAAGTCAAGAATACATGTGTGTTAAACAATAAATCAATGCAGTCTTTTCCGGCGACATTGATGCCTTGCATCAACTTTCTCTTGTAGTATATATTATGTGGTTTTTACCGGATCTTTAAATAGAACATGTGTTTCTGTTATTAATTGAGAGACACACTCGCGAGAGTACTAGACATCAGAAAGGGCCCTAGAATAAGAGAAATAATACTTTACTATACGCCTGCGGGGATATCGAAATCAAGATTGGAATATTACTTCTATAATTAAAAAGTGTCATAACAGACTAGTTTTAATGACGCATGTCCTGATAACTGGACATTCGGACAATGCAATGACAGATGAAGATATCGACCGCGACAACCCTTAACCCGACCAGAAGGCATTTGTAACCAGTGTATCTCTACTAAATACGGAAAGATATCTGTTAATTGACATTCCATTTAAATATAGAATAGCACTTGTTAAATTTCGTTGCTCGAACCACTAATTTACCATCGAGACAGATCGCCATATCAATATTGATCGTGAACAGAGAATATGTATTGTTTTCATAATATTAACATAAATATTGTTGAATGTCAATTTCATGTTTTTATTTCATTGTTCAAGGTATGGTGAAATAAGAAATGTATTCCTATTCAACTGGTATACAAGCGACACCAACATTACTAACTTTTATTCATTGCGACAATCCTGATGTAATAAAGAAATCGTTATGTTAATAATAAAATTGGTAGCAACATCATTCTCAGGTTAATAATGGTAATTGAATCAAATGTTTTGTACTATCGGCCGGTGGACTAAATACTTTCAATAAATATTTATCATTGGCATTGTCATTGTATATCCAGATTAGCATGTTCTTGAAGTACGCAGTTCGCCAATTCGTCAAGGAATCTTTAACCCTCCCTCACCACCAACAAGCGTAGTTTGCAACAAAGGTCATTTAAAGATTCAGACCACCTTTCCGATCTTTGCGACCAGTAAAGATTCAGACCACCTTTCCGATTTTTGCGACCAGTAAAGATTCAGACCACCTTTCCATGCTTTGCGACCAGTAAAGATTCAGACCACCTTTTCCGATCTTTGCGACCAGTAAAGATTCAGACCATCTTTCCAATATTTGAGACCAGTAAAGATTCAGACCACCTTTCCGATCTATGCGACCAGTACAGATTCAGACCACCTTTCCGATATTTACGACCAGTACAGATTCAGACCATCTTTCCATGCTTTGCGACCAGTAAAGATTCAGACCACCTTTTCCGATCTTTGCGACCAGTAAAGATTCAGACCATCTTTCCAATATTTGCGACCAGTAAAGATTCAGACCACCTTTCCATGCTTTGCGACCAGTAAAGATTCAGACCACCTTTTCCGATCTTTGCGACCAGTAAAGATTCAGACCATCTTTCCAATATTTGCGACCAGTAAAGATTCAGACCACCTTTCCGATCTATGCGACCAGTAAAGATTCAGACCACCTTTCCGATCTTTACGACCAGTACAGATTCAGACCATCTTTCCATGCTTTGCGACCAGTAAAGATTCAGACCACCTTTTCGATTTTTGCGACCAGTAAAGATTCAGACCACCTTTCCATGCTTTGCGACCAGTAAAGATTCAGACCACCTTTTCCGATCTATGCGACCAGTAAAGATTCAGACCACCTTTCCGATCTTTACAACCAGTACAGATTCAGACCATCTTTCCATGCTTTGCGACCAGTAAAGATTCAGACCACATTTCCGATTTTTGCGACCAGTAAAGATTCAGACCACCTTTCCATGCTTTGCGACCAGTAAATATTCAGACCACCTTTTCCGATCTTTGCGACCAGTAAAGATTCAGACCATCTTTCCAATATTTGAGACCAGTAAAGATTCAGACCACCTCTCCGATCTATTCGACCAGTAAAGATTCAGACCAACTTTCCGATCTTTACGACCAGTACAGATTCAGACCATCTTTCCATGCTTTGCGACCAGTAAAGATTCAGACCACCTTTCCGATCTTTGCGACCAGTAAAGATTCAGACCACCTTTCCGATCTTTGCGACCAGTAAAGATTCAGACCATCTTTCCAATATTTGCGACCAGTAAAGATTCAGACCACCTTTCCGATGTATGCGACCAGTAAAGATTCAGACCACCTTTCTGATCTTTACGACCAGTACAGATTCAGACCATCTTTCCGGTCTTTGTGACCAGTAAAGATTCAGACCACCTTTCCGATCTTTGCGACCAGTAAAGATTCAGACCGGCTTTCCGATCTTTGCGACCAATACAGATTCAGACTACCTTTCCGATATTTGCGACCAGTAAAGATTCAGACCACCTTACCAATCTTTGCGACCAGTAAAGATTCAGACCGTCTTTCCGATCTTTGCGACCAGTACAGATTCAGACTACCTTTCCGATATTTGCGACCAGTAAAGATTCAGACCACCTTACCAATCTTTGCGACCAGTAAAGATTCAGACCACCTTTCCGATCTTTGCGACCAGTAAAGATTCAGACCATCTTTCCGATTTTTGCGACCAGTTAAGATTCAGACCAGCTTTTCCGATCTTTGCGACCAGTAAAGATTCAGATCGCCTTTCCGATCCTGATCTTAAACAACACTGTTCGCCAATGAGTTTCATAAACTTGAGTGGTTGCAAAGTATATTTTTGCTATCCACTGTTAATGGCAGTGTTGTAAACATATTTATCTTCTCAATGTTTGATGAACACTCTGCTACGTTTTATCCTATGCAATCTGTAACTAAAAGTGTACTAAAAGTGTACTAAAAGTGTACTAAATCCATTTTATGAACAGAGAACGTGAACTTATACCTAACAATGTAGCACAGTTTGTCCCATGGCGAAGATTAAGAGAAAATTATCATTTGAAAATGTTATTCCAATAAGGTCAATTCTAAATAATGCCAGCGGGGTGGATGGTTTGTAAACCAATGTCTGAATACACAATAGTTCAAGCCAAAATAGTTATTTTCTATTAATTAAATATATCTAATTATAACCATGTAAAGCGACCGGTCAACTGTACAGTACTGAACTAGATTAGTTTACAATGACAGTATCGTTTAAACGTTTATTTTACCCGAATCGATTTAAAATTGATGGTAGTAGCTCTCCACCTTGGCGCTCGGGGTTGCGGGTTTAGCATTAGGACTGACTGGCTGGTAGAAAATTTATCAATGTTGAACCATAATGTAGTCTTATGTATTTTTCACCAATAATTGGTACATTTGATTGAAATGTTAAAATGGTCTCAGTCTATTCAGATATTTATAATTTTCAGCGAAGAAAGATGGATGCCATTTTGAAACCATGTTCAGAGAATGTTTGCTGAGAATTGTGGGAAATCGTGATAAATTATCCAGTGGTTAAATATTTAACCATGGTTACGTAACCACAGGGTTAAACAAAGTTGAGCAAAAGAAATTTAACCCTTGGTTTAGTAACCACGGATAAAATATTTAACCAATGGTTAAATTGAATCATTGGTTTAATTTAACCACAAGTTAAACAACCGGCCTCTGGTATCAGGAAATATGGACCAGGTAGTACTGGTAACTTACCAAGGAAACGCCGTGATATAAATGAACAAATGTTAAAAGCGGCCTCTACGCAAACATGTGAAAATCTCGATTAATGAGAATTCAAATATCAGTAAGAGTTGGACAAAATATGGCAAAAGGTGAAATTGCTCATAATAATGAGCAATTTCATCTTGTGTCACAATATTTTCAAACGTCGTCTGCTGCAGAGGCATCACAAAGCGTCTGTATAAAGGAAAGGGGGGTGGTAAAGTTATATGTATAAGGAAAAGCGTTTAGACTATCAACATTGATGTGTTATTACGATGCACGATATCTCTTTCCCACGTACAAAAAAAAAACACCTGCAGCAGATGCATTTTAATACATCTAGGAGGAATTGTGAAAAAACCCTGTAATTGAAAGTATAATAATTGAAAAGGGTTGAAAACATTGCGGCAAACGACGAAATTGCTTATTTTGAGCGTTTTCTCCATTTGTTACAAAGATTTTAAAAAATCGTCTGTTGCAGAGCTGTCATAAAACGTCTGACTGCTTGAAAGGGTAAATTAATAATGATAATATTAAACTTAATTATTGTAATTAAACGAAAGAAAGTTTTAGTATTCTACTTACTGTACGTCTCGAATCCTTTAAAAACAAGAAGCTGCCGCTGACGAAACTACAGACAGAAGGAGCGCAGCCATGAGGTTCACCTTGCTGATTTTCGTTGCAGTATTCAGCTTTGGGGCTGCCGATGATGATTGTCCAAGCGCGGACGAAGGACTTCTTAGTTTCGCAACAGAGTTTCCTGACACTGAGGTATGTAATACAACCATTGCTTTCAAATTTCATTTTCATTTAGATGGATCGATTTTTTATATTATACTTAGAATCTGTACAAATTGTCGTGATCATTCATTTAATTGACTGTGGACTCGGGAAACATCATTTGAGCCATTCCACGGGACACTCAACCCTCTTGTTTGCATTGCTTTTAGGACAAAGACTTAATCATCACTCAGCCAATTTTACTTGACGTTGAAAATGTTGATGTGAACACCATCACCATCGCTGATGAAGGTAAACTTGTGTTCGGTCAAGGTCATCCCATCACCGTAGCAACCAAGGGCATTCTGGTCAAGGACAATGGTGCTTTGATCATAGGAAGCGAGAGTTGTCGGCATGAAGGGGAAGTGAATATAATTTTGAAAGGTTAGTGCAAAGTCGTATATGAGTTATGTAATTTATGCTCTAAAATACTTATAATACTTTTATGCTCTGTGTTGAATTTATGAACTAAATTACTTATTATACTTTGAAACTCTTTGTTGAATTTATGCACGGACTTATGATACTTTTAAATTCTGTGTTAAATTTATGCTCTAAATAATTTATTATTCTTTTAAATTATATGTTGAATTTATGCTTTAAAATACTATTATACTTTTACACTCTGTTGAATTTATGCTATTGATTACTTCTCTATGTTGAATTATGCTCTAAATGTCTTATTATACTTTAAACAACTATATGTTGCTGGTGCTCGAAATGAATTGTCTCACTGAGACAATTCATTTTGAGTACCTACGACAAAGGGTAAGATCCTGTAATAAATGAGATTTGGGTTAAAAACCAGTTTAATTTCCTATAGCTATGAATCTGTTTAACCCTTTCCCACATATAGACACTTTCTCGAAGCCTCTGCAGCAGATTTCTGTAAATGAAAGTATAATAATTGAAAAGATATCAAAATGCATCTTATTTGAATCCCGTGAGACCTTGGTCAAAATTACTATGACTTGCAATTTAACACTGAAAATACCCCTTTTTCAATCAAAAAAAGTAACAAACTGAAGATTTACATGAATGCATCCACATTAATCTGTAACAACTTCGAGTACTGCATTGATCTTTTGCACACATCGTTTTGGTCATTTGGTAGGACCAGGTTCCATAATTGAGCCGTTCCACGAGAAAACCAACATTGTGGACTCTGCGTAAAAGTATCGACCCGGATCAGCCTAAACATACCGCGTAGGCTAACCCGGACAGACACTTTACGCCTCCTGTGGATTTTCTGTTACAGGAATACTATATACCGCTATCCCCATAAGACGGTATGTGTCGGCCCGGATTAGCCTGCGCGGACTGCGCAGGCTGATCTGGATCGAAACATAACGCAGAGTTTGTTTTCTCGTAAAACGGCTCAATTATAAATTGGTGCTATTTAACAAGCTATTAGGGCCCCCGTATAATCCACAATCTTCAGAAATGTATTGTTTAGCAAGGTAGTCCCACAAACAACAAATCTGAAGCAGATTACGTTGAAAGTATTTAGTCAAATCTATGGAAAATCTCTTAAAATTAAAAGATTATTTATTGAATTAAATTGAAACCATTGTGAGCAATTTCACTTTTTGCCACTATGTTTTCAAAAGTCGTGCACATTTGGGTCTTATTGTATCTGCGTAAGTGAGCCTGCTAATAATAAACAGTTTACGAAGTCTTTACTGTCCACCTATATATATGCTATACAGATCTTACTCTGATGAAAACCTAGAAGTGTAGCCCAACTAAGCAAGGAGAGTCAATAAGACCTCTCATCACAAGGCACACATTAAATACCAGTATATGTATATTTGCAGGACAAAGAACATCCGACCGTTCCATTCTCGGGACGGAGGGAGAAAAGTACATTGCGGTGACGGATAATGGGGTATTGCAGATATTCGGCCAAGTAAAACGACCATGGACTAAACTTACTCAAACAGCTGAACGCTTTACACACAGTGATTATGCTTCCAACGTTGTTTTTCATCACGCGGCAAGTACTTTGTCAGTCGGTTCTTTACCCCTCTCCCCACTTCTGCAGCCGAAAAACTTTGAAAACGTAGAAAAAAACCACGAAAAATAACAATGAATGAAATATAATTATTTTAAAGATTTGAAAACATTGAGAGTAAAGGAGAACGTGTTCTGTGCAGATCCAGGTTAGACTATGTCAATGCAAGTTAACCCATTTCCATATACGACTATTCTGCAGCGGACGACTTTGAAAATACATATACAAAAGTTACTTAAATCACTTTAAATAAAAGGCCAATTTGTTTATGGAGTTGAAAACATTGTGACATAAGAGGGAATTGCTCGTTTTGAGCAATTTCCACTTTTGTCACAATGTTTTCAAAAGTCGTCTGCTGCAGAGGCGTCAGAAAGCGTCTATGTGTGGGGAAAGGGTTAAGAGAGATCATTCTATTTATACTGTATAGAGTTGTGTAGGAAATCTAGATAATCAAAGATAAAATTATGTATGAAGTTCAAAACAATATCTACTTTTTTCACAATGGTGCTGCAGATGCTTCGAAATGAGTCTGCACATGGTAAAGTTTTAAGTCAGAATAAATCAATCAGTTAATTCATCCCCTTCCCATATACAGGCGCTTTCTAGTGTATCTGCAGCAGATTACTTTGGAAAACATTGTGACAAAATGATAAATTGCTCATAATGAGCAATTTATCCTTTTGCCACAATGTTTTCAACTCTATTATAAAACTAACTTAACTTTTATATAAAGAGATTTTACAGTCTCCAGAATCTCCAGATGATTTCAAGGTCGTCTACTGCAGATGTGTTGTTTGTTGTAAAGTATAAACCAGGTTTCCCTTTATGTTTGTACATGCTGAATGCTATGGAATATTTCAGACATCCGCAAACGCAGTTGGCTCTGCTTCCAGGGGTTTAATGGTGTACAAGTTTAATGGGGAAGACCTCAGTCAGACCTACTATGGCGTTCTCTTTCTCGGGCGTAGTAGTACCTCTAAGGAGACAAAGAAAGTAAATCAATTCATCACCAATGTCATAGAAGGTATGTGGGATTTTATTTTGGTGTGTTTAAGTTAATTTATAACGATTTATAAAAGAACGATGAACATTGGATATGATTTACAATTAAGTTTCAACTTTTTCACTGGAACTCCTTTATATCGGGATAATATGTGTCCAGTGATTAAAATCGCGTTGGAATCAGATCGCGAGTCAACGTTTAATATTAAAACATATCTGTTGATATCATTTAGATGTAATACGAATTTAATCCTCATTTAGATTTCAAAACATTGACTAATAAACAGGAAAGAGTTGTTAACAAACTCATTCAGGCCGCCATTTGCAATTTACATTTAAATTTATTGGAAAAATAATTCTCAAACCTTCTTTTAAAATCCCATTTAATCCAGACTTAAATCATCCAATTTCAAAGAAAATGCGTGTCTCAAACATTTTTGAAATGTTAAACATAAATCGTAAGTTAACCCTTCCGCTGCCAATGGCAATTAAAGGCTTTTGCAAACAATGCAGATGCAGGTGAAACAGCTCGCATCAAGCTGTCTCTCCTGAAATTTGCATTGTATGCCAATTAGACAATTAATTTAACCAAATTTCCTGTTGGACGAAAAATGGAGAGGTCAAACTTTCAACATGGAAGAGTCGATTTTGTGAGTTTTTCATGAGTAATTCAGAGGGAATTTCTTGTTGGGTACCAGTTTCAGTTCTTTTATTATCTGAGTGGGTTACATTCTGCTAAGAGACCGCAATTCTAAATGAATCTATAAATCACAGTTAACCCTTTCCAACATACAGACACGGCTTGACCCATGCTCTGCAGACGACTTTGCCACAATGATTCAACTCCATTCGATAATTATACTTCAAATTACAGATATCAGAAGTGACATCTAAGACTGCTAAATGTATTGGGACTGTAAAGACTTTAGTGAGAATATTCGTACGCACAGTCTCACCTGAATCTCCATTGTATTGGAACGCAAAATAATCCGACATTGTCAATGTACAAACGATAACAAAATATATATTACATAGGTGTTATCATTAACTCTACATTATTCTTTGAACAGAGATACAAGATGGAGAAGTGGTTGCTATAGCATCAAAATCTCAATTCAAAAGCAGCATTGACCTTGGTTCCCTATTCGACGCCCTTGAAGAGGTTTCGGGACTAGCACAGGGGACATTGTTACTGAGGACGTCACAAGAATATGATGCTTTTTCTCTCGTCTTTATAAAAGGTATCAGAGCTTTATTCTTTCCTTGATACAGGAGCGTTCTGAGGGTAAGCAACAGTAAACTTTTGAAAACATTTTGATCACTTGAGTAATTGTTGGACCATTGTGATTTTAATATGCACTCTTAGATAATAAATGATGAAGATCGACCCCATTTTAAAATATGATTGATATTTATTTAGGATGTCCTATTCTTGTATCTAGTCTGTTATAAGAGAAGCAATATGGTGTTCAATGAGTCAAGAGATACCTGTGGAATAGCGATTACCTGTCTATAGCAACCACACTTTTAAGTTTCCCAATAACTCATTTTCTGAACAAATGACCATGCAATTAAAGACCACCTGTGAACAAAGACCATATGTTTATATGGGCGGTCTTTCTACACAGGTTCCACAGTAGTTAGTAAAATTGATATTATTTACCATTGAATAATTAATCCATTATTTATTATGCCTTTTGATTTTACCCTCTAATATAACACAGTCATGCTGACAGTCTCGCTTGTTACATGCTTGTTACATGCGCATAAAGGTCAATCGGGATAGAATTCCTATATTAATCTTTTATTGAGATTTTTCAGGTTTTTGTCACTACGTTTTCAAAGTCGTCTGCTGCAAATTTGCTGTATGTGGAGAAGGGTTTAAAGTTGAATGATATATAAACTATTTATAATTATTTACCTTAGGTGGTGCATTACAGCAGAATGTGGATAAAATGATTGGTAAAAATAAAGCCATGGCAATGGCATCCATTGTTCACCGGGGGAAGAAGATTACAGTTCAATCATTGATTAAACTCAAGAGTTCCAAGGGATCTTCTGTAGATGTTAGGATTCTCGATGAAGAAATTGGATTTCCCGCCGTTAATGTGGTCCATGATATTAGTAGTTGGAATGTAGGTAAGTAAAGGTATTTATCCCATAGTAATGGCATCCATTGTTCACTAGGGGAATAAGATTACAGTTCAATCATTGATTAAACTCAAGAGTTTCAAGGGGTCTTCTGTAGACGTTAGGATTCTCGATGAAGAAATTAGATTTCCCGCCGTTAATGTGGTCCATGATATTAGTAGTTGGAATGTAGGTAAGTAAAGGTATTTATCCCTTGGCAATGGCATCCATTGTTCACTAGGGGAAAAAGATTACAGTTCAATCATTGATTAAACTCAAGAGTTCCAAGGGATCTTCTGTAGATGTTAGTATTCTGGATGAAGAAATTGGATTTCCCGCCGTTAATGTGGTCCATGATATAAGTAGTTGGAATGTAGGTAAGTAAAGGTATTTATCCCATAGTAATGGCATCCATTGTTCACCAGGGGAAGAAGATTACAGTTCAATCATTGATTAAACTCAAGAGTTTCAAGGGGTCTTCTGTAGATGTTAGGATTCTGGATGAAGAAATTAGATTTCCCGCCGTAAATGTGGTCCATGATTTAAATAGCTGGAATGTAGGTAAATATAGGTATTTATCCCTTTCCTACATACAAACGGTTTCTGACGCCTCTGCAGCAGGTGGTTTTTAAAAACGTTGTGGGAAATGGATAAAAAGGTTTTCAACTATATACAATCATTAATCTTTCAGCTGTAGAGATTTTCTATGGGTTTGCCTAAATGCTTTCAAAGTCATCTGCTGCAGATTCTTATTTGTGGGAAAGGGTTAATTATATAGATGACATCGAAAAGTATAACCTTGCAGTAAAAGAAGACTTTCTTTTTTGGCTTATCTCACATTTTGTGGCAGGCTATTCAAAAGGAAACATTTTTACATGGAAAGCTTAACATTTCTTCCCAACTCTTTGTATCTTGGATATTGAAAACCTCTTACATTCAGACATTAAATAACTTGGTTTACTCAAGTAGGAATTTGACCTTAACCCTTTCCCTCATATAGACGCTTTCTGACGCCTCTGCAGCAGACAGCTTTTTGAAAACATAGTGACAAAAGAAGAAATTGCTCAAAACGAGCAATTTCTCCTTTTATCACAATGTTTTCCACTTTTAGTCATAGGTTATCCATTCAGTTATAGAGATTTTCAATTCTTTGACAAAATATGTTCAAAGTCGTCTGCTGCAGAATTGTCATATGTGGGAAAGGGTTAACCAGGTAGGATAATTGTGGATTTATCTGATAGAATACAGAATACAGAAAAGGGCTCAGGCCCATAATACATCATACAACATTTTCTTCTTCAATGTGATGTTTGTTAAAAGATGGCAATGCATATATGTACATGTGGGTACATCATTCTCACAAATGATGTAGATCAAGATGTACGGCAATGTTTTGATTGTCGACCATTTTCATAATTTTTTAAACGAAAATAGCTAGTTTTCTTAGAGTCACAAAACATTGTTAGTTTTTAACAAGAAATAAAAACCCTCGCGCTCTCTGTTACCAGTGTACCAGTTAAAAAGGAACTTATTTCTTTCTTCTTCGAATCTTGGGACAAATGTGAATGCGTGGTACTCGTCTTCTAAAAAGTATAACATCTTTGGTCAATAAACAGTAAAAGCATATTCGATCCTCTCTGTTTATGTTATGATGACGACCCAATTCAATATTAAGTTTATGACTAGAGCATCTAAATCTAGCGAGAGCTTTTCTTAACTGGAACGATAAGTCCATATTTAAATATATTTCGGGGTTTAGTAGGGATTTAAAATATTTATAAGTGTTGCATCTCGAGGATTCATTTATGTCGGCATGCCAAGTTTGTGTAACACAGTCCTTGATACGCTGTTTGAAACTAGATAAGAATACATTGCAGTTACCAACTTCTTGAGAAATCCAGACATTACCAAAGGTTTAACTGAACCCTTAACCCTTTCCCATTGTCAGACGCTTTCTGACGCCTCTGCAGCAGAGAAATTATAAACATTGTGACAACATTGTTTATAATGAGCAATTTCTCCTTTTCCCAGATTGATTTCAACTTTTCTCAATAATAATACTTACATTTAAAGATACTTTCCATATTTTGGACTACATGTCTTAAAAGTGGTCTGCTGCAGATATGTGATATATGGGAAAGGGTTAAATGATCGATGAAGGTTGAATACCATCTTCATTGTCCCTCAATGGTGGGTGGAATATTGGTTTGACATCTGAAGTCATATCAAAGGCATAGATGGATGGATTATTAATTATGAAAAATGTATGAAAACTTTGAAACAGTTAGGCAGTACTATTTAAAATCTTTAAAATTATGAGCAATTTCTCATTTTACATAAATGTTTTCAATTTATTGTCTTAAATAATCATACTTTCATTTATTGAGAGTTTTCATTTTATGCCTAGATGCTTTCAAAGTTGCGGAATGAATATTTGTTACATGTGGGAAAGTGCATGCATGTTAAATACAATGTTTAATCTTTCAAAGTTGCGTGATGAAGATTTTTACATGTGGGAAAGTGTTAAATACAATGTTTAATCTTTCAAAGTTGCGTGATGAAAATTTGTTACATGTGGGAAATGGTTAAATACAATGTTTAATCTTTCAAAGTTGCGTGATGACGATGTGTTACATGTGGGAAAGTGTTAAATACAATGTTTAATCTTGTATCAATCAACAGGAGACCAGATCTTGCTGACATCGACAGATTACGCCTGGAATCATGGAGAAGTGAGGACCATTCTTAGTAAAGATGATGATCATACCATCAGACTGTCTGGTAAGGATTAACCCTTTATCACATACACTTAATCTGCAGCAGACGACTTCGAAAACAACCATGCGAAAATATAGAAAATCTCTTTCAATGAAAGTATAATTATTGGATCAAGTTGAAAACATAGTGCCACAACGTTTTTAAAATGACGTCTGCTGCATTGGCGCCACAAAGTTTTAATCCATCAGGCTGTCTGGTGCAGATAAACCCTTTCCCACAAACAATTAATCTGCAGCAGACGACTTTGAAAACCTACAGGTAAAAACATGGAAACTCTCTCTGAATAAAAGAACAATTATTGAATAACGTTGAAAACATAATGCCACAACGTTTTCAAAATGACGTCTGCTGTAGTGGCGCAAAAAAGTTTCAATCCATCAGTCTGTCTGGTAAAGATTAACCCTTTCTCACAAACAATTAATCTGCAGCAGACGACTTTGAAAACCTACAGGTAAAAACATGGAAACTCTCTATGAATAAAAGAACAATTATTGAATAAAGTTGAAAACATAGTGCCACAACCTTTTCAAAATGACGTCTGCTGTAGTGGCGCAAGAAAGTTCCAATCCATCAGGCTGTCTCGTAAAGATTAACCCTTTCCCACAAACAATTAATCTGCAGCAGACGACTTTGAAAACAACCATGCAAAAATATGGAAAATCTCTTTAAATGAAAGTATAATTAATGAAAAAAGTTGAAAACATTGTGGCAAAAGGTGAAATTGCTCGTTTTGAGCAATTTCTCCTTTTGTCACAATGTTTTCAAAATTCACCTATTGCAGATGCATCAGAAAGCGTCTAAAGGGTTAACTGTTTATCTGATATACAATCTGGTCATAGATCTCCGATACTTTCGACCTCGGACGCCGTTCACGAATAAACTCAAAACGTGGATATTGAATTGGGTTTCTGGTTTTATGACGCCATTAACAAAAGACAATAGTCCCAATAAAGATGTCAGTGAAGATCTGGTCAGAGATTTCCCGATAGTTCCGACCTCGGACGCCCTTCACGAATAAACTCAAAACGTTGATATTGAATTGGGTTTCTGGTTTTATGACGCCATTAAAAAAGACAAAAGTCCCAATGGTATATTGGGTCGACGTTCCGGGAATTAACCGTCCCAATATAGACGTTAGTGAGGACAGTTCATAGAACAGATGGTAATCGTATCATTGAGGATGAACTGTTTATCTGAAATATACCTAGCGTGGATGAACTGTTTATCTGAAATATACCTAGCGTGGATGAACTGTTTATCTGAAATATACCTAGCGAGGATGAACTGTTCATCTGAAATATACCTATCGAGGATGAACTGTTTATCTGAAATATACCTAGCGTGGATGAACTGTTTATCTGAAATATACCTAGCGAGGATGAACTGTTTATCTGAAATATACCTAGCGAGGCTGAACTGTTTATCTGAAATATCTCTAGCGAGGATGAACTGTTTATCTGAAATATACCTAGCGATGATGAACTGTTTATCTGAAATATACCTAGCGAGGATGAACTGTTTATCTGAAATATACCTAGCATCTCCGCTAAACTTGTATATACTCTCCTGAGGTGTTGGACGTTGATCATGAACATATACAAAACATGGATGATTAGTTCTGGTCTCAATAGAAATATAGTTAGTCTCATGGTATATCAAATTGATTGAGTGTTGAATGACTGGGGTTTAACGCCGTTTTTCACAATTTTATCAGACCCGATTAATTACATTTGTCCAGGATAAATTTTAACGTAAAATAAGTCACTTGCTTTACAAATAAGTCTAAAATCAGGGACAATATGTGTTATACATAACATGTGTCCCTGTCTAAAATGACTCATTATAATTCCACATATGTCTGTTTCTCATATTTGACATGCATACTTGTTACAATTTTTAGATGAACTCGATTACCGCCATTTCGGAGAAGTTGAAGATGGTGTTGACATGCGTGGTGAAGTCGCACTCTTATCACGGAATATCAAAATTCGTGGAGAAATGACACGTGACTGTCCCGAATTTAACGACAATTGTAAATTGTACAGCTTTGATACCTACGGTGGACAAATCAAGGTTAGTTTTTCAGCCTTCATCTTTTTTTTTCAAATAGTGGTAAGTCTGATGTTAGCATATTATTTAACCCTTTCCCACATACAGGAAATCTGCAGCAGACGACTTTGAAAACATTGTGACACAAACCTGAAAAATCTCAAAAAAAGATAGCTTATTATGCTAGGTTTACATTATGTTCCCGGCGGCCACGGCAGACCCGTTTGCCCGAAAAGTAGCGCCATTTTTTCTCTGTATTCAAGTTGTGTAAGGTCTTGCCAAGTTTTCTCACGGTATATCCGTGACGGGCCGTGGGGGAAAAGGGGCTGAGTCCCGGAGGCTCCAAGGCACACTACGGTTGGGCCCGCGGTCCACCACGGATGTCAGTACGTTTCCTCCCGGCCCTTCACGTTCTGATGGTGTCCCTAACGTTCTCACGTTCTGATCAAGGTCTACTACGTTTTTCACGTTATTTCAAGGCTTTATACGAATGAAACGTGGACTCGTAGCATTGTAGCACGTTTGTGCCCACGGTATGAAATGAAGGCCTCCCAAGCAATAGCAATCATTGTATCCTGAGATTTCGACGATACATCATTATGAATGCCTAAGCAAAAGAATATTTTGTGTTTGCATGTTTGCTGGGTACATACATCCAGTATTTGCGTCAGCAAGAAGAATGCAGTTACAGAAAGGGGAATGTCAGAGTGCAGCAGTCAGGAGGAAGGCGAAAAAGGCGGATGAGAAGGTCAAGGTCCATGTGGGTGCGCGAATGGTTATCCGAAGACAGAAGGCAGCAAATGGGCCACTACTCAACAGCTCTCACCAGAGAGCTTCGCACCGAAGATGTTAACGCCTTCCAGAACTACATGAGGATCACTCCAGAGGTCTTCACGAAGTTCCCCTCTGCCCTACCACCTAGAATGAAGCTGTCAGTGACTTTGAGACATCTGGCCATCTGGCCAATGGGGACAATTACTCTCCTATGCGTTCCGGTGCAGTAAAGCAGCCATCTAACATATGGTGCCAGAAGTTTGCAAGGCCATCGTGGAAGCCTACAAGGATGAAGTGTTCGCTCCGCCCACAGTCTGTCTTTCGCCGCCGCGTATTTTTAATCAGCCAGCCTCTTGGAGTACATCGTTGGATTCTGCTGGAGGAAGTCAATGAAGAGCTCCTCCACATCCACCGATAAGTTGGTGACGACCCTGGGGGCTGCCCTCTTCCTCCTCCTCCTCTTCTTCTTCAGCCTTTTCAGCCTCAGGTTCAGGTTCCATTTCAGTGACCGGCTCAGCAGCAGCAGCAGCATCTCTTCTTCATCAGGCGGCGGTGAACGGCGAGGTCTTGGCTTCAACTGTGGCCTGGCTTTGCCTTCTTTCTTTAAAAATTGGTCTTCTTTCTTCGTTGTGTAGATGCAGTAATGTGTCGCCGAATACTCAGACTCGAATGAAGCTCCACTGCCTTGCCCTGTTTTTATATAATCCCGTAGTATAACGCACCGCACCGTAGCGCGCCGGGCCCGTTAACCATCACACCCCGCAACGCGCCGTGATTGAACGTGTCAGACCGTAGTAGAACGCAACGCGCTGTTCCCGTAAATCGTCATACGCCGGGACGCACCGTGATTGAACGTGTCAGACCGTAAAAGAACGCAACGCGCTGTTCCCGTAAACCGTCACACGCCGGGACGTGCCGTGATTGAACGTGTCAGACCGTAGTAGAACGCAACGCGCTGTTCCCGTAAATCGTCATACGCCGGGATGCGCCGTGATTGAACGTGACAAAACTTGAAAGGACCGTGAGATGCCGGGGATTACACATGCTTCCCGTCCCACTACGGACCGCCTTCAAGTTGTGTTACGGCCTATTACGTACTGTCACGTTTTGTTGCGTTCACCCCGTTTTACTACGGCCTACTACGTTTCTCAACCGCACCGTGACTGTCTCACGTCCATCCCGTTTTGTCCACGGTGGCCTGAAACTTGATTGCCGGGGCCGCCGGGAACATAGTGTAAACCTAGCATTAATTGTTTAATAAAGTTGAAAAACATTGTGGCCAAAGGGGAAATTGCTCATCATGAGCAATTTCACCTTTTGCCACAATGTTTTCGAAAGACGTCCGCTGCTATTGCGTCAAAATTCGTCTGCAGATAGGAAAGGGTTAATCTCCAGCAGAGGGTAGCTTAGTTTGAACTTATTTAGTTTACATTGATTGCGAAACATGCTTTCAGCTTATAATAATCACGCCCTATGTCTGCATCCTGGATACTTAACCAGAGGGTAGCTTGATTTTGTTCTTATTTAAAAAAGTAGTCTGCCTAAAATTGCTTAAAAAAAAAGCAGAATCATAAATATTTTATATGGTATCTTGTGTTTTGTAGGTTTTTGAAAGTTTTGGTTTTGTTCATATAGAAGGAGCTGAGTTGATAAACATGGGACAAACACAGGACAAAGGTACACAGCTCTCTTTAATCATTTTTAACATTTAGACACTTTCTGACGCCTCTGCAATAGAAAACGTTGAAAAATAATCGACAAAAGGTGAAATTGCTCGTTTTGTCACAATGTTTTCAACTTGCGTCGGTACAAAGTAGGTAAACATGTAGAACAGTCCCAAGGGATGACATTCAAGACTAGACTACTCATGTAATGATTTTTTATACCGCCTCGGTGGTGTAGTGGTAGAGCGTCCGCCTCAGGTATGGGAGGTTCCTGGTTCGATGCCCTACCGGTTCATACCAAATACTTCAAAAATGGATAGTAATGGCTGCCCTCCTAGGTGCTCAGGATTGCTGGGTAAGCATTAGGACTGGCTGGTGTCAGGATAAATGAACCGGAAGTACTGTAAACTTACCTAGGAAACGCTGTGATATAACTGAAACAACTCTAGACAATCAATCAATCAATCATTTTCCCAAAGGGCTTGCAAAAGCTGTGTATACAATCAAAAAAGGATTCAACCTTTTATCCAACATGATATTTCTAAGGTTGTCTGCAGTGAAAACAGCTGAGGATGAAAGAAATATTTTGAGTATTTTCTCTTTTTCAAGGGTTGTTGGTGAAGTAGGAATGAATGTATATTGTTTTATGGCGCATCGACAGCTAAGGTCATTTAGCGCGCAATTAAATTTAATTATTCATGATCCCTGGGTAAACAAACCAGTACTAGGCTAGAAAATGTGGTGAAGTAGGTGTTTGAAGAAGTACAATATGTTTTGTTAAATGAATGGAATGTTATTAACTTGAAACGTAATTTATTACACCACAATGTAAAGGGAATATTATATTTTTTATAAACAGGGAACTATCCAGTTCACTTCCACATGTGTAAAAACATCACAGGAAAAACAGCCATTGTAAAACACAACTCCATCCATGATTCTTACGCTCGCTGTGTCACAGTCCATGGAACATTCGGATCATCTCAAACTGAGCTTGGAGTACAGGTTAACTTATTCTTATTGATATAAAAACATCACAGGAAAAACAGCCATTGTAAAAACAACTCCATCCATGATTCTTACGGCCGTTGTGTTTTAGTGCTTGAAACATTTGAGTTATCTGATACTGAGCTTGGATAGACATAATGAACTTGTTGCAACAGTTGTTATCTACAATTGAGCTAGGAAAGACATAATGAACTTGTTGCAACATTTGCGTTATCTGAAACTGAGTTTGGATAGACATAATGAACTTGTTGCAACATTTACGTTATCTGAAACTGAGTTTGAATAGACATAATGAACTTGTTGCAACATTTGCGTTGTCTGAAACTGAGCTTGGATAGACATAACAAACTTGTTGCAACAGTTGCGTTATCTGAAACTGAGATTGGATAGACATAATGGACTTGTTGCAACAGTTGTGTTTTCTGAAACTAAGCTTGGATATACATAATGAACTTGTTGCAACAGTTGCATTATCTGAAACTGAGCTTGAATAGACATAATGAACTTGTTGCAACAGTTGCGTTATCTGAAACTGAGCATGGATATACATAATGAACTTGTTGTAACAGTTGTGTTATCTGAAACTGGCCTTGGATAGACATAATGGACTTGTTGCAACAGTTGTGTTTTCTGATACTAAGATTGGATAGACATAATGGACTTGTTGCAACAGTTGTGTTTTCTGAAACTAAGCTTGGATAGACATTATGAACTTGTTGCAACATTTGCGTTATCTGAAACTGAGTTTGGATAGACATAATGAACTTGTTGCAACATTTGCGTTATCTGAAACTGAGCTTGGATAGACATAACGAACTTGTTGCAACAGTTGCGTTATCTGAAACTGAGATTGGATAGACATAATGGACTTGTTGCAACAGTTGTGTTTTCTGAAACTAAGCTTGGATATACATAATGAACTTGTTGCAACAGTTGCATTATCTGAAACTGAGCTTTGATAGACATAATGAACTTGTTGCAACAGTTGCGTTATCTGAAACTGAGCTTGGATAGACATAATGAACTTGTTGCAACAGTTGTGTTATCTGAAACTGGCCTTGGATAGACATAATGGACTTGTTGCAACAGTTGTGTTTTCTGAAACTAAGATTGGATAGACATAATGGACTTGTTGCAACAGTTGTGTTTTCTGAAACTAAGCTTGGATAGACATTATGAACTTGTTGCAACAGTTGCGTTATCTGAAACTGAGCTTGGATAGACATAATGAACTTGTTGCAACAGTTGTGTTATCTGAAACTGAGCTTGGATAGACATTATGAACTTGTTGCAACAGTTGCGTTATCTGAAACTGAGATTGGATAGACATTATGAACTTGTTGCAACAGTTGTGTTATCTGAAACTGAGCTTGGATAGACATTATGAACTTGTTGCAACAGTTGTGTTATCTGAAACTAAGCTTGGATAGACATTATGAACTTGTTGCAACAGTTGCGTTATCTGAAACTGAGCTTGGATAGACATAATGAACTTGTTGCAACAGTTGCATTATCTGAAACTGAGCTTGGATAGACATAATGAACTTGTTGCAACAGTTGTGTTATCTGAAACTGAGCTTGGATAAAAATAATGAACTTGTTACAACAGTTGCGTTATCTGAAACTGAGCTTGGATAGACATAATGAACTTGTTGCAGCAGTTGGTACAATTTAACTGTTATGAGATTTTTATTTTAAAACCTTGAAGAAACACGAATAGTACCTGGAAACGTGCATCTGTTGGTTTCTTATAAAGTTGAAAACATGATGGTAAAGGTACAGATTTTAGCAATATTTCCTTTATATTGTGTCCCATGAAACCTTATAGTGTCCTTATAGTGTCATCCTGCCATTGGTGTTAGTGTCAGTGTCAGCTTAGGCAATGTTAGCAAAATGTTTGGCATCTTTACACCAGATTGTATACAACACTATGAGTCATTTTGGTCTCACCGCGATGAGGAACGAAAACGAAATTAAAATTTTGTTTTTCTGCTAACGACAAAGGCTGCCGCTTTGTCAAAGATTTGCATGTATCTGAATGTTTAAGTGTGATAACGTTATTCAAAATTCCACGAAAATTTCAAAACTTGGATCATATTGTATGCTGCAGATGCTGAGTGTCTCTTAACTTTGGGGTAAAAAAAACATGAATTCTGAGAATTTGACATAACCTCTGGCTGGTGTCAGGTTAAATGGACCAGTAGTTCTTATAACTTACCGTGGAAACTGAAAACTTGTTGAAAGCGGCAAAAAACACCAAACAATCAATCAATCAAATTTTGAATACACATTTTTATCGTTTAAACTTTCATTGATGGTCGATTGTGTTGATTGTGAGACATACTGATTGTGTGTAAGTATTGTTATTCCCAAATAACAATGTTTATTACATAATAGAAAATGTTGGGAACAACTTTATTCGTCATATTTTAACAATATTAATTATAAACATCATTGTTATTAGTAAATATTGTGTACAATATTATGAATTCCAAGTGATAAGAAATATTTGGTAAAACATAATTATTTCATTTAAACAACATTTTTCACAAAATAAATTCCAGTTAAAAGGAAATATGTACAACATTATTATTTCATTATGGCAATATATTTTACAAAAATGAATTCCAGGTGATAGGAAATGTTGGGTACAACATTATGGGTCATTGTTTTTTCCTGGAAGATGGATTAGAGATGGCTACAAGTCTTGTAGGTAACCTTGGAGCTGGGATCAAGACTGCAAACAATGGTTTTACAACTGACAAACAGTAAGTTGAGAATCTGTTATAGAGATGCTTAACCTTTTTCACTGAAACAGTCAATATGTGATGCTTTCACAGCTGAGGACGTTTGTAAATATTGATGGAAATGGGGAAATTGGTTAATGTGATCAATATCTCTTTTTGCCCAATTTATTTAACATCAGTAAGAAAAAAAAACCAGTTCTATTGTTAATTGTATTATTGAAATATTTCTATTTATAAGAGTTTAATTATTAAATGAAGTCTAAAACATTGTGACAAAAGGCGAAATTGCTCAATTGAGCAATTTCACCATTTGTCGCAATACTTTCAAAAGTCATCTGCTGCAGATGCGTTAAAAAGCGTCTACACATGGGAAAGAGTTTTCAAACTACTCAATCAACCAATCCCCATATCTAGAGCTCTATGCGATACCTTCGCTCATCATTTCAGAAAACCTACCACCTACTGGATAACTAACCCAAAAGTGATCATGAAGGGAAACGTTGCTGCTGGTTCTCAGGTGATTATTTAAACCATCTGCAGTTAGACGACCTCGAAACAATCTAGGCTAAAGTATGGTTGAATAGAGTTGAAAACACTGTGGCAAATGGAAAAATTGCTCATTATTTGCAACAATGTTGCTTCAGAAGTACAAATGTATGTTTCGTGTTTTCGTTTACGTCTTATGTATAATACATTATACATGTATTTGTATTGAGCTATAAGGAGGATATCCCTAATTGCAGATACATTAATGAATTAAAAACATTGGGTGGTGCAGTGGTAGAGCGTCCGCCTCTCATACCAAAGGTCCCGGGTTCGAATCTCATGATGAGTGGGTTCGGTCTTTGGGATTTTTCCACGGAAACCATCACAAGTACAGGTTATGTCTCCAGGAAGCAAACATCGAGCATGAAATATATCAGCTTAAAGCTTGTTTCACAATCAATGTAATTTAAATAAGTTTAAACTAAAACATTGGGGGGATTTCACTATACCAGGTGGTCGTTAGTACAGATTTCACTATACGTTGTAAATAATGTTTGTGTTGTGTGCCTTGACAGAGTGACAAGTATCGTTAATTTATCTATGATATTTACATCTTTCTGTCTGTCACACTTCACTTGATTAAAGCCCTCTCTGGGAGTGTCAAAATCCCATTACATAAATATCATATGACACTATTAGTTTGGTCTCCAGTCTTATGCTCAAGTATTTGTTACAACGCGGTAACCAAACTATGAATATGACGTCACGTCAGTGTTTTGACATCATAACGTTAGTCCCTTTGGCACCAAACCCGGCAAATTCATGTAGAAAAATTGTAAATGTTATGTACATTTTTTTCGAAATACGCCTCTCATAAATCACTTCATGTGATAAATAGAATATCTCATATGTGGTTTTTTTATTATCACTATTAGTAGACTCGTTAACTATGCTGAATGTGATGTTCGCCAAGGCTTGCGCCATATCATCTTAGTAAACTCCTTTATTAAAAGTGATAATAAATAAATACTCATGAAATATCCTATATTTATTCAATTAACTATTTCCAAAATACATCGAATCTGTAGCAGACTGTTTTGATTTTGTGGGTGCTAAAATAGGGAAAATCTATAAAAACAGAAAAGAGATGAAAACCTTGTAATTTCACCTATAGCAACCATGTGTTTTTAAGTTGCTGTTGCAGATGCACCAAAAGACATCTTAGCAAGAATGATTTCAACTGCTTTCATTAACAGAGATTTCCTTACCCACATGCAAGAAATCTGCAGCAGATGACTTTGAAATCATTAAGGCAAAAACACAGAGCACAAATCTCTAAAAATGACACTGTTACTTTTGGATAGCGTTGAAAGCATTGTGGAAAAAGGATAAAATGCTCATGTTTTCAAAAAGAAGCGTCGGAAAGCGTCTATATGTGGGAAAGGGTTAACAGACTACGTCTGCAGATTTGTTGTATGTGTGAAAGGGGTTAATGACGCTTTCTGATGCCTCTGAAGCAAACGACTTTTGAAAACATTGTGGCAAAAGAAGAAATTGCTCATGATGAGCAATTTCTCCTTTTGCCACAATATTTTCCAATTTTAGTCATTGGTTATCCATTCAACTAAAGAGATTTTCCATTTATTGACAAAATATGTTCAAAGTCGTCTGCTGCAGATATGTTGTTTGTGGGAAAGGGTTAAATAAGCTCCTTATCTTAAGCTCTGTAATTTTAGGGATTCGGTATATGGTATACATTCCCCTTGTCACCCGTGGGGCCGTCAGAAGAGCTTGGTGTATTTGCTCACAGGGAAGCCAGACACACACCCCTCTGGGAGTTTGACAACAATATAGTTCATTCAAATATAAGGGTAAGTAACTAACATATCTATATTAAAGGGAGGTAAAATGTTTTGTATGTGAATTTATAGAGAGGAAATATGAATTTCATACCGATATGGAAACGGTAATTCAATAAATGACTAAATCATCGAGTGCCAGGGAAAATAAAACCACTCAATGAATGAGTTTTTAGGGAAAAGAGATTGTCTCGTGTCTGTGTTTAGCTTCAATGGCTGAAAGCCAGTTAAGCTTATGGCATGGCGAATAGTTTGTCGTGCTTGTATGCGTAAACAACTTCTCCTCTATAACCACTCGGCCAATTTGGATGATACTTCGTATCCTCTCAACGTCCTCTGCTAAATTCCTTCAATTGTTTTTTTTATCAATGCACAATTCTGGTTTTCATGGCAACCAAAAGGAAAAACTTTCAAAATTTTCTCCTCCCAAACTGGTTGGCAGTTTTTCAAATAATTTTGTAGAACTGTTCTTTGTGAGACTGTCTATAAATTTCCTTCAAGCAATGATGATTGGTCAAAAAATAAGGTCACCAGGCAGACCTCCAGATCGTGGGCATTCTGCATGTTCTCCAACCCTAAGTCTCAATGAGACGATTCTTTATTTGAGTACATCATCATAGGGTATGGTTGGATAATAAGAGAGATATTCTGGGGAAAAGAGCAGTATACCCCTCCTTATTTAGACCTCTGACCAGGTGGAGGTCTGTTTTGCTTTATATATGGCTAGAGTGATATCATTTCTGACCTCTTGTTTCAATAATTTTTTATAAATGTCATCTATATCAGAGACTGGTTAAAAGACTTAACTTATGACTGTTTAGCTCATTAAAGCGCGAGAGTCGTGTATTACCTGTGTATTTATAACATGATTTTTAGTGGGTAATTGAGAACCATGCAGAGACGTAAAAATACACATACATATAAATACACAGATAGGATACTCGGGCTTCCACATTGAACAAATCTCGCTAAAATCTCGTGGGTATGGCGAGATGGGTTAGTCATGTAACTAAGTTATCAACTAGTCGTGTCTGGGGTGTTATACCGACCGCTGATATGGGTTGTGTAGAGTAACTATTTTCTTCTTACTTCTCATTGCATGCTGTGATTTCAGCTTTGCTTCGTGATTTTAGTCATGTTTTAACTGTAACCTCCATGGAAATAGAAAGTTACTCATTTATTATGCATTATCCATTCTCGGACCTTACTATGTTTATGAAACATGGCTTTTCCCCCTTTATTTATACAACTTCAACACAAAGGTTGTGTATAAAATTAAATTATCTATTGAATGCAGTCAAAATGAATAAGTAAGTATTCCTTATATGTTTGTATTATTTAATCTTTCTAATGAAATAAGTAACAAGATTTGTTCTCGCATTTTATTTAATACTCCCTGTTTCAACCAGTAAAGTTATCTATTGATACTTTTCACTGATCACCCTGGGTTTCACCCTTTTCCACTTGTAGACGCATGCTGAAGCATCTGCAGTACAAAACCTTTGTAAACATAATGACTAAAGGTTAATTTGCCTATTATGAGCCACATTGTTTTCTACTCTATTTAATAATTATATATTCATTAAAAAAAATCTACAAGAGTTTTCAGATATTTGCGTAGATGTGTTTAAAGTGGAAAAAGGTTTATATCACCAAAACAAATAATTACCTTCTATATCTTATGAAAATATCTTATTGCTTCTAATATCTCCTTTAATCCTTTCGCACATATAGATGCTGTTGAATGTCTCTGCTGCAGACGACTTTTGAATACATTGTGACAAAATTAGAAATGGCTCATAACTAGCAATATCTCCTTTTGCCACAATGTTTTCATCATTTTCAGTAATTATACATTCATTGATTATTTATATGAAATTTCTATGTTTGATGAGATGTTTTTAAAGTCGGCCGGTGCTGATTTGCTGTATGTGGGAAAGGGTTAATCCTGTCAAACATGCAGTCACATCTTCAACAAGCCACTTTGAAAACATTGTGGAAAAAAGAGAAATTAACTTTGACACTATTTTGGAGCGTCGGACATACAGTAGTACTGTCTATTGTAGGGTGGAATGAATTTTGACAACATCTTGGTGAACGAGAATGGTACGGTTACTGGTTGCATGAATTATTCTCCGAAACAGAATCCTACTGTTAGAAATTCACCCGCTCAGAAGGTCCAGTTCACTCGATTAACAGGTATGGAAAACGTTAAACCCTTTCACACATGTAGATGCGACTTTTGACACATCTGAAGCAATTTCTCCGTTTGCCACAATGTTTTCTAATTTATTCATTTATTGAGAGGTTTCATATTTTTTGCTATATGTTAAACAAAATGTTTTCAAAGTCATCTGTTTCAAATGTGTTGTTTGTGGGTAAGGTTTAACCTCTTACCAAGGTTATTCAAATTAATCCTTTGAAAAACATGGCCGCCAGGGGGCGGGACTTGTTTTCCTTATATGAAATATAGTGAAAACTTTAAAAAATCTTCTTTTACTAAATCACTGGCCCGATTTGAAAATATTTTGACACAAATGTTCCTTGTATGATCCTCTGCCAAGGTTGTTCAATTTATTCTGATCTGTTGAAAAACATAGTCACCAGGAGGGGTTGCTTGTTTTCCTTATATGTATAGAGTAAAAACTTTGAAAACTATCGAAGTTCTATTAAATCAGGTGAGCGATATAGGGCCATCATGCCTTCTTGTTTCTCAGATGTTTTCAAAGTTGTATGCTGCAAATTTGTGGTAAGTAGGAAAGGGTTGATTGAAAACATGATTGAAAACATTGGGGGAAAGGTAGACATGCATGTTTTGTTTTAAATGTCTGCTTGAAAGCAAATTACAAACTTTTTATTTCAGCCTATAAGAACTTGCATATAAACTGTTGGCTGAGAGGGGGCTGGTTTGAGCTGATGCAGTTTGCGTGAGTATTTCGTAAAATAAATGAGCCATATTACTTCAGAACCAACTTTTTAGAATTTTCGACCAGCAAAACGCCAGATCAATCTGCACGTTCGCAAAGTCTGATCAGGATCTTCGCGCTTTGATCATACAAACATCATGGAGACCACCTCAGTGGTGTAGTGGTAGAGTCAGATCAGCCTGCACGTTCGCAAAGTCTGATCAGGATCCTCGCGCTTTGATCATACAAACATCATGGAGACCGCCTCAGTGGTAGAGTCAGATCCCAAACAGGGTCATACCAAAGACTTTAAACATGGTAGTAATGGCTGCCCTCCTCGGCGATCAGGGTTGTGTTACGACTGACTGGCTGGTGTAAGGATAAACGGACCAGTAGTACTGGTAACTTACCCAGAAAACATGTGATATAACTATAATTTCCACAACAATAAAGAGAAATTATGACATTATGACTCAAACCAGATATGGTATTATTGAGCATTCTGCTTGGAAAACATTAGTATGACAATGAATAGCAACATATGGAAAATTGGGTGTGAGAACAGAGTAAAAAACCTGGTAAGAAACGGGGAAAATTACTCCTGTTTAGTATTTGCTGCTTTTGCCACAATGTTTTCAAAAATTCTCTTTTGCAGAATCATGATATGATGCCCATACCAGGAAAAGAAATCCCAAATTAGAGCTTGATTAACGTCTGTTACTTTTTCGGAGGTCGTTACATTATTTACATCAGTCTGTTTTGTTTTTGTTTTTAGGTCTGCAGATAGTAGAAAGGGATTGCAATTTGCCAGGTAAATTATTTATAACATCTTAAAGTATATATCTATTACTTATTTATTCCAAACAACAAATCAGCAGCAGACGGCTTTGAAAATATTTAGTCAACAATATAGAAACTCTTTATAAATGAAAGAACAATTATTGAATAAAGTTGTTAACATTGTGGCAAATGGAGATATGGCTCAGTATGATCATTTTCACAATGTTTACAAAAGTTGTCTGCTGCAGAGGAACTTGAAAACATCTGTATGTGGGAAAGGGTTAAATAAATACATGATACATGACATGTTTAACAATTCCCCACTTGCAGACACATTCCCATGCATGATGTATCGTATCAATATACAATATATTTCAATCTATTTTAGTCAACATGTTAATGCAATAAGAATCCATGAATGCTTTTGTTATCAAAGCCATTCTTATATATTATTTTCAATTTGAACTTTGGCATCTTCGTTTACTTTGATAAGCAATTATTACTTTTGTCACAATGTTTTTAACTCTTTTCAGTAATTTTACTTTCATTTAACGCTTTTTCAAATACAACATCTTTGCAGCAGATGACTCCTTTGAAACCATGTAGGCAAAAATATGGAAAATCTCTATAATGAAAGTTCTATTATTGAATAGAGTTGAAAATATTGTGGCAAATGTAGAAATTGCTCGTTTTGAGCAATTTCTCCTTTTGTCACATTGTTTTCAAATATCGTCTGCTGTCGATGCGTCAAAATGCGAATACAAGTTGGAAAGGGATTTTCCATATTTTTGCTTAGATGTTTTGAAAGTTGTCTGCTGCAGATTTATTGTATGTTGGAAACGGTAACAGGTGTTTGTATTTTCTGTGTTACGACGAATACAAAACTAAGGTCGGTTTACATAGAAGTATATTATAGAAAACTGACAATGACCTTGTTATGTATTCATCAAGCAACAGTTCAAATTCCATGGAAAATAATGTATTTACTATTATTATAGAGGAAGTAATCAACAAATGTTTGTCAAGAAGAGTATCTTCATCGGAAAATCAGCCAAGAATTTTGAAGGGGAAGGTTACCCAGACGGGATGTCAGATGCCGAGTGAGTATTTCCGTTCCTTACTAATAACTCCAGTCAAATGTATGCCAGACCTAAACTACGCTCGCTGGTATATAGATATGATGTCCCATATGATTAAATCAGATTGACCGTTGCTTCAGTCAATCAAATTGTCGCTTAACAATTTTATTTGTTACAAAAATGGTAAGATAAATGACAAATATAAACGAGACGGAAAAGCATTGATTGTCAAGTGGTCCGATTGTATAGAACAGAACATTGGTTTTGTAATGCAATTTCATTGGATAAAAAAAAATGAGCATGTCGAGGGCTTGGCGTGAAATGTTTGTAACTAAAATTGGTAATTTTTTACCAAGGTTAATCACCTCGCCATAAAGTCTTTATAAGCATTAAATCATTTTCTTTGGTAAACAATGCAAATTTAGGTGCCATTGCTCGTTCTGAGCAATGGCACCTAAATTTGCATTGTTTACAAAAGGGTCGTAATTGCCCCTAAACCAGGGTTTTCAAAATACGTTTTAAGTTACAACTGTTTCACGCCAAGCTCTTGATGTGTCCATGAATATTTCAATGTAAAGGGTAAATTTTAGATGACCTTTTATGTATTGTAGTCAGATCCAATATATATACAGCGAAGTTTTTTGGTCTGATTTTAATGAGATTGTAACAACTCATGAGTAATGGACATAATCCTCAACAAATTGCTTAGAGACACATTATGAAAATAACTGTTTCTCATCTGCTTTAACTCTTTCCCACATATAGACCATTTCTGATGCCTCTGCAGCAAACGATCTTTACAACCATTGTGTCAAAAGGAGAAATTGCTCATGATGAGCAATTTCTCAATTTTGCCACAACATTTTTAACTCTATTCCGTAAAAATCCAAAACTTTTATATAAAGAGATTTTCAATACTTTTCCTCCAGAACACTTGAAGGTCGTCTGCTGTTTATTTGCTGAAAGTGGGAAAAGATTAACCCCTTTCTCACATGCAGACACATTTTAAAATAGGCAACTGTTGACAACATTGTTGCAAAATGAGATATTGCTGATGATGCCACAATATTTACAACTAAATCCAATGATCATAATTTCATTCATAGAGATTTTCACTGTTTTTGTTGCTACATGTTTTCAAAGTTGTCAACTCCAGATTTGTTTTAAGTGGGTTCATTCGGCAAATCTGTAGCAGACGACTTTGAAAAAATCTTGGCAAAAATATTTATTGCCACGTTGTTTTCAACTACATTAAAAAATTATGATTTCATTCATAGAGATTTTCAACCCTGTAGCATTCAACTTTGAAAAAGTATTGTCAAACATATTTTTTGCCACAATGTTTTCAATTCTATTCAATAATTATGATTTCATTCATAGAGATTTTCAAAAAAAATTGTTGCTACATGTTTTCAAAGTTCAGATTTGTTGGTAGTGGCATAAGGGCTAATATCTGTAGTGTCTGGTGTGGTGGCAAGACATGATTGCCCGGTTAGCTCAGTTGGTTAGAGCGCCAAGCTAGTATTATGGGAATCGTGGGTTCGAGCCCCACATCGTGCGGACATTTTCCCCCTATTAATTTACTTTATATCAATAGCTCTTGAATGTCATTTCATGTTAACCCTTTCACTCATATAGGCTTTTTGAAAACATAGTGACAAAAGAAGAAATTGCTCAAAACGAGCAATTTCTCCTTTTGCCACAATGTTTTCCACTTTTAGTCATGGGTTATCCATTCAATTATAGAGTTTTTCTATTTTTCGTATGAGGGAAACGGTTAAGTAGTCCATTTATCAGTTGTTTAACCCTTTCCCACATACAACAGATCTGCAGCAGCTGACTTTGTAACCATCTAGACAAAAATATGAAAATTCTCGATATAATTATTGAATAGAGTTGCAAACATTGTGACAAAAGTTTTCTGCTTCAGATGCATCAGAACTCAGAAAGTGTCTATAAGTGGGAAAAGGTTTACAACAATTTAACCCTTATTCTGAAATAGGTATCTTTTGTTACCTCTGCAGCTGATAACTATTGCAACATAATGAGAAAAGAAGATTTTTCAATTTATCATGGTTTTTTTGGGTGTTTTATTTTGCCAATATCATGTTGTTGTTGATTTTTGCATCTTCAATGGGGTGTTTTTAGCAACTTTCCCAGGACAGTATAACCCTTTCACACATACAATAAATCTGCAGCAGACGACTTTGAATTTATCAAGTCCAAAATATAGAATATTTCTATAAAAGATAATTTGGTTATTGATTAGAGTTGAAATCATTGTGGCAAAAGGAGAAATTGCTTATCATGAGCAAATTTTCCTCTTGCCATAATGATTTCAAAAGTCGTCTGCTGCAGAGGTGACAGAAAGCGTCTATATATGGGAAAGGGTTAAATTCATCTTTTTATTTAAAGTTGCCTGCCTTGGTAGATTAAACGTTTTCCACAAACAATAAATCAACAGCAGACGAATTTAAAACATCTAGGCAGAAATGTAGCAAACTTCTATAAATGAGTGTATAATTACTGTAAACAGTTGAAAACATTATGACAAAGCGAAATCGTTCCTTTTGAGCAATTTCTCCTTTTGTTACAGTGTATTCAATTTTTATTTTCTATTAATCATGGGTTTTCTTTATAACATCTAGGCAGATATATAGAAATTTTCTAAAAATGACGGTATAATAACTGAAAAGAGTTGAAAACATTGAGGCCAAAGGAGAAATTGCTTGTTTTTGTTACAATGTTTTCAAAATGTGTCTGCCGCAGAGGCGTCGGAAAGCGTCTGAATGATGAATGAAAGGTGTGGATTAACAAATAGGATCACCTTCGCGTTATCTGTCCATCATACTGTCACTTACTGACACAGTGGCACTCTTGTTTTTCTTACCAGTTTCAGTGTTTTTTACATTTTAAAATACTTATTTTACCCACTAACCCTATGATGTGGGTACTCAAAAGAATCGTCTTTTGTGTACCCACGTCATAGGGTTTGGTTGGATCATAAGAGAGATATTGTGGGGAAAAGAGATTATACTCCTCGTTATCTGGACGACTGTGAGAGTTTGTAACTTATTGCTACAGTTTGAAGCAGTACCTTGGAGTTGTATTCCATGACGGGCCAACCTACATACAGACCTCGTGGTTCAAGAGTTTCAAACCCAGTGAGGATGGTTCTGTTGTAGCAGCAGCTCTTGGCTTTGCTACGAAAAACAAGTTTACAAGCTCTGTCGTCAGTAATATAACTGATCTTCGCTTTGCTTTCGCTGATCCCGTAAGTTTTTTTTTTTTTTACAAGATACGCTTTTATAAGCACTTTGTTAACGAACTTTCACACTTTTGTCTGACGCCTCGTCAGCATAGGACTTTTGAAAACATTGTGGCAAAATGGAGAAATTGCTCATGATGAGAAATTTCTCCATTTCCCAGAATGTTTTCATCTCTAATTAATAATTGATCTTTGGTTTATGAAGATTTTATATATTTTATGTAGATTTTCTTGAAGTTGTCTGCTGCAAAATTGTTGTATGTGGGAAAGGATTAAATGAGATCATAGAAAGAAGTGTGTTGGTCTAGGGGTCTTGAGTATGAACATGACTTGACCTCTAGTCCTTTGATGATTGACATGGGTCTTTTTTACTAGCCGCGCCCCGATTGCTCAGTCGGTAGCGATGGGGGCTGTCAATCCAGGGGTTGTGAGTTCAAAACCCAGCTTGGTCAATATTCAATGAGCTTACAGTATATGTGGAAAAGCAGCTAGTTGCTAGGAAAGTTTGTTGTGTGGATTACTGGTGTGAGAAAACCAGGAAACACATGAGTAAGTGAACTGGCCGCTGTGTTATGACCAATCTCATTAAAATCATCTCCTATTAATGCTACATTTGGTAAGATCGTGTACTTTAGTCAGATTGTGTTATGACTTAAAAATTGTTGAAAACGACGTTAAACCCCAATCAATCAATCAATCAATTAATCAATCTTTGTTACTTGTCTAATTCGTCTTCCACCAATTGGCTATAAAAGTTGGAAGGTTGTAGGATGCCTGTGAAGAATGTTGTGAGGACTGATATAAGAAAGGTAGAAAACATATGGTTATGTGAACTGTCCATCATAATATGACTAAAATACTGTTAAAAACGACATTAACCCTTTCCCTCATAGACGCTTTCTGATGTCTTTGTAGCAGACGACTTTTGAAAACATTGTGGCAAAAGGAGAAATTGCTCATGATGAGCAAATTCTTCTTTAGTCACAATGTTTTCTATTTTATTCAATGCCACTGCTTTCATTTAAAGAGAGTTTCCATAACTTTGACAAATTATATTCAAAGTCGTCTGCTGCAGATTTATTTGTTGTGGAAAAAGGTTAACACCAGTCGATTTTTATTTTTTATTTCATCAGAGTGAAGGGAACCGAGTTTATGATGGAATTGTTGACCAGGAAAGTTTGGGTGAAGGCAACTTTGACGTTGAAGAGACCGCTACGTTCAGAGATGCCGACGGTTCTGTTACGCGGTGTTCGGCTGACTCCCCGTGGTCGTACCCGGTCCAGGTGGTCACGCCGGAGAAATACCTGCTGACTGACCGCTGTACTTATAGAGAAAACTGGTCACTGGCTATTTGTAGAAATAAATATGGAAAGGTAAACTTTTAATCGTTTTCTATTTGGAACAACTATGCAGCTGATGATGTTTAAGACAACTGGATATTTGTAGAAATAAATATGGAAAGGTAAACTTTTAATTGTTTCCTATTTGGAACAATTATGCAGCCGATGATGTTTAAGACAACTGGCTATTTGTAGAAATAAATATGGAAAGGTAAACTTTTAATCTTTTTCTATTTGGAACAATTCAGCAGCAAATGATTTTGAAGACAACTGGCGTTAAAAAAACGGAAAAATCTCTAGAAATGTTAGTATAATTGTAAAATCGACTAAGAAACATGATAGGTAAGGAGAATTTGATTGTTATGAGGATTTTTTTCTTTTCCCACAATGTTTTCACAAGATATCTGCGAAATGCAATTATCTTTTGATATCTTTGAAGCAGACAATAATTTTAAAAATTGAGAGCAAAGGAGAAATTGCTTAGCTTTTATATGTCACAATTTATCAATTTTTGTCATCTTTTCTTCATAATTATGTTGTGAATTTAACGCATTTCCTCATATAACAAATCTGCAACAGTTGACTTATAAAACATTTTGGGAGAAATAAAATAAAAAATGTTGATGTTGTTGTTAGAAAAAAGTTTTTAAGTTCACATTTACAATCAAGCCCCAATCTGATAAGCCAATGTTGTTACAATTTCAGTTGAATACACGCTCAATGAAACGATTTTCTGGTGACAACATGCAGTTCGACAAGTCGGGAATGATGAAAAGGATTAACGTCAACAACGCCTCAGACACGGCAGTGGAGTATCATCCCGATCTGCACACCAGCCAATTTATGGTCCTACTCGGGGAAGAGCAGTTTTACTACCAGTTTCAGTTTACGAATGAATTCCCAGAAATAACCATTATTGAAGGTCGTGGAATTGAAAGGTATGAGTATGTTTTCTTAACCCCTTTCCCACATACAGCAAATCTGCAGCAGACGACTTTGAAAAAAAAAACGAGGGAAAACTTAGAATAGAGTAGAAAAACTCTGAGGCAAAAGGAAAAAATTGCGCATGATGAGCAATTTATCCTTTTTTCTGCAATTGTTTTTTAAAAATGTGTCTCTTTCAGCTGTGTCAAATTGTATCTGCAAGTGAGAGAGGGTTCATCTTGCCAAGATGTGCATTAGGCATCTTTTGATACCTTTGGAGCAGAATTTATTTTAAAATATATTGTGAAAAAATCCAAAACTTTTAAATTGTTCTTTTCTTCTCTGTCTCAAACCACCTCAGTGGTGTAGTGGAAGCACATCTGACTCTGGTGTGGGTGGTCGCAGGTTTGATTCTTGAATTATTCTGTAGAAATGTTCCTTGTGTGACCTTCTATCAGATTACTTCAAGCCATGTTGATTGGTTGAAAAACATAGCCGCCAGGGGACGGGTCTGTTTTGTCTAATATGATTACAGTGAAAAGTATAAAAATCTTCTTCTCCGAAAGTATCTTGCAGATTTCCAAATAATTTTGTAGGCTGTTCCTTGGGTGACCCTCTATCAGATTTCTTGATTGGTTCAAAAACATCACCAGCAGAGGGGGCGAGGCTATTTTGCTTTATATGGCTATATTGAAAAGTTTAAAAATCTTCTTCTCTGAAAATATCTTGTGGAAATGTTCCTTTGGTGACCCTCTTTCAGATTCCTTCAAACCATGTTGATGGTCGTAAAACATGGCTACCAGGGGCCTGGACTGTTTTCCCTTATATTGCTATAGTGATTTATGTTTTTCCTAATGCAGTGGAGCGATACTGGCCCTCTTGAGCCTCTTGTTTCTTATGCCACATTGTTTTCAAAAGTCATCTGCTGCAAAGGCATCAGAAAGCGTCTGTATGTAGGAAAGGGTTTATTCCAAAACCTCCTAATGTTGGTTTACATTGATTAGTTCCACATTAACCCTTACCTACTTGTAGACTCATTCCAACAAATCTGCAGCAGACTTCTTGAAAACATTGTGGCAAAAGTAAAAAGAAATCTTATTATCTCCTTTTGCCACAAGGTTTTCAACTATTTTCAATAATTCGAATCTATGGAGATTTTCAACATTTTTCTAGGATTTTTCAAAAATTGTCTGCTGCTGAGTTGTGTATGCTGGAAGAGATTAACATACTTGACTACAAAAGTACTAAATTGAGTGTTTATTACCATTTAGACACCTCGAATGTTGGTTTGCAATTGATTAGTTCCACAGTAACCCTTTCCTACTATTAGGCGCATTTCAACAAATCTGCAGCAGAATACTATATAAAACATTGTGACGAAAGAAGAAATTGCTCATAATGACCAATTTCTCCTATTGCCACAAAAGTTGTTTGTAGAGATTTCTATAGTTTTGCCCAGATTCTTTTAAAGTCATCTGCTGCAAATTTGGTGTATGATGGAGAGGTTAAATATAACACAATTTTTGTCTCGCCGCGACGATGTTTCGAAGGCGAGACTAAGGTGTTGCTTGTCTGGCGGCGTCAGCGTTAAAGATTTTTTTTTACTTTTCTCAATAAGTTCTAGTCGTAGGTTTTTCTAAATTCGGATCAAAGATACATCTAGTACCCTTCTTTATATTTATGGAGAAATTTTTATTATGCGAAATTCTTGTTTAATTTCAGAGATGCTGATTTGGTTGTGGGTGTTTGTTTGCCAGAGGGTACCACTAGAGAAGACATGAAACTGTTCTATAAATCACCGAATAGCGTGACTAGACCAGACGATTCTTTTAAATTTGTTGACGATTTGGCAGAGGTTTTTAATGACACACAAATGAATCGAGTGTATATGGAAGGAAGGTATCACTGAAATTTCAATGGTTTTGTCTTCTATCATTTTTTTCAGATTCATACGCTGAAAAAACATTGGAGGAAAAATCTAAAATATTGTAATTGTAATTTTGATACGGAATATAAAACATTTGAGCAATTTCTCTTTTTACCTAAAAGATTTTGAAAGTTGTCTCCTTTGTATAAAGATATATCCTTTTTTTATACAACAGCATCAGAATGCTATTGGAACAATCTAGGTACAAAAATAGTGAACTCTCTTAAAATTAAAAGGTCACCATGAGCAATAGCGTCAGCTTGTGGGATAATGTTAAGAAGTTATTTTTATCAGGAAAGATTGATTGAAATGGGTTAGACACTATTTTTGACAATTTTCTGTCATATCAGCATGGCCAGTGTCCCTACCAATGTGATTCCCAGCTTTGCTCACACCAGTTCTCCACACAACAGTCTTTCCAAGAAACTGGCTGTTTTTTCCATGTTGACTGGTGTTTGTCACTTTGACTTAGTCAAATGTTGGAAAAAATGTTGGCTGAGCTAGGATTATAACTCACAACTTCAGGATTGACAGCTCTCTCCACTACCAAAGAGCTACATGTACCATGCTCAGCCTTATCAGGAACAGGGACAAATAATTACAGTTGATCTAGAAAAATCCAATTTGGTGTGTTTATGACAAGTGCCAATATTGAACTGTCTGGTAAAGGTGAAAAAGTCCATTGTCTTGATGTACCACTGTTGAGATCCTGATCAGACGGTGCATTAACACATTCTGAGCTAGATCTACATTGGTCGTACAATTCTTAATGTCTATTTTTTCTGCATCAAGGCTCGTACATAATATCCAGTGCTTTTTTTGTTTGTACAAACAGATTCCTGTATGTCAAGTTCAGTTCACGGATAGTCCGCGATGCAGCCTGGGATAGACATGACACCGATCATTGTCCGGGAAATTTCTGTCCAAGACTCCGTATTGATATGAAAAGGGAACTCGAATATACGCCATGCTTTACCGCTACAGCCGATGAGGTAATGTAGAATTTATCTTGCGTTTGGTTATGTGATCCTAAACGTGGAAATGTAAATCTATGACAACTTATGGCCAAAGGTTTTCAAAATCGTATGCTGAAGAATAGTTGTACAGTCCAACCTGTGCTAAAGATCACCTTGGAATAGCAATTCCCTGTCTATAGCAACCACACTTTTAGTTTCCCAATTACTCATGTCTGCATAAATGACCCTGAAATTATGGATCACCTGTTTACAAAGTCAATAATTGGTGGTCTTTGAACACAGGTTCCAATTAATGTTGGAAAGGGTTTTGCTATCAAAATAAAGTTCATAGATATGTAAGAATGTGTTGAAAATCAAGAATGATGGTATACATCCGTATATTAATCTGACTGGTGGATGGCTTTCAGGCTACAACCACATTTCAAAGTAACAGTGATCTGATTGGTGGATTGGTTGACAGTTTACAGCTATTTCAAAGTAACAGTGATCTGATTGGTGGATTGGCTGACAGTTTACAGCTATTTCAAAGTAGCAATTTTTTGATTGGTGGATTGGCTGACAGTTTACAGCTATTTCAAAGTAGCAGTTTTTTGATTGGTGGATTGGCTGACAGTTTACAGCTATTTCAAAGTAGCAATTTTCGAATAAAGTTGTTAACATTGTTTCAAAAGGAGCATTATGAGAAATTTCTATTGAAATTCTCTTCAAATGAAAGAGCAATTTTCGAATAAAGTTGTTAACATTGTTTTAAAAGGAGCATTATGAGCAATTTCTCCTTTGTCACAATGTTTTCAAAAGTTGTCTGCTGCAGAGGTGTCAGATATTGTCTTTATTTGGGAAAGGAATAACTGACTGCACTGCATGTAACCAGTTGGTGAAAGTAACCTGTATAATATCAATATAACCCTTTACCATGTACAACAAATCTGCAGGAGATGACATTCAAAATATCATTGCAAAAATAGGGAAAAATCTATACACATGGAAGTAAAATTCTTGAATAGAACATTGTATAAAAAAGGAGATATTGCTCAGTATAAGCATTATCTCTTTTTGTCACAGTGTTTTTAAAAAATGTCTGCTGCAGATGCGTCAACATTTGTCTGAATGTTGGAAAGGATATTAAGATCTCTGTTTGTATCTGCAGTTATCCAATACAGTTGCACTAGCCAGGACACCAAGAGAAACTTGTGATCTAGAGTCTACATCCCCTGACCTGGTAGGATGCCTTTATCTATTTATTCTATTAGTTCAGATATATTTTAGGTTATTGTGTTAACCCTTTCCCACATACGACAAACCTGCAGCAGACGACCTAGAAAACGTTTAGGAAAAAGCACAGAAAATTACTTTAAAGGAAAGAACAATAAGTAAATAGAGTTGAAAACATGGTGAAAAAAGGAGAAATTGCTTGTTTTGAAGAATTTCTTCTTTTGTCGTCATGTTTTTCAAAATGCCGTCTGCTGCAGAGGCATCAGAAAGCGTCTATAAGTGGGAAGGTTTAAGGATTAAACTTCATTGTATGATACAGTCACATTATGTCATATTTTGTTTTCAATGTGTTTTGATGTGGACCACAATGCAGTTGGTGCTGATTGAAACGGTCAAACTTGTGTTAGCGTTCACCTCTGTAAGACAGCCATTTGAAGATTACCCAAGACAATATGTTCTTCTTTAGTTTGTAATTAAACAGCCACCTGTGTTCAGCAACACTGTTTTGACTCTCCCCAGGATTGCTGCGTAAGACAAGTTTGAATGTATTGGTATTGATATTGCCAATGTAGTCTGCACTGCGCTTTTGTCTGCAGTAAAACCAACATGCGTTTCCAAAAGCATCTACCAAATATATTTGGTCATGTCGGGTGAAAAAGGACATTGGGCTAAATTTATGAAAAACTCTTGAGGGCACTCTAGAAGTTGCATTTTTAGCTCGTCTGTTTTCGAGGATAAAAAGTCTTGCAATTGTATTACCCTTGGTGCCGCTGTCTGTGTCGTCACAAAACTTTAACCTTAACTCCCAACTCGAACACCATTCAACATTTTTTAAAGAAATTTAACTTGGTACGCATCTTCCCAGGAACAATATGAATGTCTCTATCAAGTCACATAATTCTGGCTTATTCAGTAATACCGCTTTTTCAACTTAGATAAAAACAGTCATACATTGGCGTTCGCGGCACTCTTGTTGCTACAGAAAGACAAAACTTTTACTTTGTTAATGGATCATTTCTGCTAAAATACTAGGTCATTCGGTCAAATTGGAGAAAACAATTGTACATGCCACATTTTAAACTCAATCTTGATGAATATGTTTCACAATATATGTCTTTATAAGTATGATTATGGGTAATGTAGGGTCTCTGGCTATATTTTTTATCTTATTTTAGATGTCTAAATTGTGGAGAAGTGATTGAAATATAAGCTAACAACATTACTTTATTCTTTACACTTCTTAGATTGATTGATTGGTGTTTAACGCCGTTTTTAACAATTTCTCAGTCATATCACGGCGGCCAGTTCACCTACTCATGTGCTTTCTGGTTTTCTCACACCAGTACTCCACACAACAATCTTCCCAAGCAACTGGCTGCTTTTCCACATAGACTTAGCCCATTGGTGGAAGACGAATGACGCATGTCGCAATGACTTTTGTCAAACGTCGGAAAGAAAGTTGGCCGAGCCGGGATTCGAACTCACAACCCCTGGATTGACAGCCCGCGTCGTTACCGACTGAGCTACCGGGACTCGGTTTACACTTCTTAGAAGATTTTACAGATTTTAGTTTCTGGTATACCAAGCAGACAGACATGCAGGTAGACTATCTATTGTTTGGAGATCAAATTCAGATAGCAGAAATTTTTAAATGGTCGCTGCCTTCAACTCAGGTTTGTCCTGTTTATTAGTTTAAATCAATCATTACAAAGTCTACCTTGATTGTTTTACAACATTATTTCGCTTATATTAAGGATGTAACTAGAGCTATATCTCTGCTGCAAAGTTTTCTTCCCCAAACATGTGTAATCTGGCATAAGATGATCTTATTATTGCTTATGAACAGAGACATGGTGAGCGATACAGGGTCACAGTTGCACACTTGTTTATGAACGAACTAATGTTAGAAAATGGACATTGAACCAGTGTTTCACTTTTATAGGACTGGGGTTTGGCCGATACATTTGGATCTCAAGATGGACAATGGAGTGAATGGACTGGCTGGACAGATTGTTGTACAGGTAGGTCAAGAGGGATGACCATCTTTTTCCTGAAACTGTATTTCATAGAATTTAATGTGATTAAGCTTTTATTAACCCTTTCCAACATACAAGAAATATACAGCAGACGACTTTGAAAACATGGTGACAAAACGTAGAAATTGCTCAAAACCAGCAAAAATACAGAAAATCTTAATAAATGATGGCATACCTGCGTTTAACAAGGTAAAAACATTGTAGAAAAGGAAGATATTGCTCATATTGGATCAGAAAGTGTCTATATGTGGGAAAGGGTTAATGAACATTCATTCAACACTATGGAAACACTCTTCAAAAGAAAGAGATCTATAAATGGGTAAAGTTGAAAACATTGTTGCAAAGGGAGTACATGCTTATTATGAGATGGACAATGGAGTGAATGGACGGGATGGTCTGATTGTTGTATGGTTGGGTCAAGAGCGATGACCATCTAATTCCAGAAATTGTACTTCAAAGATTTGAACTCTCTTCCACATACATACGCTTTCTGACATCACTGCAGCAGACGACTTTCGAAAACATTGTGGCAAAAACAGAAATTGCTCATGATAACCGTGATATCCGTACAGGTTTAATTGAGTAATCTCCCCTTGAAGTCAGACCTTGTTTTCAAACTATCAAATATGTTTGTTGGGATTTAAAACTGCTTCAGTGACAGTTTTTGTTTACTTAGAATACATCTGAGGAAACAGTTTGGAAAATCGAAGTATTATCTCCATACACAATTGAAATCATTACAGGATTGATTGATTGATTGGGGTTTAACGCCGTTTTCATCAATTTCTCAGTTATATCATGGCGGCCAGTTCACCTATTCATGCCTATTCATGCATTTCCTGGTTTTCTCACACCAGTACTCCACACAACAATCTTCCCAAGCAACTGGCTGCTTTTCCACATAGACATAGCCCATTGGTGGAAGACGAATGACGCATGTCGCATTGACTTTTGTCAATCGTCGGAAAGAAAGTTGGCCGAGCCGGGATTCGAACTCACAACCCCTGGATTGACAGCCCGCGTCGTTACCGACTGAGCTACCGGGTCTCGGCAAATCATTACAGGAAAAAGGGAAATTGTTTGATTTAGAATGATAATAAAATTTATCACTTAAGTGTCCTCCTTATAGATATTTAACCCTTTTGAACACATACAAAAATATGCACCAGACGACATGAAAACCTGCCTGAAAAAATATGGAAAATCTCTTTAACCCTTTCCCTCATACGACAATTTTGCAGCAGACGACTTTGAACACATTTTGTAAAAAAAATGGAAAATCTCTATAATTGAATGAATAACTTATGACGAAAAGTGGAAAACATTGTGGCAAAAGGAGAAATTGCACGTTTTGTGCAATTTCTTCTTTTGTCACTATGTTTTCAAAGAGCCGTCTGCTGCAGAGGCGTCAGAAAGCGTCTATATGAGGGAAAGGGTTAAAGCGAAGTATGACTATTGAACAGAGTTGAAAACATTGTGGCAAATTGAAAAATTGCTCATGTTCAGACATTCCTCCATTTGCAACAGTGTTTTCAAAAGTCGTCTGTTACAGAGGCGTCAGAAGACGTCTATATGTGGAAAGGGTTAACCCGCATAATTATTCAATTCAATTTATACATTTTGGCAAAAGGAATACATAACATTGCATCCTGCCACTATGCATTAATAGGAGAACTTCCTGCTGCGATATATCTGTTCAGTGTTCACCCTTTCCCATTTCTAGTCACATTCTGATGCATCTGAATTAAGCAGACGATGTTTGTAAAAAAAATGGAAAATCTCTATAATTGAATGAATAACTTATGACGAAAAGTGGAAAACATTGTGGCAAAAGGAGAAATTGCACGTTTTGTGCAATTTCTTCTTTTGTCACTATGTTTTCAAAGAGCCGTCTGCTGCAGAGGCGTCAGAAAGCGTCTATATGAGGGAAAGGGTTAAAGCGAAGTATGACTATTGAACAGAGTTGAAAACATTGTGGCAAATTGAAAAAATGCTCATGTTCAGACATTCCTCCATTTGCAACAGTGTTTTCAAAAGTCGTCTGTTACAGAGGCGTCAGAAGACGTCTATATGTGGAAAGGGTTAACCCGCATAATTATTCAATCCAATTTATACAATTTATACATTTTGGCAAAAGGAATACATAACATTGCATCCTGCCACTATGCATTAATAGGAGAACTTCCTGCTGCGATATATCTGTTCAGTGTTCACCCTTTCCCATTTCTAGTCACATTCTGATGCATCTGAATTAAGCAGACGATGTTTGAAAACATTGTGACAAAAGGAGAAATTGCTCAATATACATTATATTGCCTTGTGCCACTATGCATTTTATAGGTGAACTTCCTGCTGGTATAGATCTGCTCACTCTTTCCCATTTCTAGATACATTCTGAGGTATCTGAAGCAGACGACGTTTGAAAACATTGTGACAAAAGGAGAAATTACTCAAAATTAGCAATTTATCCTTTAGCCACAATGTGTTCAACTCTTTTTAATAATTAAACATTTATTAATAGAGATTGTTCATGTTTTTGCCAATATATTTTCGAAGTCATCTGCTGCAGATTTGTTGTATGTGAGAAAGGATTAAGACTGTTGAAACTGGCAAGAAATCACATTCAATCTATTTTGTTTCAGATGATGAGAGTAAACAGTCCAGTACAAGGTATCGCTTGTGTGACAATCCACCCAAATTAGGGGATGGGTTAGACTGCACTGGGGAGATTTCACAATCGCGAGATTGTGAGGCAGACATATGCCCAGGTAATAACAAATTAAAATGTATTTTTTATCTGGTCTGTTTTTCGAAGAAGAAAGTCGATTATTTCGATATTCCTTGGCGTCATTTAACCTTACCTCATAATTTAAAAACCGTTCAACAGTTTCAAATGAAACTTAGAAACAATACGCATATCTAAACCAAGTCACATAACTCTGGCTTCAATAATTATTCAGTGATGCCCCTTTTTATACTTAGAAAAAACAGAAGAGTGCTGGCGTTTGTTCCGCGGCACTCTTGGTTACCATTCTAGCTCGTGCATAGGAAAAGGTACAAGGTACAACTTGGCTTGTGTGATCGATGCAAATCCAGATCAACCTCTGCATCCACGCAGTCTGATCAAGATCTACACTTTTAACATATTACTTACACAATGTTGTTAGAAGCTTCTGTCAACTTGTGTTGGTTCCAATAATACGGAGCAGACGCACTGGATCATTTATCATATACAGTCAAACCTGTGCTAAAGACGACCTTTGTTTAGCAATTCCCTGTCTATAGCAACCATCCTTTAAATTCCACAATAAATGACCCTGTAATTATAGAGCACCTGTGACCAGATTGTTCTCTTCCCCTGGGTTGTCTTTAAACACATATTGGACTGTAATTTTTACAGACATCTGTTAGGAGACTATTAGAGGGAGAAAAATGAAATAGATTTTAACCCAATTTCATTAGAATTAGACCAAATTATTTTGCTGTAAGTATTTTGGAACTGACCACAATGCATGAAGGGTCTTCTCAAGTTGACCTAATACACTTCAATACTCAATATGAGCACGTGCTCTGTTTGTATGTCCAATGTAATCTCACAATACTACAATCATTTTAAACTGTAAGATTTAGCAAGCCACAACTTGATTGGCTGGCCTAAAGTTGAATCTGACATGACCTGTATGGGGCAATCATCAGATCTATATACGAGCTAGCGAAGTTAAGGTCAGGTTTTAACCCTTTCCCATATACAGATGCTTTCTGACGCCTCTACAGCAGATAACTTTTGAAAAGAATTTGGCAAAAAAAGAAATTGCTCATGATGAGCAATTTCTTCTTTTGCCACAATGTTTTCAATTCCATTTAATAATTAAAATCTCATTGTAGGGGAATTTTCATGTTTTATTTTCGATATGATTTTAAAGTCGTCTGCTACAGATTTGTTGTATGTTGGAAATATAAGGGATAATGAGATTGAGTATAACCTCTCAAAACAAAACCTTCTTTATAACAACACATAAATTGTCTCTCACAAGATAACTGTAGAGCATCGGCAACATTTCTTTGCTTCTGCCCTTTGTTGCTCTGGAGAAAAAGGGTTTTGGGGAAAAGGCAAAATATATTTTGAATTGAACTATCAACATTTATTATCTTATTGAATTCCCTAATTTGCATTTTCCTGCTTTATAACAGAAAATAACTTTTGAAATATTTCTGGGAAAATAAAGAAATTGCACAGCATCATGAGCAGTTTTTTCTTTATCCCACAACATTTTCAATTTTGTAATCAAACAGGGATCTTGATTCAAACCATACTTAAACTTTTAATATGTTGACTGTTTTTCTTGGCATGTTTCCAATTTACAAACAGTTAATGCATGTTTCCAATTTACAAACAGTTAATCACAAACTGTAATGTAAATTGGACCTAAGACCTATCCTACTTACAAAAGTATGATGACACATCTACAGCAGATGACTTTTAAAAACATTCATTGTGACATAGTTTTCAACTCTATAAAATCCACAATAAATGACCCTGTACTGACAATTTTTTTCATATTTTTGGCAATATGTTTTCAAATTAATCCACTGCAGATTTGTTGTATCTGGGAAAAGGTTAATCATGTTTTTAATTGTTTTTAATTCATATCCAAGTTGATGGTGTGGTTGGTTTATGGTCTGATTGGTCCGATTGCACATGTGAGGACTTTGGTACTGGATCGAAAGGGACCAAAACTCGAACCAGGACCTGTGAGGGAACAGCCAATCGTGGAGAGTATTGTCATGTCGTTCTTGATCAGTTTGCCGGATGCAAAGGGAATTGTCCCGCCGACGGAGAACCAGGTCTGTTTTGGTTTGTTCAGAGTATTGATGACTTTGTTCTCATGATTTAAGAGAACGTTTAGTTGTTATATATTTTTCCGTAACTTTTTAGTGAAACTATTTTCTGCTTATCCGGGCACAAAGGCAGTTTTAATTCTTACATAATAACACATTTATATAGTCTTCGGTTTTAAAACAGGTAAGGGAAGATTTGTAATATCTTCAAACAAGAGGGCCATGATGGCCCTGGATCGCTCACATGAGCTATGTCATGTGATTTTTCATGCCAACCACAATAACTAATTTTGCGGTCAGGTAAGCCAATACAAGAGGCCCAAGAGGACCAGTTTAGCTCCACTGCCACAGACCGAATAATCCACACCCTATGTTGTCTATCTTTTTGTCAAAAAGTTTATATGACTTATGTACCAGTTAGTACTTAACAAGAAGATTTCTAAGCTTTTCCCTATATACCTCTATGCAAAACAGGGCGGGGCCAATTTTGACCCCATGAGTATAATTGAATAATCTTGGTAGAAAACCACTAGACCATTGTACTCTCATATATCCAAGCTTTAAGCCTTTTGGTTTCAGACAAGAAGATTTTTAAAAGATTTTCCCTATATATATCTATGTAAAACAGGTGATTTTTATACCCCAGAGGCATAAATTGAACAATCTTGGTAGAGGACAACTAGACAATGCTACTCACCAAACATCTAAGCTCTAGCTCTTTCGGTTTTAGACAAAAAGATTTTCAAAGTTGTTCCCTATATATCTCTATGAAAAACAGGTGGTCCACGGGGCGGGGCCAATTTTTTACCACAGGGGCAAAATTTGAACAGTATTTGTAGAGGACCAGTAGACCGTGCTACACATTAAATATCTGTAGGACCTCAGTTTCGGACAAAAAGATTTTCAAAGTTTGCCGCTATATATCTCTATGTATAACAGTTGACCCCGGGGCGGGGCCAATTCTGACACAATGGGCATAATTTGAACATTCTTTGTAGAGGACCACTAGACAATGCTACAAACCAAATATCTAAGCTCTAGTCCTTTCGGTTTCAGATATAAGATTTTCAAAGTTTTTTTAAAAACCCTTTCTGCATTGAATTAATTTCTATTGACACATTTAAAAGAGGATCACCCAATGATCATTTCCATCAAGTTTGATCAAAATACATTCAAAGGTTTAGGAGGAGATGTTGTTTAAAGAAATTGTTGACGACGCTCGACGCATGACTGATGCATGACTGACTATGGACAAAGGGCGATCCAAATAACTCACCTTGAGCACTTTGTGCACAGGTGAGCTAAAAAGGATGTCCAATGTTGATACAACAGAGCTTTTAAAAACATTGTTGGGAATGGATTAATTTCCCAACTTTTCCCAAGAATATTAACTGTCCTTTAAATTAGCAGACCACTTTACAAACATGTACATGCATATGGAAATATCTAAATAAATGCTCGATATAAGCAATTTCTCCTTTCGCCCCTATGTTTTCAAATGATCTGCTGCATATATGCCAAAATGTGTTGCCATGTCGGAAAGGATTAAAGTAGCATTAACCTTTTATTTAATTTGATGCTTTAATTTCTGGTTTTCCAACTAGGTTTTCATAATTCCTCTGCTGCAAAGGCAATAAAAGCTATTTGTATCAGGGATAGGCTTAAGCCAAAATGAAGTTTTTTAAAGTAAAACATATTTTTATTAGAAAATACTTACCAGTCATTTAATACCTGATATATAATCTCAACACCGTTAATTCATCCAGAAAAGAAGCTCGCGCAGCCATGCATAGCCCTCACGCGTGTGTGATACACACGGCCGCCGGTAATACCGGCGCACGGGCCATGTGACCCCCACTTTTAATTTCACCGTTAACTTGCAGCGTTTAGTGTTGGGTGACGACGCGGGGTTGGGAGGCGGGAATCTGAAATGACTGGTAAGTATTTTCTAATAAAAATATGTTTTACTTTAAAAAACTTCATTTTTATGTCAAAAATACATTACCAGTCATTTAATACCTGATGACTTTGCAGCATCGGTCGGGAGGATCGTCCAACACAATGCCGGTCCCGAGAAATCGTAGCACTTGGTAAGAGTACCTACGGTACTACTAAATATAAACACAACTGTTTATGTATTTAGTAATTTGTGTATTAATTAGGTAAGTACTCGCTGAGAGTCCACTTGTGTGTCCAGAGAGGAATAATTTCTGATTGAAACGTTTTAAGACTTTATCAGAAGGATCTTATTACTAATTAAAGGAATAGGATATCCAGTGTTTGAATACGCTGCTGACATATCCTTCTCCTACCTGAGGTTGAATAACCCCTACTGTGGCTCTTACAGCCCTCGAATGTTTTATATAGAACTTAAGACCCTTGACAGGGTACAAGATCAGGTTATATCTAAGGGAACACAGTTCACAGAAAGGTTGTGAAATGTGATGGGTTAGGAAGCACCAAAGGCAACTTGGTCTCAGTAGGAATACAGGTTTATAAGAACGGTTGAATAACCATACGGCTGTAAAACCTGATGAAATTCGTTTTTACTGAAAGCAAAGAACTCACTTCCCTGATAGTGTTCGCCAAGCAAGACGAATTTAAGTCTCAGTTTATAACTTAAGAAGCGGCCGCTTCCGAAGAACGTAAAAGTTTGGAGAGAAATGGATCTGAACTTTGAAGTTAAGCGCATTGGAGCATCGAACAATAATTGTTGTGTTCATCGCCAAATCTTGAATGCGAGAGGTCGGCAACAAATGTAAGCATAAATTACTGATTGACGTACCTTAAAAAACACCAATCGGTAAGAACTGTCTACTTCTAATGAAGATGTAACGGTTATGTCGATAGGCAGGCCAGAAGAACGTTGAACTACGATCTCTGGTCCAATACTGTGTTTCTAAAGTCATTGTCAGGAAGAGAATAACGACACCGGAAGTTGACTCATTTGAATTATGGGGGCAATTCAGGGAGTAATAATTATTGCCAATCGAAGGACTACTGTCTACTCTATTGATCATGTACATGTCCTAGTCAGTTAAGCCCTGTACTGTAATGAGTATTTAACACACTGCCCCGAACTGTAAACAATTCGGGTGTAGTATGAAGCATGTATCGGACCGTTTCCCTTAATTACTGATCCTTATCCAGGACATGGTAATCGGATTCTCTTATAGCGAATCGAGTCTGTCCGAAGGGCCAGCTCAACGAGAAACGTCCTACAACGAGTCTCTTGAGGGGAATAGATCCGACTTGCCCGTTTTGGGAATTAATTCTAAACGCAGGTAATCGAAGTGAAGTGTTTGAAAGGAACACTTCCCCGTTTACAAAGAATCGACGGTCATTCCTCGATGAAAAAGCAACCGGTACGTGGTAACAGGTGTCTGTTTGGTCTAAGAATCGCTCAGACAGCCGTTCCGGATTGCGTTCTTGATAAAACGGAACATTCCATTTTATTACTCGACCGTACTAGACGCAATCTGAGTCGATAAGTCTTATTCCGGTCTTCACCGGAACCAGACGAAAGACGGTTGTAGAAACCACCGAATGGAAGGTTGATACCCACTCCATGGCATTCCTGTTAGCTTAATAGAGAGGAGCGCTTCCCTATAGCCGCGGATTAGGGACAGTGCTCTACTTGGTTGTATGCCAACTTTGCTCCCGTACGGGGCTTTGATAAGGCAGGGCCAGCGGAAGCAGAAAGCTAGGCTCGAACTTAGCCTGTCTCTTGTGTCTTCACAGGTTGGGCTTCTAAGAATGCCTTTGCAGAAGTCACTGTACGTTCTGTCCCTGTGAACAATGTTGCCGCATACGCCGAAATGCGCCTATGGACGCAGTGAATGCAGTAACTTCCCACTAATGATAGTTTATTTAGAGTCCAGCTCTAAATTGTTAATCATCCGATGGAGCACTGAACCCGATATGTCTCTTATTCGTCAGACAAGACGGGGTCGTGGGTTTTACCCGACGACGTGCGGATTGACTAAAGCCGGTTCTGGACCGGAATGTCAGTGTCCGATTCGACATGGAGGAATCCTATGATCGATTGATTGTGGTTTAACGCCGTTTTAACAATTTCTCAGTTATATCACGGCGGCCAGTTCACCTACTCATGTATTTCCTGGTTTTCTCACACCAGTACTCCACACAACAATCTTCCCAAGCAACTGGCTACTTTTCCACAAAACTTTAGCCCATTGGTGGGAGGAATCCTATGAAGGAGTCATGATCGAGGAATTTATCCCTTTTCCGAAGAAGAATGAGATCGCATGGAATCAACCTTCGGTCCGAGCTCACGTATGAGAGAGTTCACAGAGTGACTATCCTCTGGGAACGGTTGATCCCGGTAGGCCAGCATAGGGGATTGATTTATGAAATCAACTGAATCTCTCCCATGTAATACCGTCGGACATCGACTCGTCCCAACAATTGGTACGATGGGTATTACTTGGGAGGAGTGTAGTCCCTAGAGACGCACTCTCTCCTCCCTGGGGACCGACATAACTATTTGACCGGTACTCCCCATACCCGATGGCCGACTGTTTAATCGGCTATGTCCCAGCATACTGCCCGATTGACTGCCGAAAGGTTATGTCCTAAGACATTACCCGTTTGACCGGTGCCTTACTGGCTATGTCTAAAGACATTGCCCGATCTCCAAATGACTGTGTCCGAGGACATTTGTCAATTGGAATACTGTTGAATTCCGAAGAATTCATAGTTGAATTTTTGTTTTCACGGTGACCGTTTGCCCGGTAACCGTTTATGCCCAGTTAAGAGTTTGACTGCCCTGTGAACGTTCACGCGACAACCGTTTATGCCCAGTGATTAATTGAGTACTCGGTAGGCATTTGACTCATTCTCTAGCACTATCGACTCATTACATTCATATGAGTGTAAGGAACGACAACTCTGCGAAGGAGATTTTCACTTGGCTGTGTTCGAAAACACCGGTTGTCCAATGCTTATGTCATAATATTGACAAAACGGTTGAGTCAACTTGACTTAACGACTGCTCGTTACCAGCTCTGGGAACGTTCAGTAATGGTAGCTCCCTCTGACCATTACTGACCGGTTGGACTAATGATAGGCTGATGTGAGGCTGCTCTATCACTAGTCTCCAAAAACTTCAGCAATTATAACTTGGCACTCTGTAGAAGTCCGAAGACTGCTGTACTGCAGAGTGTAGGGTTTTGCTCGAAAATCATTATAGTTTAAACAGACGTTTAAGCGTCAACTTCGGGCATAACGTATTAGGCACCACCCTAAGACTTCTTAATGTTCTGCTGTAGAGGTCAACGCTCTACAGCCGCTCGTAATCTGAAGGGGACTGCCCCCCCCCCCCCCCCCCGCCCCGCCCGTCAGACGAGGAGGTGGGGAGAGTGGTCGAGCCTACGATGCTTGACTCTAATCGTCTTTCAACTGAAAGACACAACAGTCTTATAAAGTAAGAGAAGGGATTGAAATAATATTCAATCTTGGTGTATCTTATTGTTGTGTTAAGGTGTCGATCGTGTGATATGAACCTTCCTCTCTCCGCAGTAGAGAGAGGTCGCACTGGATCGATCGTCGGCGCCGAACTAACCGTATGGGACGGTCCTCGACCTCCCTTTCACGAAAACCTGAGTTATTTCCGATCGGGGGTTTGCCTTCTAAGGACTGCCTCTTCGAAAGGTGTCCTTCCGGGAACAGTGAATTCCCATCAGGTGGGTATTGCTGATCCCGGGTAGGCTTGGTTAACCCGCCTTTCACCGATCCGTTACATCTTTTGAAACGGAGCTTTGTATCGGGGAAGGAGTGTAATCTCTAGAGAAGTACCATGTTCCACTTGGAGGACACGGAAATCATTGTCTCTGGTCCTGGTACTACCTATAACTGGATATCTGGCTCCTTGTGCGTAATGACCGAGTGTTTTGAATATCCGTACTCTTCTATTCTCATTCTTTTGAGAGTGTAATCCCTACAGAAGAACACTATTCCCTTGGAGAAAGGAAAGATTTATCTTTCCTGTACTGCCTTATAACGATGTTAGACGGTTGGGATATCTGAAGCTGGTGCGTAATGACCAGTGTTTTGAATATCCGATAGACGGTTGTGCGAAGAACGAGTGGTACTAGCTTAACGACTGCTCGTTACCTTGACTGCCCCACTGCCCGTCGCGTCATGTTAAAACTGACTGATAATTTGCCCGGTCGCGTCATGCTTAATGACTGACCGTCGGCGTCATCGCTAAATGACTGCCGGATTTGCCGCGTGACTGGTCGCGCCTAGGCGAAATGACTGACTGGTTGCCCGGTACCCCGGTTCACCGGAGTCATATAGTTTTGCTCGCAAGCATTACCGGTTTGACTAATGATAGGCAGTGTGTGAGTCTGCTCTCTACCCTGGTCTCCAACAGAATTCTGTCCGCAGACATTATAATTTGGCACTCTGTAAAGGCGTCCGAAGACTGCTTACTGCAGAGTGTGGGTTAGAGGTGCCAATCTGTGAGGTTTCCCTTTGATTGACCCATGGGCGTCTCCGAAGGTCAGCCCCAACACCTGGCGTCAGATAATGTCGTTCAGCAGAACGGTTGCTCACTCTTGAGGCCAACCATCACTGTGTCCGTACGGTTTTCTGGCCCGAAGGCCTTTGTTCCCGACGAGATAACAGACATCAGCCCGCTGCCATCCGCTCCTCCATGTCCCGCGAAGGACCAGCCGAAGCTGAGGTGGGAGCGGTCAGAGCTCCAGATAAGGGGCGTATGCATGTCTAAAATCCTCATTTTGACCCTCTTACCCTATGCTGTGGGTATTGAGAACCACACAGCATAGGGTTTGTTTCCTAAGAGGGAATTTGTGGGAAAATAGCTGATTACACCATCCTATCTGGACCTCTGAGCGGTTGTGCGGAGTGAAGAAGGAACAGCTCTGACCTTCTGCTCACTCAACACAGCCGCGGAGTCTGATTGTTGGGAGAACCCCTCAAACTCCGCTTCACTCGTAGAGCTAGAGAAACCTTTTTAGGGGTCTTCTTACTCTTCCAGCTTTGTGAGTCCTCCTAAACCCAGACTGTTTCCAAATGGAAGCAGGCCAGGAGAGAAAGTACTCACAGGGTGAATCCTGTGTGTACTTAGTGAACGCAAAACAGGACAGACGCGTGTCTCATACAGCCGTTATGAGTCACGCTCTGATCACCACTATGTGACATAGAATATATATGAAACAAAACAATTTATACGATTCAACAAAAAATATAATTTTTTCTATTTTTTATTTTCTACTATACCCGTTGATCACGGAACGTATTTCAATGAAAAAGATTTTACAAATATTTTCCAAAATTGTTCATGTTTAATTAATATACATAATGTAATACAAGGACGATAATAATATATTATCGCTAATAGGGTCGGATGTAACTATATCTTCGTTGAAAGAATGAATGGCCATTACCGCACCCGATACGTAACTGAACTAGTGGGTGGGGTAACCCACCCGTGACTTCTCAGTTAGTTGTGTTCACAAAATACTACTTAATTACAATTAGTAATTTACACAATTATGTTGTTAGGTTGTTAATGTAGTTGAATAAACTGAATGAAAATAACTTGTTAGGACGAATGCCCTAAACAAGACCAAGAAATAGAATATATAAAATGATATAAATCCTTAGCTGTCAGTTGTGTGTCCAAGAAATTAAAAGTGGGGTCACATGGCCCGTGCGCCGGTATTACCT
>JASEVX010000003.1:50754365-51050064 GCA_031761405.1 Serripes groenlandicus
TTGAAAGAATCTACACAAACATATGGCAAATGTATAAATAAATGAAAGTATAATTATTGAAGAAGTTGTAAACATGGTGGCAAAAGGATAAATGGCTCATTATGTTGTGTGGAGTACTCAGGTACTGTTAAAAACACGTTAGGTGAACCTGGCCGCAGTGATATAACTGAAATACTGTTGAAAATGGAGTAAACTCTTTCCAACATACAACACATCTGCAGCAGAGGACTTTGAAAACATAGTGACAAAATCCTGAACAATCTCTATAAATAAGAGTTTAATTATTAAATGAAGTTGAAAACATTGTGACAAAAAGCGAAAATGCTAAAAATGATAATTTTGCCATTTGTCGCAATATTTTCAAAAGACATCTGCTGCAGATGCGTCAAAAAGCGTCTACACGTGGGAAAGAGTTTGAACTACTCAATCAACCAATCCCCATATCTAGAGCTCTATTCGATACCTTTCTCCCATCGTTTCAGAAAACCTACCATCTACTGGATAACTAACCCAAAGGTGATCATGAAGGGAAATGTTGCTGCTGGTTCTCAGGTGATTATTTAACCCCTTCCAACACACAACAAATCTGCATTAGACTATCTCGAAAATATCTAGGCTAAAGTATGGTTAAACTCTGTCAAGAATTATTGAATAGAGTTGGAAACACTGTGGCTAATGTAATTTTCCATTTGCCACAATATTTTCAAAAGCCGTCTGCTGCAGAAGACATATTTGCTCAAATGTTAATCCTTTCCATAATGCAGACGTCTTCTGAAAACCTTATGGGCAAAGGAGAAAATGCTCAAAAATGTCTCATTTCCTTATAATATCCTTGTATTTTCTGTATAAAATTACACTCATGTTTGTCATGAACTGTTCTACAGATGACAAAAATATAAAAAAATGGACGATGATTCCATGAAAAGGTACCGTGGCATAGCTAGGCCCAAATAAGGTTGTAGGGCCTTACATCATGTGCTAGGATGTTGGTGTGCAATCTGCGAGGGGGTCTTCACCATAGTTTCTATGACACTTTTGGGCCATTTCAATTGATCATTTCTCAATAAAAAGTTGTAGGTCTGGGCTTACACGGCCTACACATAGTCTTACATCATTTGCTAGGATGTTGGTGTGCAATCTGCGAGGGTGTCCTCACCATAGTTTCTATGACATTGTTGGGCCATTTCAATTTGATTCTGGGCTAACAAGGCCTGTCGCTTATTAAAAGTGATAATAAATAAACACGAATGAAGTATCCTCTTTTTATTCAATTAACCATTTTCCAAAATACAGCGAATCTGTAGCAGTCAAGTTTTGATTTTGTTTGGGCTCAATAGGACAAATCTATGAAAACAGAAAAGAGATGAAAACCTAGTAATTTCACCTTTTGCCACAATGTGTTTTTAAGTTGCTGTTGCAGATGCAACAAATAACTTCTTTGAAACAATGTTTTCAGCTACTTTCATTAACAGGATATTTCCTTACCCACATGCAACAAATATGCAGCAGATGACTTTGAAATTATCTAGGCAAAAACACTCTATAAATCTCTATAAATGAAATTTTAACTATTGGGATAGAGTTGAAAGCATTGCGGCAAAAGGAGAAAATACTCATGTTTTCAAAAAGAAATCTGATGCAGAGGCGTCGGAAAGCGTCCTATATATGGAAAGGGTTAAAGACTACGTCTGCAGTTTGTTGTATGTGTGAAAGGGGTCAATGACGCTTTCTGACGCCTCTGAAGCAAACAAATTTTTAAAACATTGTGGCAAAAGAAGAAATTGCTCATGATGAGCCATTTCTCATTTTGCCACAATATTTTCCACTTTTAGTCATTGGTTATCCATTCAATTACAGAGATCTGCTGCAGATTTGTTTGTTTGTGGGAAAGGTTAAATAAGCCCCTTATCTTAAGCTCTGTAATTTTAGGGATTTGGTATATGGTATACATTCCCCTTGTCGCCTGTGGGGCCGTCAGAAGAGCTTGGTGTATTTTCTCACAGGGAAGCCAGACACACACCACTCTGGGAGTTTGACAACAATATAGTTCATTCAAATATAAGGGTAAGTAACTCACAGATCTATATTAAAGGGAGGTAACAGGTTTTTTATGTGAATTTATAGAGAGGAAATATGAATTTCATACCGATATGGAAACGATAATTCAATAAATGACTAAATCATTGAGTGCCAGGGTAAATAAAACCACTCAATGAATGAGTTTTTAGCGAAAAGAGATGTGTTTAGCTCCACTGGCTGATAGCCTGTTAAGCGAATAATGTCATGGCGAATAGTTTGTCGTGCTTGTGTGCGTGTATGCGTAAACAACTTCTCCTCTGTAACCACTTGGCCAATTTGGATGATACTTCGTATCCTCTCAACGTCCTCTCCTAAATTCCTTCAATTTGTTTATCCATGCACAATTCTGGTTTTCATGGCAACCAAAAGAAAAAATAATTTTGTAGAAATGTTCCTTGTGAAAATAAGGTCACCAGGCAGACCTCCAGATCATAGGCATTCTGCATGTTCTCCAACCCTAAGTCTCAATGAGACGATTATTGTTTTGAGTACCACATCATAGGATATGGTTGGATAATAAGATAGATATTCTGGGGAAAAGAGCTGTTTACCCCTCTATCTAGACCTCTGACCAGGTGGAGGGCTGTTTTGCCATATATATGGCTAGAGTGATATCATTTCTGACCTCTTGTTTCAATAATGTTTTATAAATGTCATCTATATCAGAGTATGGTCAAAAGACTTATGACTGTTTAGCTCATTAAAGCGCAAGAGTCATGTATTAGCCATTGCCATATGCCTATGTATTTATAACATGATTTTCAAAGGGTAATTGAGAACCAGAAACGTATAAATACACAGATAGGATACTCGGGCTTCACAATGAAATCTCTTGGGTATGGCGAGATGTGTTAGTCATGTAACTTAAAGTTATCAACTATTCGTGTCTGGTGTGTTATACCGACCGCTGATATGTGTTGTGTAGGGTAACTGTTTTATTCTTACTTCTCATTGCATGCTGTGATTTCAGCTTTGCTTTGTGATTTTAGTCATTTGTTACTGTAACGTCCATGAAAAAACGAAAGTTACTCATTAGATATGCATTATCCATTCTTGGACCTTACTATGTTTATGAAACATGGCTTTTCCCCCTTTATTTATACAATTTCAACTCAAAGGTTGTGTATAAAATTAAATTATCTCTATCAAAAATGCGATCAATGTTTGAATGCATTAAAAATGAATAAGTACTAGTATTCCTTATATATTTGTATTATTTAATCTTTCTAATGAAATTTATATGATTAAATAACAAGATTTTTTCTCGCATTTTATTTAATACTCACTCTTTCAACCAGTCAAATTATCTATTGATACTTTTCACTGATTACCCTGGGTTTGACCCTTTTCCACTTGTAGATGCATGCTGACGCATCTGCAGCAGAAAACTTTTGTAAACATAATGGCAAAAGGGGAATTCGCCACATTGTTTTCTAGATATACTCTATGTAATTAGATGTTATGTTAATTAAATATAATTTAAAAAATTAGATTTATTACATGCCTGTTTATTTTCCGGTGGAAATACACACAGATTGACATGCGCAAATACACCACGACAGATTAAAATTCCGTATCTATATGCGGTGTAAATACAAGATTGTGACGTCATACAGTGACGTAACCGGTTTGATGACGATATTAGTACTATTTACTATTAATAAAATGTAAACTCAATAAATTTTCGCTGCTCATAGATTGTAGGTATGTAATAAAAGAAATATTATGTTGTGGGGTGGATAATAGAGTTCGTATTAACGACGCGTAGCGTGGGGAAATCCATATCTTAGCTCGACCTACGGTCTCGTAAGATATCGATTTTCCCACGCTACTTGTCGTGGAATACGAACTCATTTATCCACCCCACAACATAATATTCCGTATTTATTACATACCTATCCAAATTTTGCATTGAAATTTAAGTGACATAAAATCAATATCAATTTTTAAAAAAATGATAACTAACACTTTTAGTTTTTTTATATCATCACTCACAGGTTCATGATGTGTTATACCCCCATAGAGTATATACCATATATGGTATATACTCTATGGGGGTATAACACATCATGAACCTGTGTCATCACTAGTGATGATATCATTTTTGCCGGAACTACTTTTTTTAGATTTGGAACATCTTTGGAATTTAAAGTGGGTTTAATACTAGGAATTTTAAAAAAACTGAGACCGAATACTAGGAAAATGACGTCATGTCAGTGGTTTTGACGTCATAACGCTAGTCATTTGGCGCCAAATAGAAGCAGCAGTATTTGGTTACGTAACATTCATACGCCTAAGGCCAAGTTTTTATATGTTTCTTTAAAATAAAGGGGAGATTTATTCCAGATATATAATAAATAGAATAACTAACTGCATGTTTTTGATATCGAATTTATGTCACTCGGGAACAAAGGTGTAATTTGGTGTAAAATCACTCAACCTACGGTTTCGTGATTTTAACCAAATTACCCCTTTCTTCCCTTGTGACATAAATTCTATATCAAAAACATGCAGTTAGTTATTCTCTATATGTTAATTAAAAAGAAAAATCTACAAGATTTTTCAGATGTTTGTGTAGATGCTTTCAAAGTCGCATGGTGTATGTGGAAAAGGGTTTATATCACCAAAACAAATAATTACCTTTTATATCATAAATGACGTCGCCGGGAGTGTAATAAAGCCATTGAATAAATTGCGTATTCAACTAGTGTAATAGCAATGCTACGCAACGTGACGTCATAACGTAACGTTTAGCGTTGTAAATATGCGCGCTTTATAGCGACGTTTATATGGATATAGTGCTCTAAATTATTATATTAGTATTTATGATATAAAAAGAACTTTACATTCGTGGTCATTCAATACAAAATTTATTAAACTCGTTTAATAAATTCCGTATTGAATGACCACTCATGTAATATCCTCTATCTATATCTTCTTAAAATATATCTTATTGTTTCTAATATCTCCTTTAATCCTTTCCCACACATATATGCTGTCGGATGCCTCTGCTGCAGACGACTTTTCAATACATTGTGACAAAATGAGAAATGGTTCATAACTAGCAATATCTCCTTTTGCCACAATGTTTTCAACTTTTTAAGTAATTATACATTCATTAATTATTAATAGAAAGTTTCTGTGTTTTGATTAGATGTTTATAAAGTCGGCCACTGCTGATTTGCTGTATGTGGGAAAGGGTTAATCCTGTCAAACATGCATTCTCATATTCAACAAGCCACTTTGAAAAAATTGTGGGAAAAGGAGAAATTAACTTTGACAATATTTTGGAGCATCGGACATACAGTAGTACTGTCTATTGTAGGGTGGAATGAATTTTGACAACATCTTGGTGAATGAGAATGGTACGGTTACTGGTTGCATGAATTATTCTCCGAAACAGAATCCTACTGTTAGAAATTCACCCGCTCAGAAGGTCCAGTTCACTCGATTAACAGGTATGGAAAATGTTAAACCCTTTCACACTTGTAGATGCGACTTTTGACACATCTGAAGCAAACGACTTTTGAAAACATTGCGGGAAAAGAAGAAAATGCTCATAATGAGCAATTTCTCCGTTTGCCACAATGTTTTCTAATTTATTCATTTATTGAGAGGTTTCATATTTTTGCTAGATGTTTGACAAGATGTTTTCAAAGTCATCTGCTTCAGATGTGTTGTTTGTGTGTAAGGTTTAACCTCTTACCAAGGTTATTGAAAAACATGGCCGCCAGGGGGCGGGGCTTGTTTTCCCTATATGTAATATAGTGAAAACTTAAAAAAATCTTCTTTTACTAAATCACTGGCCCGATTTGAAAATATTTTGGCATAAATGTTCCTTGTATGATCCTCTGCCAATGTTGTTCAATTTATTCTGATCCGTTGAAAAACATGGGCACCAGGGGGGGTTGCTTGTTTTCCTTATATGTATAGAGTAACAACTTTGAAAACTATCGAAGTTCTATCAGGTGAGCGATATCGTGCCACCATGGCCCTCTTGTTTCTCAGATGTTTTCAAAGTTGTATGCTGCAAATTTGTAGTAAGTAGGAAAGGGTTGATTGAAAACATGATTGAAACATTGGGGGAAAGGTAGACATGCATGTTTTGTTTTAAATATCGTCTGCTTGCTGCATATATGGTACAGGAATTCCTGAACTTTCTGTGTCGTGAAAGCAAATTACAAACTTTTTATTTCAGCCTATAAGAACTTGCATATAAACTGTTGGTTGAGAGGGGGCTGGTTTGAGCTGATGCAGTTTGCGTGAGTATTTCGTTAAATAAATGAGCCATATTACTTCAGAACCAACTTTTTAGAATTTTCGACCAGCAAAGAGCCAGATCAGTCTGCACGAAAAAGTCTGATCAGGATCTTCGCGCTGATCATAAATACATCCTGGAGACCGCCTCTGTGGTGTAGTGGTAGAGTCGGATCAGTCTGCACGTTCGCAAAGTCTGATCAGGATTCTCGCGATTTGATCATACAAACATCATGGAGACCGCCTCAGTGGTGTAGAGGTAGAGTCAGATCCCCAGCAAGGTCAAACCAAAGACTTTAAACATGGTAGTAATGGCTGCCCTCCTTGGCGCTCAGGGTTGCGTTACGACTGACAGGCTGGTGTAAGGATAAAAGGACCAGTAATACTGGTAAACAGAGACATATAAACACTTATGTAACATACCCAGATACCATGTGATATAACTGATTGTTATTATAGTTATAATTGCCACAACAATAAAGAGAAATTATGACATTATGACCAAAACCAGATATGGTATTATTGAGCGTCCTGCTCGGAGCAGTATTCTCACATTGAGTAGCAACATATGGAAAATTGGGTGTGATAACAGAAAAAAGACATGGGAAGAAAATGTTTTCAAAAATTCTCTTTTGCAGAATCATAATATGATGCATCAGGAAAAAACTCCCAAAGAAGAGCCTGGTTAACGTCCGTTACTTTTTCGGATGTTGTTACTTTATTTACATCAGTCTGTTTTGTTTTTGTTTTTAGGTCTGCAGATAGTAGAAAGGGATTGCAATTTGCCAGGTAAATTATTTATAACATCTCAAAGTATATATCTTTTACTAATGTAATCCAAACAACAAATCAGCAGTAGACAGCTTTAAAAATATTTAGTCAATGATATGGAAACTTTCAATAAATGAAAGAACAATTATTGAATGAAGTTGTTAACATTGTAGCAAAAGGAGAAACTGCTCATTATGATCATTTTCTGCTTTCACGACAATGTTAACAAAAGTTATCTGCTGCAGAGGAACTTGAAAATATCTGTATGTGGGAGAGGGTTAAATCAATACATGATACATGACATGTTTAACAATTCCCCACTTGCAGACACATTCCCATGCATGATGCATCAACATACAATATATTTCAATCTATTTTAGTAAAAATGTTAATGCAATAAGAATCCATGATTGCTTTTGTAATCAAAGCCATTCTTATATATTTTTTTCCAATTTGAACTTTGGCATCTTCTTTTACTTTGATGAGCAATTTTTCCTTTTGTCACAATGTTTTCAATTCTTTTCAGTATGTTTTACTTTCATTTAACGCTTTCTCAAATACAACATCTTTGAAGCAGATGACTTCTTTGAAACCATGTAGGCAAACATATGGAAAATCTCTATAATGAAAGTTTTATTATTGAATAGAGTTGAGAATATTATGGCAAATGTAGAAATTGCCCGTTTTGAGCAATTTCTCCTTTTGTCATATTGTTTTCAAATATCGTCTGCTGTCAAAATGCGAATACAAGTTGGAAAGGGATTTTCCATAATTTTGCTTAGATGTTTTGAAAGTTGTCTGCTGCAGATTTATTGTATGTTGGAAAGGGTTAACAGGTGTTTGTATTTTCTGTGTTACGATGAATACAAAACTAAGGTCGGTTTACATAGAAGTATATAGAAAACTGACAATGACCTTGTTATGTATTCACCAAGCAACAGTTCAAATTACATGGACAATAATGTATTTACTATTATCATAGAGGAAGTAATCAACAGATGTTTGTCAAGAAGAGTATCTTCATCGGAAAATCAGCCAAGAATTTTGAAGGGGAAGGTTACCCAGACGGGATGTCAGATGCCGAGTGAGTATTTCCGTTCCTTACTAATAACTCCAGTCAAATGTATACCAGACCTAAACTTCGCTCGCTCGTATATAGATATGATGTCCCATATGATTAAACTAGATTGACCTTTGCTTCAGCCAATCAAATTGTCGCTTAACCCTTTCCATCATATAGATGCTTTCTGAAGCCTCTGCAGCAGACGGCTTTTTGAAAACATTGTGACAAAAGAAGAAATTGCACAAAACGTGCAATTTCTCCTTTTGCCACAATGTTTTCCACTTTTTGTCATAGGTTATCCATTCAATTATAGAGATTTCCTATGTTTTGACAAAATACGTTCAAAGTCGTCTGCTGCAGAATTGTCGTATGAGGGAAAGGGTTAACAAATTTTTTTCGTTATAAAACTGGTAAGATAACTTACAAAAATAAACGAGATAGAAAAGCGTTGATTGTCAAGTTTTCCAATTGTATAGAACAGAGCATTGGTTGTGTAAAGCAATTTCATTGGACAAAAAAGAATGAGCATGTGTCCATGAATACTTCAATGTAAAGGGTAAATTTTAGATGACCTTTTATGTATTGTAGTCAGATCCAATATATGTACAGCGAAGTTTTTTTGGTCTGATTTTAATGAGATTGTAACAACTCATGAGTAATGGACATAGTCCTCAACAAATTGCTTAGAGACACATTATGAAAATAACTATTTCTCGTCTTCTTTAACCCTTTCCCACATATAAACCATTTCTGACACCTCTGCAGCAGATGATCTTTAAAGCCATCGTGTCAACAGGAGAAATTTATTATAATGCGCAATGTCACCTTTTTCCACAATGTTTTCAACTCTATTATAAGACTAAACTTATAAAAATAGAGGCTTTCCATATTGTTTCTGATGTTTTCAAAGTCGTCTGCTTTAGATTTGTTGTCTGTGGGAAAGGGTCAATTGAAATGGGCCATGCCACACAAAAAACCGTCCTCTGTGATTTCCGCGACGAGGAATGATCAAGATCAACCTATGCCTTTGCACTATCAGATAAGAGTCTTACCTGATCACCATCTTATCTACAGGCAACCTTAATGACTAGAACACAACTGATAGTTTGAACCACGTATAGAATTTTATCATAAATACTATAAACCCCATTTCCAACATACAGACGCATTCTGGCTCCTTTGCGGCAGACGTCACTTAAAAACATCCTAGCAAAAGGAAAAATTGCCCATAATTTACAGGCAACCTTGATGCTTACTACACAACTGATAACCACATATAGAACTTGATCATAAATACTATAAACCCTCTTTCCCACATACAGACGCTTTCTGATGCCTCTGCAGCAGACGACTTTTTAAAAACATCGTAGCAAAAGAAGAAATTGCTCATGATGAGCAATTTCTCCTTTTGCCATAATGTTTTTAATTCATTTCCAAAAAAAAATTATTTAAAGAAATGTTCAATACTTTATCTCCAGATCACTTCAAAGTCGTCTGCTGTAGATGTGTTGTAAGTGGGAAAAGGTAACCCTTTTCTCACCTGCAGACATATTTTGACACCTTTGCAATAGAAACTTTGACAACAATGTGGCAAAAGGAGAAAATGCTTATGATGCCACAATGTGTTCAACTAAATTCAATAATCAATAATTTCATTCATACAGAGTATTTTTGGCTACATGTTTTCAAAGTTGTCAACTCCAATTTGTTTTAAGGGCTAATATCAATAGCTCCCGATGTCATTTTTGCGAGTTAAGTAGCCCGATTATCAGTTGTTTAACCCCAATTTTTCATCATTCAACAAATCTTTAGCAGAGGACTTTGAAACAATCTTGGCAACAAAATTTTTTGCCACAATGCTTTCAACTATATTAAACAATTATGATTTCATCATAGAGATTTTCAGCCTTTTTTTCTACTTGTTTCAAGTTGTCTGCTTCAGATTTGTTATCATTTTCATGATAAGTGGTCCATTTATCAGTTTTTCAACCATTTCCAACATTCAACAAATCTGTAGCAGACAACTTTGAAAAAGTCTTGTCAAAACATATTTTTCGTCACAATGTTTTCAACTCTATTCAATAATGATGATTTCATTCGTAGAGATGTTCAAAAAAATGTTTCTACATGTTCTCAAAGTTGTCAGCTTCTGATTTGTTGTAAGTGGGAAAGGGCTAATATCAATAGTTCCAAATGTCATTTCATGTAAGGTGGGTCTGTTTGTCAGTTGTTTAACCCTTTCCCACATACAACAGATATGCAGCAGACGACTTTGTAACCATCTAGACAAAATATGAAAATTCTCTGATTAGAGTTGAAAATATTGTGACAAAAAGTCTTCTGTTTCAGAGGCGTCAGAACTCAGAAAGCATCTATATGTGGGAAAAGGTTAAAAGGAAACAACAATACTATTTTTAACTATGTTTACCCTTATTCTGAAAAATATATCTTTTTTACCTCTGTAGCTGATAACTATTGAAACATAATGGGAAAAGAAGATTTTTCTTTTTAATATATCATACGTTTTTTGTGTTGTGTTTATTTTGGCAATAATTCATGTTGTTGTTGTTTTTTCATCTCAAGTTGGGTGTTTATTGCAACTGTCCCAGGACAGTTAACTCATTCCCACATACAATAAATCTGCAGCAGACGACTTTGGGGAATTTATCACGAATTTATCAAGTCAAAATATAGAAAATTTCTATAAAAAAATAATTTGATTATTGATTTCGGGTTGAAATCATTGTGGAAAGGAGGAGGGAAAGCGCTCAGCATGGGCAATTTTTACTCTTGCCACATGATTTTAAAAGTCGTCAGCTGCTGAGGTGTCAGAAAGCGTATATATATATATGGGAAAGGTTAAAGTGGTCTTCTTTTCTTTAAATTGCCTGCCTTGGCAGGATAAAACTCTTCCCACAAAAAATATATCAAACAGCAGACGACTTTAAAAACATCTAGGCAGAATATAGAAAATCTATAAAAGTGGAAAATTTTCTTTTAAGCAAATTCCTTGAGACCTTTGTTACAGTGTTTTCATAAAATTTTATTATTTCTTCTATTTATCATGTTGTTGTGTTTTATATAAAATTCTAGAAGAAATAATGAAAATCTCAGAAATGACGGGGTTGAAAACATTGAGGCAAAAGGAGAAATTGCTCGTTTGAGCCACAGAGTCATGTGCCACAGAGGCGTCGTAAAGCGTCTGTATGATTGAAAGGGGGTGGGGGGCTGACAAATAACAATCAACTTCCCATTGTCTGTCCATCATACTTTCACTTACTGAGACATTGGCACTCTTGTTTTTCTTACCAGTTTCAGAGCTCTAGATAAGGAGAGTTTTTTACATTCTAAAATCCTTATTTTACCCTCTAACCCTATGATGTGGGTACTCAAAAGAATCGTCTCATTGAGACGATTCTTTTGTGTACCCACATCATAGGGTTTGGTTGGACCATAAGAGAGATATTGTGGGGAAAAGAGATTATACTCCTACTTATCTGGACGACTGTGAGAGTTTGTAACTTATTGCTACAGTTTGAAGCAGTACCTTGGAGTTGTATTCCATGACGGGCCAACCTACATACAGACCTCGTGGTTCAAGAGTTTCAAACCCAGTGAGGATGGTTCTGTTGTAGCAGCAGCTCTTGGCTTTGCTACGAAAAACAAGTTTACAAGCTCTGTCGTCAGTAATATAACTGATCTTCGCTTTGCTTTCGCTGATCCCGTAAGTTTTTGTTTTTTTTACAAGATACGCTTTTATAAGCACTTTGTTAACGAACTTTCACACTTTTGTCTGACGCCTCGTCAGCATAGGACTTTTGAAAACATTGTGGCAAAAGGGAGAAATTGCTCATGATGAGAAATTTCTCCATTTCCCAGAATGTTTTCATCTCTAATTAATAATTGATCTTTGGTTTATGAAGATTTTATATATTTTATGTAGATTTTCTTGAAGTCGTCTGCTGCAAAATTGTTGTATGTGGGAAAGGATTAAATGAGATCATAGAAAGAAGTGTGTTGGTCTAGGGGTCTTGAGTATGAACATGACTTGACCTCTAGTTCTTTGATGATTGACATGTGTCTTTTTTACTAGCCGCGCCCCGATTGCTCAGTCGGTAGTGATGGGGGCTATCAATCCAGGGGTTGTGAGTTCGAAACCCAGCTTGGTCAATATTCAATGAGCTTACAGTATATGTGGAAAAGCAGCTAGTTGCTAGGAAAGTTTGTTGTGTGGATTACTGGTGTGAGAAAACCAGGAAACACATGAGTAAGTGAACTGGCCGCTGTGTTATGACCAATCTCATTAAAATCATCTCCTATTAATGCTACATTTGGTAAGATCGTGTACTTTAGTCAGATTGTGTTATGACTTAAAAATTGTTGAAAACGGCATTAAACCCCAATCAATCAATCAATCAATTAATCAATCTTTGTTACTTGTCTAATTCGTCTTCCACCAATTGGCTATATAAGTTGGAAGGTTGTAGGATGCCTGTGAAGAATGTTGTGAGGACTGATATAAGAAAGGTAGAAAACATATGGTTATGTGAACTGTCCATCATGATGTAACTGTTAAAAACAACATTAACCCTTTCCCTCATAGACGCTTTCTGATGTCTTTGTAGCAGACGACTTTTGAAAACATTGTGGCAAAAGGAGAAATAGCTCATGATGAGCAAATTCTTCTTTAGTCACAATGTTTTCTATTTTATTCAATACCACTGCTTTCATTTAAAGAGAGTTTCCATAACTTTGACAAAATGATATTCAAAGTGGTCTGCTGCAGATTTATTTGTTGTGGAAAAAGGTTAACACCAGTCGATTTTTACTTTTTATTTCATCAGAGTGAAGGGAACCGAGTTTATGATGGAATTGTTGACCAGGAAAGTTTGGGTGAAGGCAACTTTGACGTTGAAGAGACCGCTACGTTCAGAGATGCCGACGGTTCTGTTACGCGGTGTTCGGCCGACTCCCCGTGGTCGTACCCGGTCCAGGTGGTCACGCCAGAGAAATACCTGCTGACTGACCGCTGTACTTATAGAGAAAACTGGTCACTGGCTATTTGTAGAAATAAATATGGAAAGGTAAACTTTTAATCGTTTTCTATTTGGAACAACTATGTAGCCGATGATGTTTAAGACAACTGGATATTTGTAGAAATACATATGGAAAGGTAAACTTTTAATCGTTTCCTATTTGGAACAATTATGCAGCCGATGATGTTTAAGACAACTGGCTATTTGTAGAAATAAATATGGAAAGGTAAACTTTTAATCTTTTTCTATTTGGAACAATTCAGCAGCAAATGATTTTGAAGACAACTGGCGTTAAAAAAAAGGAAAAGTCTCTAGAAATGTTAGTATAATTGTAAAATCGACTAAGAAACATGATAGGTAAGGAGAATTTGATTGTTATGAGGATTTTTTTCTTTTCCCACAATGTTTTCACAAGATATCTGCGAAATGCAATTATCTTTTGATATCTTTGAAGCAGACAATCATTTTAAAAATTGAGAGCAAAGGAGAAATTGCTTAGCTTTTATATGTCACAATTTATCAATTTTTGTCATCTTTTCTTCATAATTATGTTGTGAATTTAACGCATTTCCTCATACAACAAATCTGCAACAGTTGACTTATAAAACATTTTGGGAGAAATAAAATAAAAAATGTTGATGTTGTTGTTAGAAAAAAGTTTTTAAGTTCACATTTACAATCAAGCCCCAATCTGATAAGCCAATGTTGTTACAATTTCAGTTGAATACACGCTCAATGAAACGATTTTCTGGTGACAACATGCAGTTCGACAAGTCGGGAATGATGAAAAGGATTAACGTCAACAACGCCTCAGACACGGCAGTGGAGTATCATCCCGATCTGCACACCAGCCAATTTATGGTCCTACTCGGGGAAGAGCAGTTTTACTACCAGTTTCAGTTTACGAATGAATTCCCAGAAATAACCATTATTGAAGGTCGTGGAATTGAAAGGTATGAGTATGTTTCTTAACCCCTTTCCCACATACAGCAAATTTTCAGCAGACGACTTTGAAAACCGAGGGAAAACTTAGAATAGAGTAGAAAAACTCTGAGGCAAAAGGAAAAAATTGTGCATGATGAGCAATTTATCCTTTTTTCTGCAATTGTTTTTTAAAAATGTGTCTCTTTCAGCTGTGTCAAATTGTATCTGCAAGTGGGAGAGGGTTCATCTTGCCAAGATGTGCATTAGGCATCTTTTGATACCTTTGGAGCAGAATTTATTTTAAAAAATATCCAAAAAAATCCAAAACTTTTAAATTGTTCTTTTCTTCTCTGTCTCAAACCACCTCAGTGGTGTAGTGGAAGCACATCTGACTCTGGTGTGGGTGGTCGCAGGTTTGATCCTTGAATTATTCTGTAGAAATGTTCCTTGTGTGATCCTCTATCAGATTACTTCAAGCCATGTTGATTGGTTGAAAAACATAGCCGCCAGGCTGTTTTGTCTAATATGATTACAGTGAAAAGTTTAAAAATCTTCTTTTCCAAAAGTATCTTGCAGATTTCCAAATAATTTTGTAGGACTGTTCCTTGGGTGACCCTCTATCAGATTTCTTGATTGGTTCAGAAACATCGCCAGCAGGGGGGCGAGGCTATTTTGCTTTATATGGCTCTATTGAAAAGTTTTAAAATCTTCTTCTCTGAAAATATTTTGTGGAAATGTTCCTTTGGTGACCCTCTTTCAGATTCCTTCAAACCATGTTGATGGTCGTAAAACATGGCTACCAGGTACCCTGGACTGTTTTCCCTTATATAGTTATAGTGATTTATTTTTTGCCTAATGCAGTGGAGCGATACTGGCCCTCTTGAGCCTCTTGTTTCTTATGCCACATTGTTTTCAAAAGTCATCTGCTGCAGAGGCATCAGAAAGCGTCTGTATGTAGAAAAGGGTTAATTCCAAAACCTCCTAATGTTGGTTTACATTGATTAGTTCCACATTAACACCTACCTACTTGTAGACACATTCCAACAAATCTGCAGCAGACTACCTGAAAACATTGTGGCAGAATTAAAATTGCTCTTTATATCTCCTTTTGCCACAAAGTTTTCAACTATTTTCAATAATTAAACTCGTATCTATGGAGATTTTTCAACATTTTTCTAGGATCTTTTCTTCAAAATTGTCTGCTGCTGAATTGTGTATGCTGGAAAGGGTTAACAGACTTGATATTAAAGTACTAAAATTGCATGTTTATTACCATTTAGACACCTCAAATGTTGGTTTGCAATTGATTAAATTCACATTAAGCCTTTCCTACTATTAGGCGCATTTCAACAAATCTGCAGCAGACGACTTGAAAACATTGTAGCAAAAGTAGAAATTGCTCTTAATATTTACTTTTGCCACAAAGTTTTCAACTATTTTCAATAATTAAACTCGCATCTATGGAGATTTTCAACATTTTTCTAGGATCTTTTCAAAATTGTCTGCTGCTGAGTTGTGTATGGTGGGAAGGATTAACATGCTTGACTATAAAAGTACTAAAATTGAGTGTTTATAACCATTAGGCACCTCGAATGTTGGTTTGCAATTGATTAGTTCCACAGTAACCCTTTCCTACTATTAGGCGCATTTCAACAAATCTGCAGCAGATGACTCTCGAAAACATTTTGACGAAAGAAGAAATTGCTCATAATGACCAATTTCTCCTATTGCCACAAAGTTGTTAACTGTTTTCAATAATTATAATTTAATTTGTAGAGATTTCTATAGTTTTGCCTAGATTCTTTTAAAGTCATCTGCTGCAAATTTGGTGTATGATGGAGAAGTTAAATCTAACACAATTTTTGTCTCGCTGCGACAAAGTTTCGAAGGCGAGACTAAGGTGTTGCTTGTCTGGCGGCGTCAACGTTAAAGGTTTTTTTTACTTTTATCAATAAGTTTTAGTCGTAGGGCTTTCAAAATTCGGATCAAAGATACATCTAGTACCCTTCTTTATATTTATGGTCAAAGCAGATGACGGCGAGAAATTTAATTATGCGAAATTCTTGTTTAATTTCAGAGATGCTGATTTGGTTGTGGGTGTTTGTTTGCCAGAGGGTACCACTAGAGAAGACATGAAACTGTTCTATAAATCACCGAATAGCGTGACTAGACCAGACGATTCTTTTAAATTTGTTGACGATTTGGCAGAGGTTTTTAATGACACGCAAATGAATCGAGTGTATATGGAAGGAAGGTATCACTGAAATTTCAATGGTTTTGTCTTCTATCATGTTCTTAGATTCATACGCTGAAAAAACATTGGAGGAAAAATCTAAAATATTGTAATTGTAATTTTGATACGGAATATAAAACATTTGAGCAATTTCTCTTTTTACCTAAAAGATTTTGAAAGTTGTCTCCCTTGTATAAATATATATCCTTTTTTTATACAACAGCATCAGAATGCTATTGGAATAATCTAGGTACAAAAATAGTGAACTCTCTTAAAATTAAAAGGTCACCATGAGCAATAGCGTCAGCTTGTGGGATAATGTTAAGAAGTTATTTTTATCAGGAAAGATTGATTGAAATGGGTTAGACACTATTTTTGACAATTTTCTGTCATATCAGCATGGCCAGTGTCCCTACCAATGTGATTCCCAGCTTTGCTCACACCAGTTCTCCACACAACAGTCTTTCCAAGAAACTGGCTGTTTTTTTCCATGTTGACTGATGTTTGTCACTTTGACTTAGTCAAATGTTGGAAAAAATGTTGGCTGAGCTAGGATTATAACTCACAACTTCAGGATTGACAGCTCTCTCCACTACCAAAGAGCTACATGTACCATGCTCAGCCTTATCAGGAACAGGGACAAATAATTACAGTTGATCTAGAAAAATCCAATTTGGTGTGTTTATGACAAGTGCCAATATTTAACTGTCTGGTAAAGGTGAAAAAGCCTATTGTCTTGATGTACCACAGTTGAGATCCAGATCAGACGGTGCATTATCACATTCTGAGCTAGATCTACATTGGTCGTACAATTCTTAATGTCTGTTTTTCTGCATCAAGGTTCCTACATAATATCCAGAGCTTTTTTTGTCTGTACAAACAGATTCCTGTATGTCAAGTTCAGTTCACGGATAGTCCGCGATGCAGCCTGGGATAGACATGACACTGATCATTGTCCGGGAAATTTCTGTCCAAGACTCCGTATTGATATGAAAAGGGAACTCGAATATACGCCATGCTTTACCGCTACAGCCGATGAGGTAATGTAGAATTTATCTTGCGTTTGGTTATGTGATCCTAAACGTGGAAATGTAAATCTATGACAACTTATGGCCAAAGGTTTTCAAAGTCGTCTGCTGAAGAATGGTTGTACAGTCCAACCTGTGCTAAAGATCACCTTGGAATAGCAATTCCCTGTCTATAGCAACCACACTTTTAGTTTCCCAATTACTCATGTTCTGCATAAATGACCCTGCAATTAAAGACCACCTGTTTTCAAAGTCAATTATTGGTGGTCTTTGAACACAGGTTCTAATTAATGTTGGAAAGGGTTTTGCTATCAAAATAAAGTTCATAGATTTGTAAGAATGTGTTGAAAATCAAGAATGATGGTACGAGGGGTGTCACAGATATAATTACTTGTTATTAACGTTAAACAATCTTTGGTCTTCATGGAATGAAATAAATGTAGAATTGGTGCATTTGCATTCATATTATTCACACCATTGTACGTTACTAATTACAAGCAATGTCTTCTAAATACGCAATATAGTAACATCTCGCCGTGTGTTTTAGGCGCTATTTCGTCTGCCGTTAAGGCTACGTCACGACGTCATATCCTGTAATTTTAATGTGTGTAACAATTGCATGTACAGAAATATCGTAAAAACAACAACGTCGTATCTAAAAGAGACTTAAAAAAATCATGACGTCAAGTGGCGACGTGAAACTACGGGCAGTAGATTGTTTAACGTTAATAACAAGTAATTATATCTGTTAAAACAAAACTTATGAGAAAAGTCCACGATTTAGTGGGACAGCCCTCGTATACATCCGTATATTAATCTGACTGGTGGATTGGCTATCAGGCTACAACCACATTTCAAAGTAACAGTAATCTGATTGGTGGATTGGCTGACAGTTTACAGCTATTTCAAAGTAGCAGTTATTCGATTGCTGGATTTGCTGACAGTTTACAGCTATTTCAAAGTAGCAGTTATTCGATTGCTGGATTTGCTGACAGTTTACAGCTATTTCAAAGTAGCAATTTTCGAATAAAGTTGTTAACATTGTTTTAAAAGGAGCATTATGAGCAATTTCTCCTTTGCCACAATGTTTTCAAAAGTTGTCTGCTGCAGAGGTGTCATATATTGTCTTTATTTGGGAAAGGAATTACTGACTGCACTGCATGTAACCAGTTGGTGAAAGTAACCATATCAATATAGACCTTTACCATGTACAACAAATCTGCAGGAGATGACATTCAAAATATCATTGCAAAAATATGGAAAAATCTGTACACATGGAAGTAAAATTCTTGAATAGAGACGGTAACATTGTGGAAAAAGGAGATATTGCTCAGTATAAGCATTATCTCTTTTTGTCACAGTGTTTTTAAAAGTTGTCTGCTGCAGATGCGTCAACATTTGTCTGAATGTTGGAAAGGATATTAAGATCTTTGTTTGTATCTGCAGTTATCCAATACAGTTGCACTGGCCAGGACACCAAGAGAAACTTGTGATCTAGAGTCTACATCCCCTGATCTGGTAGGATGCTTTTATCTATTTATTCTATTAGTTCAGATTTTATTTTAGGTTATTGGGTTAACCCTTTCCCACATACAACAAATCTGCAGCAGACGACTAAGTTTTAAAGCAGACGACCTAGAAAACGTTTAGGAAAAAGCACAGAAAATCCCTTTAAAGGAAAGAACAATAAGTAAATAGAGTTGAAAACATGGTGAAAAAAAGAAGAAATTGGTCGTTTTGAAGAATTTCTTCTATTGTCGCCATGTTTTTTAAAATGCCATCTGCTGCAGAGGCATCAGAAAGCGTCTATAAGTGGGAAGGGTTAAGGATTAAACATCTTTGTATGATACAGTCACATTATGTCATATTTTGTTTTCAATGTGTTTTGATGTGGACCACAATGCAGTTGGTGCCGATTGAAACAGTCAAACTTGTGTAAGCGTTCACCTCTGTTAGACAGCCACTTGAAGATTACCCAAGACAATATGTTCTTCTTTATTTTGTAATTAAACAGCCACCTGTTTTCAGCAACACTGTTTTGACTCCTCCCAGGATTGCTTTGTAAGACAAGTTTGAATGTATTGGTATTGATATTGTCAATGTAGTCTGCACTGCTTTTGTCTGCAGTAAAACCAACATGCGTTTCCAAAAGCATCTACCAAATATTGGTCATGTCGGGTGAAAAAGGACATTGGGCAAATTTATTAAAAACTCTTGAAGGACACTCTAGAAGTTGCATTTTTAGCTCGTCTGTTTTTCGAGGAAAAAAAGTCTTGCAATTGTACTACCCATGGCGCCGCTGTCTGTGTCGTCACAAAACTTTAACCTTAACTCCCAACTCGAACACCATTCAACATTTTTTAAAGAAATTTAACTTGATACGCATCTTCCCAGGAACAATATGAATGTCTCTATCAAGTCACATAATTCTGGCTTTCATAACTAACTATTCAGTAATACCCCTTTTTCAACTTAGATAAAAACAGTCATACCTTGGCGTTCGCGGCACTCTTGTTGCTACAGAAAGATAAAACTTTTACTTTGTTAATGGATCATTTCTGCTCAAATACTAGGTCATTTGGTCAAATTGGAGAAAACAATTGTACATGCCACATTTTAAACTCAATCTTGATGAATATGTTTCACAATATATGTCTTTATAAGTATGATTATGGGTAATGTAGGGTCTCTGGCTATGTTTTTATCAAAAGACTTCTAATTAAATTAAATTAAATTCTTTATTCAAGTATAAAGGCCTCCGTCCAATGTACATTTATATTTACAAAGCATACAATAAGAATGACATAAAATACAGAATAGTTTCGTCGAGAGATATTTTAGATGTCTAAATTGTGGAGAAGTGATTGAAATATAAGCTAACAGCATTACTTTATTCTTTTACACTTCTTAGAAGATGATGTAATACAGATTTAAGTTTCTGGTATACCAAGCAGACAGACATGCAGATAGACAGACTAAAACTATCTAGTGTTTGGAGATCAAATTCAGATAGAAGATATTTTTAAATTGTCGCTGCCTTCAACTCAGGTTTGTCCTGTTTATCAGTTTAAATCAATCATTACAAAGTCTACCTTGATTGTTTTACAACATTATTTCGCTCATATTAAGGATGTAACTAGAGCTATAACTCTGCTGCAAAGTTATCATCCTCAAACATGTGTAATCTGGCATAAGATGATCTTATTATTGCTTATGAATAGAGACATGGTGAGTGATACAGGGTCACAGTTTCACACTTGTTTATGAACGAACTAAAGTTAGAAACTGGACAGTGTTTCATTTTTATAGGACTGGGGTTTGGCCGATACATTTGGATCTCAAGATGGACAATGGAGTGAATGGACTGGCTGGACAGATTGCTGTACAGGTGAGTCAAGAGGGATGACCATCTTTTTCTTGAAACTTTATTTCATAGAATTTAATGTGAATACAAGCTTTTATTAACCCTTTTCAACATACAAGAAATATACAACAGAAGACTTTGAAAACATGGTGACAAAACGTAGAAATTGCTCAAAACTAGCAAAAATACAGAAAATCTTAATAAATGATGGCATACCTGCATTTAACAAGATGAAAACATTGTGGGAAAAGGAGACATTGCTCATATTGGATCAGAAAGTGTCTATATGTGGGAAAGGGTTAATGAATTTAAAAACATTCATTCAACACTATAGAAACACTCTTCAAAAGAAAGAGATCTATAAATGAGTAAAGTTGAAAACATTGTTGCAAAGGGAGTACGTGCTCATTATGAGATGGACAATGAGTGAATGGACGGGATGGGCTGATTGTTGTACGGTTGGGTCAAGAGCGATGACCATCTAATTCCAGAAATTGTACTTCAAAGATTTGAACACTCTTCCACATGCATATGCTTTCTGACATCACTTCAGCAGACGACTTTCGAAAACGTTGTGGCAAAAACAGAAATTGCTCATGATATCCGTACAGGTTTAATTGAGTAATCTCGCCTTGAAGTCAGACCTTGTTTTCAAACTATCAAATATGTTTGATGGGATTAAAAACTGCTTCAGTGAGAGTTTTTGTTTATTTAGAATACATCGGAGGAAACAGTTTGGAAAATGGAAGTATTATCTCCATACACAATTGAAATCATTACAGGAAAAAGGGAAATTGTTTGGTTTAGAATGATATTAAAATGTTCCACTTAAGTGTCCTCCTTAAAGATGTTAAACCCTTTCCAACACATACAAGAATATGCACCAGAAAACATGAAAACCTACCTGCAAACATATCGAAAATCTCTATAACCCTTTCCTCCATACGACAATTCTGCAGCAGACGACTTTGAACGTATTTTGTCAAAACATAGAAAATCTCCATAATTGAATGGATAACCTATGACAAAAAGTGGAAAACATTGTGGCAAAAGGAGAAATTGCACGTTTTGTGCAATTTCTTATTTTGTCACTATGTTTTCAAAAAGCTGTCTGATGCAGAGGCGTCAGAAAGCGTCTATATGAGGGAAAGGGTTAAAGTGAAGTATGACTATTGAACAGAGTTGAAAACATTGCGACAAATTGGGAAATTGCTCATTTTCAGACATTTCTCCATTTGCAACAGTGTTTTAAAAAGTCGTCTTTTACAGAGGCATCAGAAGACGTCTATATGTGGAAAGGGTTGTGGAAAGGGTTGACCCGCATAATTATTCAATCCAATTTATACATTTTGGCAAAAGGAATATATAAAATTGCCTCCTGCCACTATGCATTAATAGGAGAACTTCCTGCTGCGATATATCTGTTCAGTGTTCACCCTTTCCCATTTCTAGTCACATTCTGACGCATCTGAATTAAGCAGACGATATTTGAAAACATTGTGACAAAAGGAGAAATTTCTCAATATATATTATATTGCCTTGTGCCACTATGCATTTTATAGGTGAACTTCCTGCTGGTATAGATCTGCTCACTATTTCCCATTTCTAGATACATTCTGACGTATCTGAAGCAAACGACGTTTGAAAACATTGTGACAAAAGGAGAAATTGCTCAAAATTAGCAATTTATCCTTTAGCCACAATGTGTTCAACTCTTTTTAATAATTAAACATTTATTAATAGTGATTTTTCATGTTTTTGCCAATATATTTTCGAAGTCATCTGCTGCAGATTTGTTGTATGTGAGAAAGGATTAAGACTGTTGAAAATGGCAAGAAATCACATTCAATCTATTTTGTTTCAGATGATGAGAGTAAACAGTCAAGTACAAGGTATCGCTTGTGTGACAATCCACCCAAATTAGGGGATGGGTTAGACTGCACTGGGGAGATTTCACAATCGCAAGATTGTGAGGCAGACATATGCCCAGGTAATAACAAATTAAAATGCATTTTGTATGTCGTCTGATTTTTGAAGAAGAAAGTCGGTTTATTTCGATATTCCTTGGCGTCTACTTCTGTGATGCAACACACATTTAACCTTACCTCATAATTTAAGAAACGTTCAACAGTTTCAAATGAAACTTAGAAACAATCTGCATGTCTAAATCAAGTCATATAACTCTGGCTTTAATAATTATTCAGTGATGCCCCTTTTTAAACTTAGAAAAACAGACGAGCGTTGGTGTTAAATAAATGTTCCACGGCGCTCTTGTTTATCATTTGAGCTTGTGCATAGGAAAAAGTACAAGGTACAAGTTGGCTTGTGTGATCGATGCAGATCCAGATCTACACTTTTAACATATTACTTACACAATTTTGTTAGAATCTTCTGTCGACTTGTGTTGGTTCCAATAATACGGAGAAGACACACTGGGTCATTTATCTTATACAGTCAAACCTGTGCTAAAGACGACTTTTGTTTAGCAATTCCCTGTCTATAGCAACCATCCTTTAAATTCCACAATAAATGACCCTTTAATTAAAGAGCACCTGTGAACAAAGACCAGATTGTTCTCTTCCCCTGGGTGGTCTTTAAACACATATTGGACTGTAATTTTTACAGACATCTGTTAGGAGACTATTAGAGGGAGAAAAATGAAATAGATTTTAACCCAATTTCATTAGAATTAGACCAAATTATTTTGCTGTAAGTATTTTGGAACTGACCACAATGCATGAAGGGTCTTCTCAAATTGACCTAATACACTTCAATACTCAATATGAGCACGTGCTCTGTTTGTATGTCCAATGTAATCTCACAATACTACAATCATTTTAAACTGTAAAATTTAGCAAGCCACAACTTGATTGGCTGGCCCAAAGTTCAATCTGACATGACCTGTATGGGGCAATCATCAGATCTATATACGAGCTAGCGAAGTTAAGGTCAGGTTTTAACCCTTTCCCATATACAGATGCTTTCTGACGCCTCTACAGCAGATAACTTTTGAAAAGAGTTTGGCAAAAAAAGAAATTGCTCATGATGAGCAATTTCTTCTTTTGCCACAATGATTTCAATTCCATTTAATAATTAAAATCTCATTGTAGGAGAATTTTCATGGTTTTTTTCGATATGATTTTAAAGTCGTCTGCTACAGATTTGTTGTATGTTGGAAATATAAGGTATAATGAGATTGAGTATAACCTCTCAAAACAAAACCTTCTTTATAACAACACATAAATTGTCTCTCACAAGATAATTGTATACATTATTAAATACCTGTAGAGCATCGGCAACATTTCTTTGCTTCTGCCCTATGTTGCTCTGGAGAAAAAGGTTTTTGGGGAAAAGGCAATATATATTTTGAATTTAACTATCAAAATTTATTATCTTATTGAATTCCCTAATTTGCCTTTTCCTGCTTTATAACAGAAAATAACTTTTGAAATATTTCTGGGAAAATAAAGAAATTGCACAGCATCATGAGCAGTTTTTTCTTTATCCCACAACATTTTCAATTTTGTAATCAAACAGGGATCTTGATTCAAACCATACTTAAACTTTTAATATGCTGACTGTTTTTCTTGGCATGTTTCCAATTTACAAACAGTTAATCACAAACTGTGATGTAAATTGGACCTAAAACCTATCCTACTTACAAAAGTATGATGACACATCTACAGCAGACGACTTTTGAAAACATTCATTGTGACAAAAGGAGAAATTTGCTTTATAACAGCAAATAACTTTTGAAATATTTCTTGGAAAATAAAGAAATTGCACAGCATCATGAGCAGTTTTTTCTTTATCCCACAACATTTTCAATTTTGTAATCAAACAGGGATCTTAATTCAAACCATACTTAAACTTTTAATATGTTGACTGTTTTTCTTGGCATGTTTCCAATTTACAAACAGTTAAACACAAACTGTAATGTAAATTGGACCTAAAACCTATCCTACTTACAAAAGTATGATGACACATCTACATCAGACGACTTTTGGTAACATTCATTGTGACAAAAGGAGAAATTGCTCTTAATGAGCAATTTCTCCTTTTGCAGTAGTTTTCAACTCTATAAAATCAACAATAAATGACCCTGTACTGCCATTTTTTTTCATATTTTTGGCAAGATGTTTTCAAATTAATCCACTGCAGATTTGTTGTATCTGGGAAAAGGTTAATCATGTTTTTAATTCATATTCAAGTTGATGGTGTGGTTGGTCTATGGTCTGATTGGTCCGATTGCACATGTGAGGACTTTGGTACTGGATCGAAAGGGACCAAAACTCGAACCAGGACCTGTGAGGGAACAGCCAATCGTGGAGAGTATTGTCATGTCGTTCTTGATCAGTTTGCCGGATGCAAAGGGAATTGTCCCGCCGACGGAGAACCAGGTCTGTTTGGGTTTGTTCAGAGTATTGATGACTTTGTTCTCATGATTTAAGAGAACGTTTAGTTGTTATATATTTTTCCGTAACTTTTTAGTGAAACTATTTTCTGCTTATCCGGGCACAAAGGCAGTTTTAATTCTTACATAATAACACATTTATATAGTCTTCGGTTTTAAAACAGGTAAGGGAAGATTTGTAATATCTTCAAACAAGAGGGCCATGATGGCCCTGGATCGCTCACATGAGCTATGTCATGTGATTTTTCATGCCAACCACAATAACTAATCTTGCGGTCAGATAAGCCAATACAAGAGGCCCAAGAGGACCAGTTTAGCTCCACTGCCACAGACCGAATAATCCACACCCTATGTTGTCTATCTTTTTGTCAAAAAGTTTATATGACTTATGTACCAGTTAGTACTTAACAAGAAGATTTCTAAGCTTTTCCCTATATACCTCTATGCAAAACAGGGCGGGGCCAATTTTGACCCCATGAGTATAATTGAATAATCTTGGTAGAAAACCACTAGACCATTGTACTCTCATATATCCAAGCTTTAAGCCTTTTGGTTTCAGACAAGAAGATTTTTAAAAGATTTTTTCCCTATATATATCTATGTAAAACAGGTGATTTTTATACCCCAGAGGCATAAATTGAACAATCTTGGTAGAGGACAACTAGACAATGCTACTCACCAAACATCTAAGCTCTAGGTCTTTCGGTTTTAGACAAAAAGATTTTCAAAGTTGTTCCCTATATATCTCTATGAAAAACAGGTGGTCCACGGGGCGGGGCCAATTTTTTACCACAGGGGCAAAATTTGAACAGTATTTGTAGAGGACCAGTAGACCGTGCTACACATTAAATATCTGTAGGACCTCAGTTTCGGACAAAAAGATTTTCAAAGTTTGCCGCTATATATCTCTATGTATAACAGTTGACCCCGGGGCGGGGCCAATTCTGACACAATGGGCATAATTTGAACATTCTTTGTAGAGGACCACTAGACAATGCTACAAACCAAATATCTAAGCTCTAGTCCTTTCGGTTTCAGATATAAGATTTTCAAAGTTTTTTTAAAAACCCTTTCTGCATTGAATTAATTTCTATTGACACATTTAAAAGAGGATCACCCAATGATCATTTCCATCAAGTTTGATCAAAATACATTAAGTGGTTTAGGAGGAGATGTTGTTTAAAGAAATTGTTGACGACGCTCGACGCATGACCGACTATGGACAAAAGGCGATCCAAATAGCTCACCTAGAGCACTTTGTGCACAGGTGAGCTAAAAAGGATGTCCAATTGATACAACAGAGCTTTTAAAAACATTGTTGGGAATGGATTAATTTCCCAACTTTTCCCAAGAATATAAACTGTCCTTTAAATTAGCAGACCACTTTACAAACATGTACATGCATATGGAAATATCTAAATAAATGCTCGATACAAGAGAAAGTTGATGCAACGCATCAATGTCGCCGGGAATGCATACTGCAGTTATGCACCACACTAACATTATAGTAGTTGAATAAACATTTATCAACTGAGGGGCATATTTGAAAATCAGGGGCGGGGTCAAGTGAAAATGTATCATAACTTGCATTGTTTTGTCAACGAAGTGAATGATAATTGAAGCCTTTCATTGTTTATGATCAATCTCCATTCCAAAGTAGGTTGACCATACACACAGCCAACTAATTATTGATCATACACAGTAATGGAAATGAGTAATCTTGACAATCATGCATTAGTCTTAGTATGTATACAGTGCTTTCATTAAGGAATAATTATATGATTTGTGAATTCCACATACACTTTTCAAGATGTTTGTCAGAATATTTGAATTCTATCATTTATCAATAAAACCACAAAACAGACAATTTAAGATTTGCATGCAATAGCACGTCATTTTATGTTTCCCCTATTAAAGTCAACATTGGACACCTTTGCAGCAATTTACTTTTAAAACAATGAGATAAGGGTTAAATCGCTGAAGACACGAGTTTTCTCTTTTTCTCAAAATGATATTAGCTTGGCATCCTAATTATATCATACCTTAACAAATGATGACATGTAATCCAATATTTACAAATAAGACCACCTTCGAAATATAATATCAGCTAAACAGTTAAATCTCATTGAAATTGTTTTATAATTTAAACTTAATTTTGAACATAAACTGAGCCCTACAACATGTTAATTTATTGTAATTCTTTCCTTCCTTTTTTATAATGAAAATAACAAACTACTCATGTTTTAAAATTATATTATGATGAGCGCCCTTGTGTCAATGATGCATAACAATATGCAGATCGGAAGCAATATGCTTTTAGGGAATTTAATGACACATTTAAAATTGTCAAGGATGAAATAATTTTGTACGAAAGACCCGATTCGTGACCTACATTCTTCTTCGCAGAGGTGTCGTTCTTGAAACTCTCTTTATAGGCAGAGAGTGTTCGTTCATTTTTCTATTAAAACCAGTTTTATCTCGGTTTGTTCTTTTCTTCATTTGTTTCGAACCAAATAAACATTTTAAATCACCTATAATTTACTATTTGTAGGTCAAATTACGCTAAATACATCCGCGGACCCTTTGATCTACTGAAGTCCCTAAATAAACCTTTGTTTGTGTAGAAATGAGTGTATACCATCACCAGTGTGTATTGAATATATGACAATGAGTTTAAATGCATTGCGAATGTGTATAGGATGCACTGGAAATGATTGATTTGATGACTTTTATTTTTTTGACCTTGTCTGAAAGTGAAAGTAGAGAATGCTAAACACCGGTTTGTCCGGGACCTTTTTTGTCGTAAATGACGGTAACCATTTTCGCCTGGTGAGTTCTTTCTTGCATAATACATGACCCCACATTTTCTTTGGATTGTTTTAAAGCTAAGAGGTAACTCTTTTCAATGATATATGGTGTTCTCTATGGGAAATGCTTAGAAAGTGTGACAATTGATGACTGAAGTTGGTCGATTTACATGGAAACAAAGAAGGAATTTATTTAGTGTATTGTGACCTTGTAAGTGAGTGTAAAGAGCGGCTCTCTGCAAAGGAGATTGATCTACGCAGTTGGTATTCGCGAGTCACGCGATCAACAGTTTTAGCTTAGAAACAGTTCATATTTTAGATATACATGGATAAACATTATAAAATGAATTCCTCACAAATCAAGACATCATGAAAATAACATTCAGTAAGTTAAGATTGCTATTTTAAAGGAGAATTCGACGTGATTTTTACTTGATATTGACACATAACAGTCTGCTTGCCGCAAGTCTCATGGGGACGGTTTTGTCTTCGTAAATAAAACCCCCAAAAAAGAGATGCGAGTCAAAATAAAGAAACTACTAATACTTAAAACATCGGAATATTTATTTCATTTTAGATGTGTCATAACTTAGTGTTTTTAAACAAATGCAATTGTAATATGTTCAAGACATTTAAATTTGGTTTTTTCTAATAATAACTCCTCCTCCCATGTGATTTCCGAAAACCTATTAAAAATAGAAGTCGCGGGCTTCTGCCCGGCGACTAATAAGCAATTTCTCCTTTCGCCCCTATGTTTTCAAATCATCTGCTGCATATATGCCAAAATGTGTTGCCATGTCGGAAAGGATTAAAGTAGCATTAACCTTTTATTTAATTTGATGCTTTAATTTCTGGTTTTCCAACTAGGTTTTCATAATTCCTCTGCTGCAAAGGCAATAAAAGCTATTTGTATCAGGGATAGGCTTAAGCCAAAACAATCAAGCTCTCGATGTTAAAAAAACTTTTTTCTCCTTTCAGTTGACGGCACTAAAACGGAATGGTCTGCATGGACCGATTGTTTCTGCAATGGCATTGCTTCTGGGTCAACAGGTGTCAAAACAAGGTCAAGGTCATGTGTGAATACAGCAAATGGTGGGAAGACATGTGGTGGATCGTTCAATGAAGTTGATGCTTGTAACGGGGATTGTGACTATAATGATTGAAATCGACTCGAATGACTCCTGGCCCCATCAGACAAAAACAGCCTTCGACCCATTTCCGTTATATATACAACCTACAGCAGAGGGCATTGAAAACATGGGATAAGGGAGACATTTTTCCATTTAGCCTTAATTGTGTTCAACTCCCAGTCAAATATATACTTCTAATTTTCCAGTCATGACATGTTTCATAAAATGTTTTCAAAACTAGGCCAAAATCACGTCAACCCTTTCCAACCTGCAGACGCATTCCAACAACAAAATACTATTGAAAACATTGTGGCAAAGGTAGAAATTGTTTATGGTGAGTAGTTTCTCCTTTTGCCACAATGTTTTCATTTGTATATAATAACTATACTTTCCTTTTAAGAGATCTTTGTTTGTCAGCGAGTTTCCAAAGTCGTCTGCTGCAGATTTGTTCAATGCGTGAAAGGGTCAAATGATGTGAAATCGGTGAGTCACTTAGACCCCAAATCGTAAGACACTGCTCATTATTAGTATTACGAGTATATCGAGAGCTGAAACGGTTGTAACTAAAATTGGTATTTTTTTACCTAGGTTAATCACCTCGCCATAACGTCTTTAAAAGCGTTAAATCATTTTTCTTGGTAAACAATGGAAATTTAGGTGCCATTGCTCGTTCTGAGCAATGGCACCTAAATTTGCATTGTTTACAAAGGGGTCAAAATTGCCCCTAAACCAGGGTTTTCAAAATAGGCTTTTAGTTACAACCGTTTCACGCCAAGCCCTCAATATGCAACAACACACAAGTCCAACCTTTTGGTTAGTAGACATATACTGGTTATTAATCTGCAGGGTCCGAAACTACTTCAAAACTCTGAAAACGTCCCCAATGCTCAGAAATGAACTCCATGCTCCAAATAAGGCTTCTGATTGGTTAATTTGGAGAACAAATTTGCTTCTGACCAATCATTTACTTGATCACAAATTAGAGCACAGATGAAATTTGTATAGTTCTTGGAGTCTGATCCTTCTTCTGATTGGAATGGACGATATGGGCACAATTAGGTATCACAAAGATAGGCTACATGTACGTTTTCATGTGTTACGACTCGTACAAATTAGGGCTGTTTTAGTCTGATGTGTCCAACTGTTAATTGTTATATGTGAATGAAATATTATATATGTAGTGTTAGAATTCAAACAAAGTTTTCTTGTGTGTGTGTGCCTCCATAGCTGGTAGTACATTGTTAGTCAGTGAGTGCATGAGTCATTCCAATCTTTGATCTGGATTTGTTTAGCTTAACAGAGCAAAAATGCTGAAAGTGAACGATTGTGATCACTCAGGTGTCTGTTGTGCAGTGCCAACACATTCTTTGACCCCCTCCACTGCATAAGGCTTTAACCCTTCCCCTCATACGATAATTCTGCAGCAGACGACTTTGAAAATATTTTGTCAAAATATGGAAAATCTCTGTAATTGAATGGATAACCTATGACAAAAAGTGGAAAACATTGTGGCAAAAGGAGAAATTGCACGTTTTGTGCAATTTCTTCTTTTGTCACTATGTTTCCAAAAAGCCGTCTGCTGCAGAGGCGTCAGAAAGCGTCTATATGAGGGAAAGGGTTAACACACTTTTTCATAACGTGCTGTCTCTCCTGAAATCTGCATTGTTTGTACTTGGACATTACATTTTACCAACTTTTCTGTTGGACGAAAAATGAGGTGGTCCAATATTCAACATGGAAGAGATGTCTTTTTGGAAATTTGGCAGTGAAAGAGTTTATTTATATCCCCTATACAACTGTCATTTGTTGAAAACATTGTGCTAAAAGGACAAATTCCTCATTATGAGCAATTTCTCCTTTGGTCACACTGTTTTTAAAAACTTGTCTACTGCAGAGGCGTTAGAAAGCATTTATAGAGGGAAAAGGTTAAGAATCCAAAAACCATTTTGTCAAGACATAAGTGCTGAAACTATTACAGCCATCACAACGTTAGACATACTTACGATAATCAAACCCCTTCCCACATACAACATATCTTCAGCAAACAGTGAGGCTTTAACATTATAATTGCAAAAATATGAAGAAAAAAACAACTCTAACAGAGAAGACTGGTAAGACTGTACGGAGTTCCAGGCTGATGTTAGTCTTCTTTGGTCAACAGAATGTGCCATGTGAAAGCTACTATGATATATTTAAAATGCACTTTGTAATGTGTAGCGGGTCCTTCAAGGAGTTAAGCGACCGCGAGTCATCCATTCAGGCACTAGCCACGATGTATTTTGCTTAACTTTGGGAAAAAGTCAACAACTCTACACATGTCGCTATAAGGCAGTCGAATGGATAACTGTCCCTATATCCTATTCCCATTACATCTCCCTTGACCCGAAGTCACACAGCTCCACACTAGCAGTAAACACGAGCGGAGCCTATGTTACATCACTGAAAACCACCGGGGTCCGGGGATGATGTCAGCCCCAAATCCCACCGCTGCGACCATTTGTAATGTGTATCGCACTAACCCAGATGTATGTTGCTTAACTTTGTGAAAAAGGTCAATCACTCGACCAACGTCGCTATAAAAGCCATATTTTACAGACTGTAAAAGTGATATTTGTACCTATACAACATTACACCCTCATTAACTGTTTTGCCGATATGATATGTTCTGAGAGGTATTCGTTAAAAACATAATGGGATGACCACGTTTTAAGAAAGATACTGGAAACAGAATTGGCTCAATGTAATTAACTTCTATTTTAATATATTGCTTGTCCTTTTACAGAAGTGAGCATTTAAACTGTTTTGCCAATTATTTTCTTTATTTGAGTGTTACGCCGTTTTCAACATGAGTTCAGTTATATCACGGCGACAGTTCACTTTATCCATGATCCCTATGTAAATATACAAGTACTAGGCTAGGAAATGTGCCTTCACCCAAGGGCAATCCACCACGACCGCTGTACCGGGACTGGACACGGAACAAGGGACGCCTGGTTTCAAATCCCCGACGCTAACCACACGACCACGGCGGATTCCGTGCCGATTAATTTAACTTTATACAGTATTGCGTATAAATAGGTTGACAGTATAAATTGAAGCTGATCAACTACCTGCAATTTGCTTAGATAATTAACCCTTTCCCTCATATAGACGCTTTCTGACGCCTCTGCAGCAGACGGCTTTTTGAAAACAGTGACAAAAGAAGAAATTGCTCAAAACGAGCAATTTCTCCTTTTGCCACAATGTTTTCCACTTTTAGTCATAGGTTATCCATTCAATTATAGAGATTTTCCATTTTTTGACAAAATATGTTCAAAGTCGTCTGCGGCATAATTGTCGTATGAGGGAAAGGGTTAAGAAATAATGATGGCTGTTATTGAGAAAAGTTCCCAATCAAACTGTATATGTGTATGTAGACGACAATATATATATACTATACCCATATGTAGTAAGATTGATTACTATGTACATGCATTCCAATTATATCACAGCAAAAACAATGTGTTTCCTGGCTGTGTTATTAGGTCTTTGCCTGGCTTTATTGCACCAATACGTCCAACACCATTCTTTCCAGGAAACCGTACACGTACCTTTCCATGTTGGTGAAAGACAAATGATACTATTCACAATTTCTTTAAATCCTTTCACACTTGCAGACAGCATTTGAAAACATTGCGTCAAAAGGAGAAATTGCTCATCATGAGCAATTTCTTCTTTCGCCACAATCCTTTCAACTCTTATCAAATATTTATTCTTTCTTTTTAAGACATTTTCCAATGTTTCGCAAATTTCTTTTTCAAATTAGATTGTCCCAGATGTGTTGTACGTTGGGGAGGGTTAATCGTCTGAAAGAATGAATGGCCAAGCCAGGATTCAAACTCATGACTCCAGAGTGGAGGCCCTCGTTGTTATCCACTAACATTTCACAGTTGTATTAGGAAATGAGACTGGTGTTATCACGGTATACGCATAGGGGGCCTACCCTGCACAAACGTACAACATTCAAGACTTGCCAATCAGCATCGATCCAGATAAGCCCACACCCCATAACATTTTGATAAGGATCTTCCTAGTTGGCCACCTAGTCGGTCCTTACCCAATCTCATTAAAATCAGACCAAAATACTTCGCTGTACGTATATTGGATCGAACTACCCCACATAAATGGTCGTCTCTAACTGACCTAGTACACTTAAATACGTATGAGCACGTGCTCGGTTTTTATGTCCCATGCAATTGCACGACACAACAAACGCCCGTGCCATAAAATCGGAGCACTTGACAATAACCGCTTCTCTTATATCATTTATTTATATGGGTTATCTTATCCGTTTTATACCGTCATATTTGGTGAGCGACAATTTGATCGGTCGACGCAAAGGTCAATCTGTTACGACCTGAATGGGGCAGTCATCAGATCTATTAACGAGCCAGCGACATTTAGGTCTGGTTTTAATGAGATTAGTCATGACCCATAATAGTGTAACATGTGATGGTTATTTGTAGGACTTTCAACACTTCTGAAGGATGGCTTTTGTGTGACATGGCTCAGTTATAAATGATTGATTGGTCTTTTACGCAGCTTTCAACAAATGTCCATTATATCACGACAATTCCTTGGCAAGTTACCAGTACTACTGGTCCATTTATCCTTACACCAGCCGGTCAGTCGTAATGATTACCCGCAAACCTGAGCGCCAAGGAGGGCAGCCATTACTTCCATTTGTTCAAGTCTGGTACAACCCGGCGGGGGGATGCAGCATGCGACCTCCCGCATATGAAGGGTGCAACAGGAAAATCAACGATCCCTCGACCTTTTCTAAACTTTTAATTAGCAGAGGAATTTGAAAGATTTTATTCAGAAACATGGAAACTCTATAAATGAAAGAAGAATTATTGTATAAAGTCGGAAACGTTGTGGCAAAAGGAGAAACTGCTTATTCGGAGTCGGTTTGTGGGAATGGGTTAATTACTACACATGTGAAGAAAGACCTGCCTCTACCTGTGTATCCATGCTAAAAAATCCAAATGGACACTGCTTTACAGAAGTTTCTTGAAACCTTCTACTAATTGGCAAACACTGCAGAGCCAGACTCTGCTGCCTAAACCTTAATGCTCTGGTGAGTTAAAAACAACAATTTCATCAATACAATTTCAACTTTAATATAATGTTTGCGGTTGTTAATTAAATTGTAAAAGAAATAACATTTATTAATGCATTATATTAATTTAATAGGGAAAATGCATTTCCTATCAACAATAACAACACATTTCATTTATAATTTATTATGCAAGAACCCATCAATAGTTAATAAATTAAACAATAAATAATGTAACTTATTAATTTATCATGCTGCTATTTCAATATACTGTTCTAATAAATATACTTATGAAAAATGTAAATTATTTTGGACTTTTATCGGATAATACTCATAATACTCGTGCTTTCATTTTGACAGTTCTCTTTTATCGTTCTTAAACATATATTTCAACACAAAATCATTTTGTTTTTAGAGTGCATATTAACATATTAACATATATACTATTAACTGGTATATATTAAACTCTCGTAATACTCTGTTTCAACAAATAACACATACATTATAAAATAGAAAAAATGTCTGTAAAATCATAGAAGCAAATGTAAACAGTAAATTTGCACTCTTTTAAAGTCACAACAAAAATAAATAAATGCTGAGCAAAATGGTGGCATGTAGTTATCTACACTTGTAACAGTAAAGCCACTCCTCCAAGAATCCATTTGCTTGACTTCTCCTTGGACTTGAGATTGAAGGTCCAGACGAATGTTGCTCCACGTGTCTTGGTCTTGTACACTGGACATTCATATATGTTTCTTACATCTTGACGGTCCACTGGAATGGCTTTCAGGAAAATCACAGGCATGGGTGGAGCCAACTCCTTAAGGCGGGCCTCGCTGATCATGCCTGTTTGCATGTCCCAGCGGGCACCCTCCATAAACATGCCATGAATGTAAGCGCCCTCACGTGGTGGGCCGGCCATGTCTTCTCTGGCTTTCTTGGTGACGTCACACTGGAGACACATTCTATCCAGTGGCCATTCGTTCTTTCTGGCCATCTGCTGCATAATGGCTGTCAGGAAGGACTGTGGGTTGAAGAAACCGGCTAACCATACAGCTGCAGGAAGCTGGAAGTCAGATGTCCAGGTTTCGAGTTCCTTGATACGCTGGATTAGATCAATGTACCAGATTCCAAGACTCATGAGTGATGGATAAGCTTTCGTGGACCATGAACCAGGCACTGAATCCAAGTACATGGCGTTTCCAAGGTCCTCCATATCCGAGGTAATGGTCAATTCACCCTGTAGATGAGAATAAAAATGTTAGTGTCCAACATTCTCATCAAATTTTTACTTTTCAAGTATGTCTATCAAACTTGTAAAAATGTTACATGTATTTTAGCTCGGAGGGGCAATCTGAATGTTCATTACTTGTTATGCTGCTGTTCATAAATTCTATAAACATGAGCTTTGACATTGGTTACAACAACAAGAAGGTAACAACATAAGCTCTTCTGGGACACAGAAGATCATAATGATGCAAATGATGATCATTTTTTTATTTTTCTCATAATGTTTTTTGACATTGCATAAACATTGATTGATTTTTTTTTAATTTTCACAATTTACAAATATTCTTTAACCCCTTCCCTCATATAGACGCTTCTGACATCTCTGCAGCAGACAGCTTTTTGAAAACATAGTGACAAAAGAAGAAATTGCACAGAATGTGCAATTTCTCCTTTTGCCACAATGTTTTCCACTTTTTGTCCATAATTGAATGGATAACCTATGTTTTGACAAAATACGTTCAAAGTCGTCTGCTGCAGAATTGTCATATGAGGGAAAGGGTTAAACCAAAGGACTAGATAAAGACGTTTTCAAGGCAGAGAGCTGTGCACATTATTTTGTCAGGTAATCAACAGCTTTTCATTTTTGCATCAGAAATATAAATTGATAAGAATTACCAAGAATCTGACATACCTTTAATCCGAGATCCAACTCCTTCAGTGATCGCCTGATTTCTGATGTAAGTCCGTTCATACGCTCGCATTCCTGGAAAGCAACGACGACATATGGCGTTCTTTCCTCAGGTGGTACCTTGTTCATCGTTTCTAACATGTTGAATTCTTCGGGTAATTTCTCCAGAATTTCATCCAACATGCCCTTTATCTGTAATGATACAAGTTTATTTTGTATAATTTGCTTTTCAATGCTATTTCAACAGTTGTTCATGTCAGATTCCTAAAATGGTATTTATTATGGTTTTAATTAACATCTTCTGAGTAATTGCAAATATGAATACGTGCTCAAATGCATGGAAAAACCTAGCATTTCATTTTTCTATGACTTGATACATGTTCGGATATCCTGCTTTTAAACGGATGAAAATTATTTAGTTTTAAGCAAATGCTTGATTTTCCCACAATGTTGTGAAAGTGGTCTGCTGAAACCATCTTTAAAGTCATGCTTTTTAAGGTCAAGCTTTTTTCTAAGTCGAAAAAGGGGTATTTCTGAACTATCATTAAGGCAAGAGTTATGTGACTTGGTATAGACCTGTGTATTGTTACTAGGAACATGTGTTCAAAGTCTCATTTGTTAACCGGTTTTTGAGTTATGAGATAAGGTTAAAGTTATCCAAGGGTATACAACAATACCCGACATTTTTTCTTCGAAAACCAGACGAGCAAACAAGAAAGAAATGATTCTCACCTTCTCTTCACGACTCATTCCTGAAGCTCCAGCAGCACCACTATCACGAGGCTGCATCTCAAAGACAATACGGAACAGGTTCTCAGAGGTTGTGGTCAAGAATTCAATTTCAGCATTTGGATGTAGACCGTACAGGTAGGGTGTCTCTGGAGGAATACACTCGTCAATGTAAGCGTGATACCCCTTGTAATCGGTGTTTGGTGGGATAGGGAAGCCTGGAGCCAGGTACAGCTCACCGTCCAACTATTGGAGAAGAAAAGAAACACAATTACTTTCTACCTTAATCCAACATTTTTTTATCAAACGCATCTGTAGCAGATGATGTTGAAAAAAATCTAGGCACAAGTATGGAAAATATCTAAAACATATATTTAACTATTTAATCCTTTCCCTCATACAACAATTCTGCAGCAGACGACTGAACATATTTTGTCAAAAAATGGAAAATCTCTATAATTCAATGGATAACCTATGACTAAAAGTGGAAAACATTGTGGCAAAAGGAGAAATTGCACGTTTTGTGCAATTTATTCTTTTGTCACTATGTTTTCAAAACGCCGTCTGCTGCAGAGGCGTCAGAAAGCGTCTATATGAGGGAAAGGGTTAATTATTGAAGAGAGATGAAAACGTTTTGACGCGTCAAGATGCGTCTACTGGTGGATAAGGATTAAACTTATACAGTCCTAAAAATATATGTGTATATGTATATATTTGAAAAACAGCTGGTGTTTTACGCCACTATGAACATTTTTCATATATATCACCGAGTTTCCAGGGACACCAATCAGTTAGTCGTAATGCTTACCTCTACATCAACACCAAGGAGGGTAGCCATTTCGACCATTTTTAAAGTTTATGGCATGATTCGGTCAGGGATTGAACCTGCACTGAGGCAGACGCTCTACCACTACACCACCGATGTGGTGTGTATATATGCAGAAGAGCTGCAGCAGAACAGCCATGCTCACCGAGTTCGGACTTAATTGTTAACAGTAGATCTTCCATCAAATAAACCAACAAAAACAACATTTACCATTTCAGAGTGCATGTAGACTTCCAGATAGGTTCTACAGAGTTTTCTGTCCCAGTCGTCTGTGATGTGTCCTCCATACATAATCTCGCCAAACAGGTATCGCAAATCTTCCCATGGAACCTACAACATATAAACATTTATTTTAACTGTTGAGCAATTTCTACTTTTCCCTCAATATTTTTAAAGGTCTGCTGCAGAGGTGAAATATCATCTGGACTGGAGAATAGAGCAACTACTACTAGATTATCTTTACAGAACAAAAAGAGATGTCGAATTTCTTTCCTTTATTGGTAAACTTCCTCCTTAAAAAAAAAACATGAAGTAATTGAAACTTTGACAATATTTTTTCAATAGGCAATAGCTGCAATGGCATGAAAGTCTCTTGGGACAGAAAATTTCAGGATTTCCCATGATGCACAAATACTGTGACACTGACACATTTTCAACTCAAATGTCCACCTATCACTTGATTGTAGAGTTCAAAGTTTCAAAGTTGAGGGAAAACCCTGAAAGGTTAAACTCACCTTGGGGTTAGCTTCCAAGTAGTTATACAAGACATTGACAGAGATGGTCAGATCACCAGTGTTGTAGGGGTAGACCCTGTTCCATCCCTGAGCTCCGAACTTTCTCCTCTCACACACGACGGCATGGAAATAGCAAAGAGCAAACAGGATTGATTTGAATTCTGTCTCTCTGGCACACATCTCTAAGGTTTCCTATAATAGTTCAAATAAAACTTGAGTTATACACTATTTTCAAAACACTATTTTATGCAAGCTCATTAACCCTTTACCCCTTTACATTTTGATACTTCTACTGCAGATGACTTTTGAAAACATTGTGGTAAAATAATAAGCAATATCTCCTTTAAACACAATATTTTCAACAATTGTAATATCATTTGTAAACAGAGATTTCCCAAATATTTGACCAGATGTTTTTAATGTCATTTGCTGTAGATTTGTTGTTTACATGTAGATACATCTTAATATCAAGCCTCCTTTTGAACAGGAAATGCATAATTATGAAGAAGCTGGAAGAGTCTCCTGTATTTTTGTTTGAATGACACATGTTAAATTATAATGATTAATTAGTATAGATCAAATAGCTACCAGGACTCCACCATGCTTTCCTTTAACTATCTCCCACATACAAGAAATCTGCAGCAGATGACTTTGAAGACATACCCTTTGTAAACATTCCCGCAAAAGCAAAAGTTCTTTAAATGAAAGTATAATGGTAAAATAGAGTTGAAAACATTCTGACAAATGGAGTATTGCTCATTATGAGCAATTTCTCCATTTGCCAGAATGATTTCAAAAGTTGTCTGCTGCAGAGGCATAAGAATGTGTCTATATGTGGGAAAGAGTTAATCATCTCGCACAAGAAACCGCCACAGACACATTTGGAAATCTTATTCACCTCTATACACTTTTTTTCAAATATGTCTGCTGCAGATTTGCTGACTGTGGGAAAGAGCAAGATATTCATATCAAATTTAACATGTCATGCTTCTTGCTAAAGAGAAACTGCTTTAAATCGCCTTTTGTTTAAAACGCTTTATACATGGGTTTCAGCCGCATAGCTGTGAGCACTATATCGTTTGCTAAATGCTTTATGTAAAAGGCTATTAAGAAAACAAAATTCTTGCTAAATGCTTTCTGTGTAAATGTACATGCTTCTGAAACACTGCTATATATATGAAACAAAAGTACAAGAGTGTTTGAAGATATAAATGTGTTGCCTGTCACAGTTGGACGGACAAACCCCATGTGATCTCTATATAGAGGGCTTGGCGTGAAACTAATAACCTATTTTGAAAACCCTGGTTTAGGGGCAATTTTGACCCCTTTGTAAACAATGCAAATTTAGGTGCCATTGCTCAGAACGAGCAATGGCACCTAAATTTCCATTGTTTACCAAGAAAAATGATTTAACGTTTATAAAGACTTTATGGCGAGGTGATTAACCTTGGTAAAAAATACAAATTTTAGTTCACGCCAAGCCCTCAATATATAAAGGCAAGGGACATAAAGTGTAGAATCTGTTTGCATTACCTGTGTGAAGTTATCCAAGGCCTTGTGTAAGTTGGCCTGCATGCCTGACGGGGGTTCGTTGGTGATTTTGATAGAGGTTTGTAGGACACCCTGAGGTATGATGTGGGAATCTGCTGATGATGCAGGCTCAGCAGAAATGTAGAGACGGTATGCTTCATTACTACCGATGGAGTACTTCTCTACAGTCTTCTCTAGCTTGGGTAGCCATTTGGCAACAAGATGCACATTCTATAAAATATATTAAAAAATAATATTCACAATTATTCAATGAATATATGCCAGATTTTTTCTCTACTTAACCCCCTTTTCTCACATACAACAAATCAGCAGGCGAGATTGAAAACAAATGGCAAAAATGTGAAAAACTGACAGTATAATAACTTTTTACAGTTGTGGCAAAAGGAGAAATGATTAATATGAGCAAAATCTCCTTTTGCCAAAATGTTTTCAAAAGTTGTCTTCTGCAGAGGCATCAGAAAGTGTCTGAATGTTGGAAAGAGTTAAATGAAAACATTAGATAATTAAATTAAATTTTTACAAAGAAAAGAATAATTCTCAGGGCTCTAGGTAAATGGCATGTTTCAGGATCCCAAATGCTAAACTTATTTCTACATCTTGTGATTCTGTGTAACAGTCTGACCTGATCAGGGCTCAAACCTTTAGACCTTTTGATCCGTAAGCCAACACTCTACCATGCTGCTCTAAAAGTTAGCTCCATAGCATGGCAGTATAATTGACCCCTTATACATATATACCCTCCTAATTTGAAATTCGTCCAGAGTCAAGAAGAAAGAAATGTAACGTAAGAATGTTCTCTAGGCATTTCCTATGTAGTCCCACATTGGGGCGCCATTGTAAGTCCTAAAAGAACCGACCTTTAGGGCTCAAACCTTGGACAGTTTTTAGCAAAGTGTGCCTGCAATTAACTTAAGAATTTGAAAAAGTACCTTTCTACAATTAGGCTGGGCCAAAACTGGTTTTCCACATATTCTATTTTCACTTGCTAACTAAGTCAAAATACCAAAACTGGTCAAATCAAACAATTCCAGTGCATCCTATACAAATTAACAATGAAATCAAACTAATTGTCACGTATTCAATGCCTTCTGGTGAAGGTATACACTCATTGCTAAGCAAAAATAAATATTTCAATGACTATTTGGCTGTAGATCAGCCTGGCGGAGGATGTATTTGGTATACTTGGTATACCGTATAACTAGAAGATCAGACAATTTACCTGTAGGACAACCCAGTGACCTTCTTTAGCTGCCAGCTCCATTTTCTGTTCAGCAACTACTTCTTGACCTTGACCCAAGGACACGTTGTGGAAGTTTCCATTGTCGGCGGCGATTCCAAGTTTTTTACCAAGAGCCTCTACATCCTTCAAGGGGTCCACACCAGGGGACAGAATGAAGAAGATGGGGGTAGCAACGCCGGATTCTTCATAGGACTTGGCAAATTCAATTGACCTACCCTCCACATATTTGGTTCCAATCTTTTCTTCAATGAAGAGCCTGGGAAAAAAATGTCATTATGTACAAGTGAAACATGTGACATGTGGTTGTTAACCTTTTTCCACATACAACAAATCTTCAGCACTTGATTTCATTGCACAATCTAAGTACACACATAATCACTGCCAAACGGGCAATGAATTCATTCAGCTTTAAAAAGTCTACTTCAAAATAAAATATGTGTGACTGAAGCCAGGAATGGATGATAGAATTAAAAACTTATTGGCACAATTGAAAAACTGCTCATGTTGAGAAAAATACTAATATTTCAAATGCTGCCTTCAAAAGTTGTCTGCATTATAAACAAGTTGCCTATCTGTCCTTGTAGCTTATTCCTTTCCCACTTACAACAAATATGCAACAGACAAGTTGAAAACATATTGGCAAAAACATTGAAAATATTTATTATGGGAAATTTCTAATTTTTCCACAAGGTTTTCAAATGTTTTCAAAAGTCATCTGCTGCAGATGCCTCAGAAAGCGTTAAAAAGGTTGACACATCCATTTTTGGAGTGGCTGGTTGCAAAAATAAATCACAGTTACAACAAAGGAGTTCATTCTGATATGGCCAAGTGAGGAACCTTCAGCTAGTTTACCGTTTCCCACATACAACAAATCTGTAGCAGACGACTTTGAAAACAGCAATATTAATATATGGAATATCTTTATAAATCTATAAATGCAAGGGTAATAAGTGAATAGAGTTGAAATCATTGTGGCAAAAGGTTAAATTGCTCATTATGAGCAATTTCTCCTTTTTCCGCAATGTTTTTAAAAGGCGTCTGCTGCAGAGGCGTAAGAAAGTGTCTATATGTGGGAAAGGGTTAAATATGGTACCCATGCCTTCCTGTCTGTCAGTGCCCGAAACTATAAAACTCTTAGAACCTTCTCCATGCTCAGAAAGAAAACTCCATGCTCCTAATAAGACTTTCTGATTGGTCAATTTCGAGAATGAATTAGCTTCTGACCAATCAGATACTTGAGCACAAATTCTGAGTTCAGATTTATCTTTATTAGTTTTAGAACCTGGTGCCTGGCAAAAGGATAGGACGCTGGAAGTAAAATGTGTTCTGGATGTCAGAATTCAATGGTCTCTTGCAATAAGGGTGATATTGAAAAGTAGAAATCATACTTGAGAGCATAGGTCATTCTGTCAGGTCTGAGAGCACGCATCATACACAATTTTTGTAGGGCAGTCTTGTTTTTCCATTCTTGAGGGAACTTTTCTTTTTCAGGGCATTCACTCTCTACAAACTTCTTCCATCGTTTAGCAGAGCCTTCGATATCTCTGTCCAAATTACGGAATTCTTCCATATTGGACAATGCCTAAAATATAGAATACATTTGTAATCAGCTTTGACATTTCATTTAAACTTAACCCTTTCCCATATACAACAAACTACGGCAGAATACTTTAGAAACGGCTAGTTAGAAAAATGGAAAATTGAAAAGTGTTGAAAACAATAAAGGCAAAATGATTTTCCTTTTGCAACAATGTTTATAAAAATAATCTGTTACAACCACATCAAAATGTGTCTGCATGATTGAAAGGGTAACCAGATGAATATAACTTATGAGGTAAGGTTAAAGGTTTGTGACAACGCAGACGACAACAACGCAACGGGTATCACTATACACTGACTTTTTTTCTTCAAAAAACAGATGAGCTAATAATAAATTTGAATGACCGTATTTAACCCACCTTGATACCACCCCAACCATAGTTGTTCATAAAGTCAACAGGAGATGAGAGATTGGGGGTGATAGGGAAACGAAGTAGGAAGTCCAACTCGACTGGATTGATGTCACTGGCTGCTAGGAGGATCTGTAAAGAAAAAGATTTTCACGTCAGTAACAGAAATACATTCAACAAAATTAATTAACGCTTTCCCAAATATGAACAATCTGCAGCAGACAATTTTGTAAAAATTTAGTAAAAAGTTATTGAATAATTATATAATATGTATAATAACAAGAGTGCCGCAGAGCTAACACCAATGCTCATCTGTTTTTTTTTTTCAAAGTCAAAGATTATTAAAGCCAGAGTTATGTGAGTTTCCATAGACATGCACATTGTTCCTAGGATCATGTGTACCAAGTTTCATTTGAAAATGTTGAACAGTTTTTGAGTTAAGAGTTAAAGTTTTGTGACGACGACAACAAGCACACCAAGGGAATCACAATAGACTTGTTTCCTCGCAAAACAGACAAGCTATAAAGACACTAACTTACAAAATACTTTTGTCTAACATATCATTGTTAAAATTTAATCATAATAAACTTATAAATGCGTTTTAACAGCTATCAATAAAGGATTCACTCTTGACGCCCTTCATTTATTGCTATATTTACATGAAGGTTTGTGAAGTTCACATAAGTGTTTTCTCAACCCTTTCCCACATACAACAAATCTTCAGCAGACAACTCTGAAAACATTGAGGTAAAAACTATAGAAAATATTTATGATAACTGAATTGAGTTGAAAACATTGCACTTCATAATGAGCAATTTCTCCCTTTAAGTCCATTTCAAAATATGTCTGCTGTGGATGTGTAAAAATACGTATTTTGGAAAGGGAAATGTTTTTCAACAACTGCTTATCTAGAGATTAAATTCCCAAATCAGTGGTATTTGTTGTTTCTCAAAAACACAACTCTAGAGCATATTACAGAACCGGTATGTTCTGATCTCTTATACATGTTGGGTCAAAAATATTCATAAATAAATTTCATGAACCAATACACATATCACCGACTTCAATCATTTGAACAGAACTCTAGATAAGAAGAGTATTTCACATCGTGCAATCCTTATATGACCCTCAAACCTTATCTTGTTGGTACTCAAAAGAATCGTTTAAGTGAGACAATTCTTTTGTGTACCCATAACATAGGGTTTAGTTGAGTGATAGGAGAGATATTGTTGGGAATAAAACAGTTTATTCATCCTTATCTAGTTCTCTGTTTGCATGAAAACATCGGACTTACCTGGAAGCACAATTGAGTTGTAAAGATAAGTTTGTCCTTTTCAAACAGACCTCTGGCGGTGTAGGAGTACACAGAGTATGTGATACAGTCAATCAGGTTAAAGACGCGGATCTTAACCTCCTCCGCTGGCTCGGCACGATCAATGGCTTTCTCAAACACAACACTGAAGGCCTAGAAAGAAAGACGAAGCATTTAAAACCAAATGTACTGTCTTTCTTTTTTCTTTTCAATTGTTTTATCAGACAAGATAAGTCCTGACCTTTGAGAAACTTTTATCTTATTACATTTTAATATAAACCATTTCCTTGAGACGACTTTTAAAAAACAATGTGAGAAAAAGAGAAATTACTCTTAATGCTTTGAAATCTGTTTCTTTTCTTCCGATGAATGATTAAGTTTAACCCTTTTCCTGATACAGACCACTTCTTTCAACTTCTGGAAAAGAAGGGGATTTTTTTTTACCTAAAACTGAACTACCTTTTGCCCAAATGCTTTCAATTCGGAGTTTTCATTTGAAAAAGGTTGGAAAAAACTACATTAGACCCATGTTACTAAAAAATAGTATTATATAAAAACACATCATCAAAGTCAGTATGATTTTTGGAATATGACATAATGCTATTATTAGAAATGTTCTTTTCACAAATATGAACTCGGACACCTGTACTTTGAGGAATGTAATATTGGCATATCATGTAAAGAATATGCCTACCTTCAGAGAGAACTGGTACATCATGTTGATCTTGTTCAGGTCATTCAAGATGAAGTAGAGTAGGGAAGCTCTAGAAGCGGCAAGTCTGTAGTGTTCACGAGCCAAGTTAATTTCCAACTCTGTCTTTTTGGCTTCTTCAGCCTTCACTTCAATCTCGGCGGCTGTTCTCTTGGTGGTCTCAAGATTCTCCACAAGGGCATAGTCACCAAGGAAGTTACCTTCGGCGGCAGACAGACGAGCCAGTAAGTTGTCTTCCAGCTCCTTCAGGGTGATCTTAAACTGGTTCTGTTGTCTTGTCAAATCAGACTTGAGTTTCTCCAGGTCGGGTCTCTCTTTGCTAACAACGTCGGCTAACAGCTGATCTTCTAATCCGTCTCTAGTGACGGTAAAGTTGATCAATGTTGTCTGAGCTTGCATCTCGGGTTTGTAATGGGGGTTGGCCAGTTTGGTGTGAAGGATCAGCCTGAAGTCAGGGTGGTACTCTATTTCTTTGTCTCCCATCTTTATAGCGCGGCCTTTCTTGATGGTGTTCCTGCCGATGAGTGGATCCAGTACAGGATCAACTGCCTCTCCAAGATTCTCAATGAGGACGACATCACCAGCAGATACAGCCCTTTCAATGGCGTCCAAGTAACCTTTCTGTCCGAGACTGATTAGTTTTAGGTCTGCTCCATATTTTGTCTTGATCCATTTGGAACCTTGGAGCTGTGGATCAATCATGAGAGGCCAGCGTTCACAGCACGTCAAAATGGTTGCATTCTCTGTGGACATTCTGTCACTGGGCAGACCTTCATTGTTCCAGGAAGCAATCTGGGCATCATCTGTCAGCAGTGAGAGTGGATCAAGACCCTCAGAGACTGGAATTGGGTTTTTCAATGTCTTGAGGTAGGGAAACCAACATTTTTCTTGTAGATCTAATCTGTACTGTTTAGTGAAGCAACCCACGTACGATACAAATGCTGTGATCATGAGAACATCCCCGGGTAGTGTTTTTTCTTGTGTTCGGAACTGACTCACCGAATCTGCCCATCTGACATTCTCAGAAGCAAGACCTCCAACTAGACGGTTGGCCAACTCAATTGTTTTGGCAGTGGTCTCGGCTTCTTGCTGACAGCGTAGCTTCTCATTTGTAGCCTTCTCAAACTCGGCTGTCAGTGTGGCCAAATCACTCTCCAGGGCCTGGATCTTGTTTGTGATTATTTTCAGCTTTTCTCTGGCCGAGTTTAATTCAGAATTGGCCTGGCTCAAAGCGATTCTCTTGGGCTCGACTTGACAGAAGACTTTGTAGTACATCATGATGTTAATGACCCAGGAGGAGAGTCCAGATGCAGCAAGAGACTTGGCCCGAATAAACTCTGGATCAAATTCAGGATCATCAAGGTATGGCTGGACAGCTTTCTGACAGTTCTCATGAATGTTGTCTTTGTCATAGTTAACCAAGTTGTCCAGGAAAACGTCAATCTGTAAACAGAATAAAATGAGCATCATATGGGGCCACATCACAAGAAAACCAACCTTGGCATTTTTTTGACATGGAATGATCTGGATCAGCTTGTACTTCCACACAGTCAGATCAGGAACTTCCTTGTGTGTTATCTAGTCTTACAAGCTTTTTGAAAGTCTCATGATAATGATTATGACCAAAATCTGACAATTTAAGAAACTTCTAGCAAATTGTGGACATATGCACAAACAGACATTTATTTACACTTTTCATAGTTGTGTTTCATAGTTCAATTGTCCTTTTCCCACAACATTAACATGTCAATTGACTGATTGATTGATTTGGGTTTTATGCCGCTTTCAACAATTTGTTCAGTCATATCACGGCGGCCAGTTCACCTACCCATGTATTTCCTGGCTTTCTCACACCAGTATTCCACACAACATTCTTTCCAAGCAATTGACTTCTTTTCTGCATAGACTGTTGGCCCATTGGTGGAAGACAAATGACGCTTGTTGCATTGACTTTTATCAAATATCAGCCAAGCTGGGGTTTGAACTCACAACCCCTGGATTGACAGCCCGCATCCATACTGACTGAGCTACCAAGGCTTGGCTTGTCATCTGTCAAAGGGAAACTATTTCTTTACTCAGAACCTACCTTGGCCATGATGGAACTCTTGGCAGATTTCCAGCTCTTGTCCTTCGGTACTTTCCCGCCAGGAGCCAGCAAACACATGCAAGCAGCACACACATTCACTACAGCTGCAGGAGGAGAACCAAATGATTTCAGCTCAGTCAAATTGTTCTGAAGAAAGAAGATATTTATTTCATATGAGTTGAATCCAGAAAATGTCCAGATCATCAACAATGCAGAATGCCATCATTTTAGTATCTAACAAACAAACAAGATTATTTAAAGAAACACAAGAGTCACCTGCAAATTATGAACTACTATTTTTGATTAATTCAAAACATGACATACAGCCGATGGAAAAGTGATCTCTAAATGTCAACTAGTGGGCACAAAAATTCTCTAAATAAACATATGTTACTAGTATTTTAAATTGTTTTCTAATATTTTTAAAAACATGAGTTTGTAGACCCTTTTCTAGGCCTTATTTAGATTATACTTAACTTTCATTCAATCGTTTCCCTGATGCAGATGAATTTTGACCCATCTGCAGCAGACCAAGATTTAAAACATTAATGCAAAAGTAGAAATTGCTCATACTGAGCAATTTCTCAGTCAATATAAATTGATGGTCTCATACTGAGCAATTTCTCCTTTGCCACATTTGTTCAAATGTTTCATTTATAGAGATTTTCCATATTTTTGTCTAAATTTTTGTTCCGAGATGATTTTTACCAGTACAATGTCAAGATTGGTTGTCAAAGAAAGGATTTCAGAACATGATATATGCCAGTTACTCATCTAGATGATCCAATAATTGATTGTTTTATGTTTAACGTCGCTTTCAACAATGTTTTAGTTATATCACAGCATTTCTAGCTAGTCAGTCGTAATGCCAACCCTGTAAACCTGAACGCCAAGGAGGGCTTCCATTTTTAAAGTCTTTGTGGAATGACCCGGACAGGGATCGAACCTGCAACCTCCCGCGTTCGATGCTCAACTACTACACCACTGAGACTGTCTCTAGATAATCCAAAATGAAGACTTGAGCAGAGCTGTAGGCAAACCAAAAAGCATTTGGGACTAGTGAGATCCAGATTAGCCTGCACTTAAGCAAGCCTAATCTGGCTCTGCACTGGTAGCAAAATGGACTCAATAGCTTTCAAGAATATTCTGATAAATAGTGTGCATCATAATCAGATAGCCTTTTTTTGCAAGCAGATCTTTTATCTAAGCATGGCACATATTCATTCATTTTGATGCATCTGCAGCAGACCACTTTTGAAAACACTGTGGCAAAAGAAGAAAATCTCCTACCGAGACATTTCTCCTTTTTCAACAATATTTTCAACTTTTTTCAATAAAAACACCTTCATTTACAGAGAATATCCATATTTTCAATGCATCTGCTGTAGATATGCTGTACATGGGAAAGGGTAAAGGTCATTCCTAGTGCTCAGTTTACTTATTCCAGGTTTCATTATTCTGTATTACAACAACATTTTGAGGGCTTGGCGTGAAACGGTTGTAACTAAAAACCTATTTTGAAAACCCTTGTTTATGGGCAATTTTCACCCCTTTGTAAACAATGCAAATTTAGATGCCATTGCTCAGAACGAGCAATGGCACCTAAATTTCCATTGTTTGCCAAGAAAAATTAGTTAACGCTTATAAAGACTTTATGGTGAGGTGATAACCTTAGTAAAAAAATTACCAATTTTAGTTACAACCGTTTCACACCAAGCCCTCGATTTGCTTATTACCAACCTTATTCAGAGTGTTCAAAGCTTCTTTAGCAGCCAGAAGAGCAGGTTCTGCTTTCGCCAAATCAGCAGTACAATCAGCTGCCTTCTTTGATACTTCTTCATTGATCTTCTGAACTTTCCTCTCTTCGTCATCGGCAATCGCCTTCTCTTTGGACACCTTTTCGGTCTCGGCACCAACTACAGCAATCAGTTTGTTAGCGTCTTCATTCTTCTGGGCCAACTCAACTTCTTGTGACGCCAATTTAGCTTTCAAATCATCGACCTAAAATATATAAAAATTATAATAGTTCCTATAATGCATCATGCAACATTCAAAGTGGTATAAACAAATTAAAAAATATGAACTTTTTAAGAATCTATGATGAAAGACCAATGAAAACATTCTGGAATAGATAAAACTTGTTCATAATGTGAAATATTTCCTTTCTAAATGTAAAAAATGTGTGTCATTCATCCAGATTTTTCTTCATATAGCATAGCCCATTCAATGCTGAATTCTAAAATGAACTTGTCCAGTTTTGCTTTTGGATGAGTAAATATACCTTGCAGAAATTGATGAATATTTCACATGAAAACGAAAATGCCCATGTAAAAGCAAGAGAGATTACGACTAACAACAGTGATATTACTTACTTTTTATTCATCTAAGCCTTACTTACAAATAACATCTGACAATATTAATACTATATTTTGTTTGTTTCTTCTTATCCAAAAAATATTTCTACTTTATGTTTCCTGACATTTTATACCTAATATCTTGTTCCATCTTTTTTGTTTGCATTTCTTTAGAAGTTTTCTGTCTAAAGATTTACCCCTTTCTCGCATAAAACAAATCTGCAGCAGAGGCAATTGAAAAATTTACCAAAAGTTGTTGAAAATCTCTATTAATGCAAGTATATTTATTGAATAGAGTTGGAAATATTGTGGAAGAAGGAGAAAGTGTTCATTATGAGCAATTTCTTCATTTGCTACAATGATTTCAACGGTTGTCTGCTTCAAATGCGTCAAAATGTGTCTGCAATTGGAAAACGTTTAATGACTTTTAGGTATGTGTACATGGGTACGGAGCAAATGAGTTGTGCTCCACGTAGAAACAATCTATAGGGTATTTTGTAATAAGCCATAGATCAACTGTGCACATATACTGTCTGAACAAAATTGAACACTTTGTCAGAATCATTGTGAAAGCTCCAGTGATGACATCACAAACAGAGTGCAGGCTGAATGATCATATGGATCTATATGTATCACAAATGTCTTATGGTTGTTTTGTTGCAGCATGAAAACATTCAAAATGGGTTTTCAAAAAGCCGTTGTTTTATTATGTTTTACAAAACACAAAGCTATCATGTCCTGTTACCACTGGATGAAGTCAAAGCTTAACATTAAACCTTCCATTTGGTGTATCAACACATTTTCAGTACAAAATTCAAAGCTGCATGTCATATGTTGTTACCACTGGATCGCATTAGGGTTCACAGTTCTATATATGTAATTGGTGTGTTAATACATATGTCAGCGGTGACCTTGACAATATACATACTTACCGTAGTCTTCAAACACAGAAGCAAACCAAATAGATAGGGATTGTTTGAACTGTTCATGTATATAGTGAGATGGTTTGTTTTAAGTGAAAGCAAAGTCTAAGCATAAGGAAATGATGGATTTTGACAGATAAATGTTTTTATTTGATTGATTGTTAAGTGTTTTACACCGCTTTCAACAATTGTTAAGATATATCACGGCATTCCCTGGGTAAGTTACCAGTACTACTGGTCTGTTTATCCTGACACCAGCCAGTCAGTCATAATGCTAGCCCTGCAACCCTGAGCGTCAAGGAGGGCAGCCATTACAATCATTTTTTTAAGTTTTTGGTATGACCCAGCCAGGGATCTTACCCGCAACCTCCTGCACCAGAGGGAGACGCTCTACCACAACACCATCGAGGCGGATGCTCTACCACTTCACCACCGAGACGGTTTGACATATAAGGAAAAGTGTAACAGATTACTCATGATTTTAACATTTCAGATACAAAAAAAAAGAAATGTGATGTACTTTTTCTGCTTCAGAATTTTGGAAGCTTATTGACATTTTAATATCTGCGCAAGATTATTTTATAGGACTAAGAAGCCCTGTACCAGATACAGACCAATTTTGATGAATTCATCTGGCAAATGTTATTATAATGAATAATTTCTCTTTTTTTCAAGCACGTTTATACAGCCATTTCAAGAGTAAACTTCCAATTTGGCAGATCTTATATTCCTTCCACAGATGTTTTAAAAACCATAAATATGACTGAAATTCAAATTGGGTAAACAATTTCTTTTGAAAGAGCACTTAAAGATAGGACATAGAAGTAAATTTACATTGATACAATAACAATTAAATTCTGTTATTTAGATCAAATTAAAAACAGGAAACATGATGAATTTCAAGAAACTCAAATAATGGAAATCAAACAGTTACGGCATAGCCAAAAAAAAGAGTTTTCAACGGCGACCATAATATATGGGTGATCTATTTTTAGTAAGTGAACTTAACACAATTTTCTTTGTCTTTCTTTCATTCTTTCATTCTAAACTAACTTCACACGAAATTTGTTTAGATTTAATAAGTTAAAATAAAGATATTGGACAGAGATGTTAATGTTTGATCCAAGGCCATCAGCACAAATAAGATTCTGGTAAAATAAATTAAAATGTAAACTTGTATAGTAAGTTTTTGTTATTACTTCTCTGCAGAGGTTACTATGATGCTTGTGCAACTAGACAAGAGTGTCATGGAGCGAAAAATCAACGCTTGTCTGTTTTTTCATGATTTTTTAAGTCCAAAAAGGGGCATAACGGAATATTCATTAAAGCCAGAGTTATGTTGCTTGGTATAGACATGCATATTATTTCTAGAAATATGTGTACCAAGTTGATTCTGAGTTACGAGGTAAGGTTAAATTTTTGCGATGACGATGCCATGGGCATCACAATAGCCCAACTTCTTTTCTTCGTAAAACAGACAAGCTAATAAAGAAGAGGGAATACTCTGATCAGTCTGTGCAGTCGAGGCCTAGACTGATCAGTATCTTAGTTGGGTGCATCTTCATTTTATACATTTTCAGTGGTTCTAGATTGTCAATATCTCAAGCCAAATTAGACTCATTATTCTAAAATTGCAATTTATTAACAAATTCAATCTGATAAGAACACTGATAAGGTTTAGAAAGCAGAAAGAGGAATAAAACCAATGTTTACTACTAAAGCATCACCTTTAGAACAATACAATCAAGTGCAGCAACGGGGCCTCGGGTGTCGCTGGGGGAAGCTTTGAATTGGTGGGGACTGCCTTGCATGGCATGTCAACAATGACGGAACCTTGTGAGGTGGCCTCCCCCTGTTATCAAGCATGCCATTCCAAATTTATATCATTAGATTTTAGGGGAGAGGGATGTCCAGAACAAGCAATGGATGTCTTGTATTAGCGCATCTCTCGTGGACCCCGCTTTTAGGACCTTTGGATTTATGGAATTTTAAAAGTAAATTACGGATTGAAATGGAGGTTGTAATATGGATTATTTGGAATCTATTGTCAGAGGAGGATAGGATCTAGTGTCTTGGTTCACCGCGCGGTCCACAGTGTTTGCTATACCCCAACGTCCATTACATTCCACTATTACATTCTGCTATTAATAAATTGATGAACAGAAAATCCATCTTTGTTTTACACACTCTCCCTAGCACAGAGTGTTGGGGCAGAGTTATTTTGTGTTCACTTTGTCCTGTTCCAAATGTTTCTCAAATGTCAAACACCCCCCCTTTTTAGCATGATAAGTTGGCATCCTTAAATAATCAAGTGATTATAGCAGAAAGGGAGGGTAAGAAACCAACATACCGAGGGCTTGGAGTGAAACGGTTGCAACTAAAATTGGTATTTTTTTTACCAAGGTTAATCACCTCGCAATAAAGTCTTTATAAGCGTTAAATCATTTTTCTTGGTAAACAATGGAAATTTAGGGGCCATTGCTCAGAATGAGCAATGGCACCTAAATTTCCATTGTTTACAAAGGGGTCAAAATTGCCCCTAAACCAGGGTTTTCAAAATAGGGTTTTAGTTACAACCGTTTCACGCCAAGCCCTTGATACAAAAACATGCAAGCGGGGATTTCCACATATGATACAACATCGGTAATGACTTACAGCCTGCTATGATAAGGACTCAGACTTCCATATAAGACATAATAACCTCTTTCCCACATAAGACAAATTTGCAGCAGACAACTTCAAAAGAAGAAATTGCTCAAAACGAGCAATTTCTTCTTTTGCCACAATGTTTTCCACTTTTAGTCATAGGTTATCTATTCAATTATAAAGATTTTCTATTTTTTCGCAAAACATGTTCAAAGTCGTCTGCTGCAGAATTGTCGTATGAGGGAAAGGGTTAAAAACTAAAACGTTTCAGTACCTGTGATGCAGTGCTCTTCAGTTTCTCCAAACCGTTCTCCAGACGAATGATCTTAGCTTGCAGTTCTGTATTCTTTTTTGACAGTAAGTTCTGATACAAGGCAATTTGCTCCAGGAAGGATTTTGGTGTTGTATAGTTGTAACGTTTTTCATTTGAGAGGTACTGAGAACTCATCTCATTGACAGACTTGTGGGTGTAGGCCATGAATAGCGAGATAGAGTCACGTAGGTCTTCCTGGAAATTGTAAAAGAAAATCATTAAGAGATTAGTATATATATCAAAAGGTTATTGTTTGCTTTGTTTTAGATATAATCCTATACCCAATATGATATTTTGAATACATCTGACGAAAACATGTAACATATAAATTTGAAGTATAGTTTTGAAAAGTTTTGAAAAGGAGAAGAAAAACATTGCCAGAAAAGGACAAATTGTTCATATCTAGCAATTTCTTCTTTATCAAGAATGTTTTCAAAAGTCGTTTGCTGTAGATTTGTTGCATGTCAGTATTTTATGTTTTGAAAAAAAAAAATCAGGGAAAACAAAAGATTTCACATCTGGATTTTTTTAAACAGCAAGCAATCATTTATGTACAATACTTTTAAAATTTGTCTGCTACAAAGGCTTCAAAAGTCATTTATATTAGGAAAAGGCTATAACACTTAATCATTAACCCTTTCCCACACAAACAACTTCTAACATCTAAGTAATAATACAGAAAATCTCTATAAATGAAGTATTATTATTGACCTTTTCTGCTTTGATACATCTGCAGCCAATGGCTTTTGAAAACATTGTGGCATAAGTTGTCAGTGAGTAAGGTCTTCAAATTATGAAGCTTTACATGTTTAATTCATAATGAATGGTTTACAAAGCCAAGATTTCTTAAGTGGACCCAAAAGTAAAAAGTTTTTGTTAAAATACTATACACACTGGTAATTCTGTTCCTTCAGCCAAGAATCTTGCGGAGACAGAGATCAAAGCCTCTTCCGGCCACTCATGGAACCAATCAATGCTTGTACAGTTGGTAACAGCAGGGAACTTTCTACTTCTGACACGAAGGGTTGCACCCACAGGGGAGAAGCAAAGAACAACCTGTCAATAAAAATTGTATGTAACATAATGGTAAAAATTTGGCCGGTAAGAAAGCGAATCCAAATTCAAGGAACTTTCATATGAATATATATACTGTTAATAAAAGGTAATGTTGTACTTATTTGCATGGAAAGACTCATATTATAAAAATTATGAATTATATTCGAAGTTCAGCATGCTAGTAAATGAGTTTTCTTTGGCTAAAAATTTCTTGTCTAAATGTACACAAGGAGCTCTATTTTCCATCTATGTCATATTTAACCCTGCCCTGAATTGTTGTCAGCTTAAAATATCTTAAAATAAATATTGCAACTTCTAGAATGTTTGAAGGTCAAACATTTAAACTTTGATACAGAATCAGATACATTATGGGAAAAGGAAAATTCATTGTTTTATAAGCAAATAATTCTTTACTCCATACTATTTTTAAAAGTCGTCTGCTGCATGAGGTGTCAGATGTCATCTGTATAATTGAAAGGGTCAAAAGTCATTTTCCCCCTTTAACCCTTTCCTACATGTAGACGCTTTCTGATGCTTTTGCAGCAGACAACTTTTGAAAAAATTGTGGTAAAAGAAGAAATTGCTCATAATAAGCAATTTCTCCTTTGACCACAGTGTTTTCAACTCTTTCAGTTATTATTTGTTCATTTTTAGAGGTTTTCCATAGTTTTGCAGATTTGTTGTCTGCAGGAAGGGTTTAAAAGAACAATTAAAGCTCATAACAACTGACCTTTAATGTTCTCCTGACTTTATCAATGAAGTAATTCCAGCAGTTATCACGACTGTCTTCCATTCCAAGTCCTTTCACTTCATTTCTGACACCGTTGATCACATTTTCTATTTCATCATCTGCAAACAGGTCAGGAATTTCACCGGAGGCCAACAAGTCGTTAATCAACACAAGGAACCTCTCATCAGCAACTTGAGCATCAGACATGAGGAACACCAAGCCCATGTTCTTAAGCCCAGCTTTCAGGTAGAGCGCGGACAATTCAGCCTTCAGATCAGTTGCAGAATAACCTTTCCTTAGTTGAACCTGGAATACGTCGAGACTGCTGATAAAGGCAGCAAGCCTGGATAAACTCTGTTTACCGCTGCCCCCCACTCCAATGAGGAGTGCGTTACCCCGAGGGGCCTCCAAGATACGATTGATACGACAGATGTGCATCATAGCGTCTTCAAAAAGTACAAGGTTCATGGCAGAGTTCAATTCATTATAGTTATCCAACGCCTCCACTAAGACTTTGTTTAGCTCGTTCCAGCCTTCGATTGGTAAGTATTTAGGATCTCCGATTCCAGAGGCAAAGTGACAGTAGATGTTGGGTTGTTTGTGTAAAAGGGCCTCATCAAGATCCTGGAATAAAAAAAAAATGTCAATTGATAAATTCAGCAGTGATCTGTAGAAACCAAACTTAAGGGCACTTGCCACAAGTGTACATTAATTAAGATCAGCCAGACCATCTGCCCAGTCAGATCAGGTTCTGCACTGTTTGCCAATTAAATTACAGAATTTTGTATTTACAATCATATTCAAGATATCTTAGTTACTACAATTTTGAATTTAACCTACTTCTTTCTCTGAAACAATACACTGTTTTATACATCTTCAGTAGACAACATTTGAAAGCATGCCGTTTCTCTTTTCAACAATGTTTTTTACATCTCTATGCTTAATTTAACATTTCAGTTTGCCAAGTGTGTCAAAGTAGATGTCTATAAATGTTGTTATGGGTCAACAAATAAACACTGCTCAAATCATTGCCACAGAATTACAACCTACCTCAAATGATTTCTTCAGCATGTCTTTCTCTATCTTATCATATGCTTCCATGTCTACTTGATCGACAAGTTTGTCTCTGTATACACGCTGGGCTTCATGCATCCATAATCGAACCAAATCGACCGGAGTTTTGGCAGCGTCAGGCATTGCAAACAACACACCCTGAATGAAACAAGAATCCATACATCAAAAATCAGTTTCATTAATTAACAGACTTGTACATATTCAGGACTCCCATAGTGATACTTGTTCTGTTTGCACTTGATAAAATAAATGAACCCAGCCAGGCGACAAGCAGTCTAGGAACAGTGAATAGAAATGAGCATGTTCATAAGTAGCATTAATACCAGATCTTTTACTGTCCACCTATATTTAACCCACCATAGATGTAAAAACTTTAGACCAAACAAATTGCAACTTCACCAATTCCACATCAATGGATTTATGCAAAACAGTTGTAACTACATGTATATCTTGAACAAGATGTAGTTACAACTGTTTTGCATGAATCCCTTGATATGCTCTCATCAAGTGCCAAAATGTATCCGATTTAGCCTTTGAAAGTCAAATACCTGTAATAATGATAAAACCCAGCATCATTCAAAATTTATAAATGCTACGTAAAAAATTTCTTTGAATCTTAACTCGCAAATAAAAGTTCCATTCCCTCTGAATCTCTGAATGAACTTCTCTGAATACTCTGTTAAATGTCAGTAAAATTTGTCATTTCAGCTTTTCATTTCAGAGCTAAAATAAATATTCTTATCATGCCTTGATATATATTCATATATGTATTTTAATCCAGTTAAAAATATATGCCTGATTTTACCTGGAAAATGTTGGACAGATCTCTCAAATTAAAGATGTAGTGGAACTTAATGGCCGTTGGGAGGAAATTTGAAGAAACCTTATTGTGAAGGGCAAGGGCACCGTTGATTAAAGCGGATGAATATTTCTGGACATTTCCGGCAAAACTGTTGATGGCCAAATGCTGTGACAAGATGTTGATGTAAATTGTCTGCAAGGCCTCCTGGTTGGGGAAGTTGACGGAGAAGACGCTGAAATGTCTCTGAAAGTAGAAATACAGTTATTTTATTGATAGAAAATAGTACATGACTATCATTTTGATGATTAAATGTTTTTTAGATGTTTTTACTTAACCCTTTCCCTCATACGACAATTCTGCAGCAGACGCCGTTGAACGTATTTTGTCAAAACATAGTAAATCTCCATAAGTGAATGGATAACCTATGACAAAAATTGGAAAACATTGTGGCAAAAGGAGAAATTGCACGTTTTGTGCAATTTCTTCTTTTGTCACTATGTTTTCAAAAAGCTGTCTGCTGCAGAGGCGTCGGAAAGCGTTTATATGAGGGAAAGGGTTAACCCTTTCCAACATACAACCGGGGACTTTGAAAAGTTTAAAACATACCGCAAAAGATTGGAGACTCCCTTTAAATGATGGTACAATAATTGAATAGAGTTAAAAACATGGTGACAAAAGGAGAAATTTGTCATTTTCCTTCTTAAACCTTCCCTAATACAGATGATTTTAGAAAGTATTGTTGAAAAAGGAAAAAATTGCTCAAAATGGAATTTTTTCTACTTTTCCCAAAATAGTTTCAACTTATTCATTTTAAAAAGATGTTATCACTATCTTTCTAAATGTTTTTATTTATAAGTTTCCTCCTGCAGAGGGTTTCGGTTATTTGTATCACTGTCAACATTAGAACAAAAAGAGTTTCAAAAGGACGAAATGAATTTACAAGCTAGTTACCTGTAATCTGGAGTCAACAGTGAAGGAACCAGCTGTGGGATTCATACAGGCGACATACTGGGTGTTATGAATTTCCTTCATGGTCAGTTTAGCTCTGTCATACCAATGACTGTGATCTATGTGCTGTCTCATCAGCGTGTGCGGCTGTACTGTGAAGTACTTATCAACCTCTGGCATGTTCAGATCATCCACAAAGTAGATCAGTTTACGGGTACCAGGTGGACCGAAGTTACGACCAGCTTTCTTTTCCAGTGGTTTTTCCAAGATGTTCTGCAACATCTGTGAAGTGGTGTAAAAGTTGAATGGTACATTAGTGACCATGTAGTCCTCAGTTAAACTCTTCAGGTTGTCGTTCATGAGTACCGTTTTACCCGTACCAGCATTTCCTACCAACATCACTGGTCGTCTCTTTTCGAGCAACATGTCTATAAACCATTTCACACGAGTGGTTTCAGCAGTGTGTACAAGGGCAGCCTGTAGTGGCATGTCTGGATCCAAAGTGAACTTGGGCACCATCTTGGTCCAAGGTTCAAATTTGTGGGTTTCATTGTCGATGTAGTAGTCGAAGACTGTGCCCTGCGCTGGGAACTTGATGGTCTTGAACTCTGTAGTCCACCATTTGGTGAATTCCACTCGGTAATCAATAAGCTGTAAATGGACAAAAAAGTTCAGGTTGTTGATTGAATATTATATGAATCGGTATGCATTTAACTCTTTCCCATTGCAGACCCATTTTGATGCCTTTGCAGCAGACAATTTTAAAAAAACATTGTTGCAGAATGGAAAAATGCTCATAATGATTCAATATCAATATTTTCTCTTATATAATTTTCTATATTATTTGCCTTGATGACTTCAAAGTCATCCGCTGCAGAATGTTGTTTGTGGGAAAGGGTTAAATCTTTATATGTACCTTTTTAAATAAATATGATGCCAAAGATCTTACTCTTCTAATTTGCAAAAGCATTATCATGAAGAAAAGGAGACAATTGTCTAGATAACTAAAGGGTCATATTGACAAAAGAGCAGAAAACATAGTGAAAAAAAGCAGACTAAAATCATTTACAAAGAAGTTTGCTGCAGAAGGAAGTGAGGTTGTTGTTTAAAGTGAAGTAGTTAATTTAGCTAAGGAGTTTGGATGCTTGAATTGTACCAATAATCTTTTTATCACTAAAACTTTTTAAAACAAATTATTCTTATAAAAAAATTGTCAAATTTACTACAATGATTAGAATTGCCAGTTATATAAATACTAACCTGATCCTGAAAGGTACAACCACCAAAGGCCCAGACGACGGCAAATACAAAGTACAATTCATACAGTTCCTTGGCACAATCTGGAGGCGTGTTCTCAGGAACCAGCAGGCATTCTAACAAGTAACACAACATCTGGACATGTGCGATCTCAACAATGGGTGTGATCTTCTTGAAACGGAGTCGCATGACGTCCAAGCAGACTGGTACGTATTTCTCAAACAGGATGAGTAAGTTGGCTCTCTCCGACTGTACTTCACGGGTATCAATCCAACTCTGCACATATCTGTAAAACAGGAATCCATTAGTCCTCTTCCACATACAAAAAAATCTACAGCAATCATCTTTCAAAACATCTAGGCAAATAAAGTCTATAGATTACAGTATACTTATTGAGGAAAGAAGCTGACTATGAAGGTAAAAAATCTCAGAAAGTGAAAGGAAAACTTTGATGCAAAAGGAGAAATAGCTCATTATGAGCATCATGGTAAAGTGTTAGAGCTCCAACAAAAATGACGGGCATTCAGAAATTCGTGATCAGATTAGATCCAGTTGTTTTAATCAATTGTTTGTATATTGTTTGTACCTATGATCTAATTGAAGCCGATATTTAGGAGATAAAGCATTCTTTCTCCCTTATTCTGAAACAGTAGACTTTTCATGCCATTGCAGCAGATAATTATTGAAAACGTTGTGAACATTTGCTCAAAATGAACAACTTCTCATTTTCCTAAAGTAACAAAATCATACTTCCAATGTTATAACTTTTTCCTCAAATCTTTTGAAAAATGACATTACTGACACTTTCATAACAGGTAAACAGTTAATACCAATCTATACTTACGGGTTCCAGCCTAAGTCTGTGATGTTCAAGAACAGGATACCAGCCCTAGATACGGTAGCTGGGGTGGCAGTTCTCAAGTGACTGATTTCAAACAGCAATCTCATCGAAGGTGTTAGCGGAATTCTCTCGTTACTGGCCAGGGTCAACACTTTGTTGTCGTCCATTACAGTGTTCAGGGATTCAATCCACATAGGGTCAATATCACCGTCAAGTACTATCCATTTTGGGCCGTCTCCACTGGCGTTGGCAAGGTCTCTCATGATCACTGAGAATAGACCTGTAAGCAGAGAATATTAGGAGTACTAAGCTGCCACAATATATGCCTGTCAGGGGACCATAACTGCAGGGAGATCTCGCTGGATATCAAATTTGACAAATATATCCTTTCAATAAACACTTTGACCAAGATATGTGAAGAATGTGTCAGAGGTTGCAGAGTCAAAAATATTCGTGAGAGCCGCACGCCACATATCGAGGGCTTGGCGTGAAACGGTTGTAATTAAAATTGGTATTGTTTTACCAAGGTTAATTACCTCGCCATAAAGTCTTTATAAGCGTTAAATCATTTTTCTTGGTAAACAATGGAAATTTAGGTGCCATTGGTGCCATTGCTTTTTCTGAGCAATGGCAACTAAATTTGCATTGTTTACAAAAGGGTAAAAATTGCCCCTAATCCAGGGTTTTCAAAATAGGTTTTGAGTTACAACCGTTTCACGCCAAGCCCTCGATATGTCAGTGGAATAAGTGTATAAAAAAATAGGCATGACCAGCTCTCTATAAGGTGTATTTCATGTTCTGAAACTCAGAAGTGTCATATTAGTACCCCAAATAAGGTTTAATAAAGTTTTAACCCTTTTCCTCATACAGACATCAAGGGAGGAAATAAATGCAAACAATTCATGAAAAATAAAGATGAAATGTACAAACCATCTTTCCATTCTCTGGTGGATGGGTTGATGATTCCAAACAACTCGTTGTTTGTAACAGCCTTTGGATCCAGATCAATGGCCTGTGGTTTACGTCCCAGGTTTCTGTAGGTCTTGATCAGTGTATTCCATACCTTACTCTTACCCACACCGGCGTTACCCAACAAGAAGACGGAGTGACGAACTTCAAACAACTCCTGCAGCTGGACAACCTGTTGAGAAAAATCCACCTCTTTAATTTGTTATAATTGTTGCATTTCCTATTTTCTAGATATTTCAATTTTTTCTTAAGATTTTTCAAAGCAGACAAAAATATGATATTGGGTAAACGCTTAATATGAGGAAACTGTAAAACTTTGAAGTTTAAATCTGTGAAAGTCACATCGTAAGTTTAGGTCCTTGAGTACTTAAGTATTTGCCATTAAGATAAGAGATTAAAGTGCTGAGTCAAGAAGTGATTGCAACTTTGACCTCAGAATAAGTACTGCTGGACTTGCACAAACAATTTAATTTTTGAATTCTAATGAATTGTTTAAGTTTGAAAAGTTTGAAAAGTTTGAAAAGAAGAAAATGCTTAACATCATGAGCAATTTCTTCTTTAGCCACAATGTTTCTAACTCTACTCAATCATAAGACTTTTAACCCTTTCCCCTCATACGACAATTCTTCAGCAGACGACTTTGAACGTATTTTGTCAAAAGATAGAAAATCTCCATAATTGAATGAATGACCTACGACAAAAAGTGGAAAACATTGTGGCAAAAGGAGAAATTGCACGTTTTGTGCAATTTTATCTTTTGTCACTATGTTTTCAAAAAGCCGACTGCTGCAGAGGCGTCAGAAAGCGTCTATATGAGGGAAAGGGTTAATTAAAGAGATATCCCATAGGTTTATCTGTCTTTAAATTTCTGAGCTGCAGATTTGTTACATGTCGGAGAGCGTTAATTTCATAACATTTTCATTTTTCACTTATTTAACCCTTTCCCTCATACGATAATTCTGCAGCAGACGACTTTGAACATGTTTTGTCAAAAAGTAGAAAATCTCCATAATTTAATGGATAACCTATGACTAAAAGTGGAAAACATTGTGGCAAAAGGAGAAATTGCTCGTTCTGAGCAATTTCTTGTTTTGTCACTCCGTTTTCAAAAAGCAGTCTGCTGCAGAGGTGTCAGAAAGCGTCTATATGAGGGAAAGGGTTAAATGTGTTTTGAAAATTGTGTAAATTTTGGCTGCCTCGTACCTTGAGAATGAAGTTGTCCTCCGGCTGTAGCTTCTGTTCCAGGGTGGCCTGTCTAACGAGCTTCTCAAAGTCCATGTCACGCTTTCTTGGCACATCAAGAGCGGGGAACAAGTCACCGATAAGACCCATGATAATGGGTACGTCGTCTGTCACGATCTTTGGGAGATTGAAATCTCGCAGCGCTCTCATCAACACCTAAGTGATGTAAAAAATAAACCAGTGGTAAGAATAGTTACATGTATCAATATCATGATGTGAAATCTGCCACATCTTTCTGTCGCAGTCATCTTTTGACAATTAGCAGCATCAGGCGACTTCTGAAAACATTGTATGACAAGGAAAAATTAATTCATGTACAATGGCTCTTTTTTAAAAAAAGCATTCTCCATAAAATGATCATCACTAAATAGCAATTTCTCCATCAGCAGGTTTCCTGTTTTCTCACACAACATAATTTGATACAATATTGGTTAAGGAACATCAGCTTACAGTCTTCACACAAACCGAACCTTCAGAGGATTGAAATTTATGGTAATCACAGAATTAAATTGCATATTTGCATTGCCCACTTTTGGTGATAAACTTTTCTCAAGGCTTCTAAATCATGTCAAACAGATCAGGATCAGACTGCAGAGGCAAAGGGGAATTTGGGATTGTTGGTTAAAAAGTTACAATTGTTGTTTGTGTGTGCCATGGTCCTATCTTTCACACAGAGATAAGGATTGATTGATTGCTTGGTGAATTTCGTTGCTTTCTACCATTTTTCAGTTATATCACAGCCTTCACAGAGATGAGGAAGAATGGTGTCTGAATCTATCAACTCAACATTATTATCCGATATGGTTTTGAAACCTAGGCAAATTCAATTTTTCGAAACAGATCATTTGAGCCCGAGATTTAACCCTTTCCCTCATACGACAATTCTGCAGCAGACGCCTTTGAACATATTTTGTCAAAAAATAGAAAATCTCTATAATTGAATGGATAACGCATGACTAAAAGTGGAAAACATTGTGGCCAAAGGAGAAATTGCTTGTTTGAGCAATTTCTTCTTTTGTTACTATGTTTTCAAAAAGCTGTCTGCTGCAGGTGTCAAAAAGCGTCTATATGAGGGAAAGAGTTAAGAAAATTTCACCCTCCTCTTCCCCAAATTAATGTTGATAATGGTCCGGTTGCATTTGAGTAAATATTAGTTCTATATATAATAATATGGCTAAAAAGCAAACACGTAGGATATTGATCGCCGATAAGACCTAGGCACTAGCTGATCTGGGTCTAACCTGGTTGCAAATTCCCTAGGTCTGTTTTACTGTTGCTTGATTCACTAAGTTAAAAGTCTACTAAAACAATAGTACAATAATTCATAATATAAGAATTACTTAAACAACTGTTCTTAAAAAAAAAGCCTAAAATACCTAAAGACACTCTTGATTAAAAGTTTCTTATACAAAATCCCTATTCAAGAAATTGCATAGCTGTACAAATGAAAAACAAAATATTAACAATTTTGCAGTAGAAAATCACACAAGAACAATTCCGGAATATACATATATATCTCACATATATTTAACATTCATGCAAGTGCTGTACTGTGAGCCACTTAAACTTAAACATGATTTTACAACAAAAACTTATTCTTATCACATCTCTTACATCAACCCTTATAAAATTGTTGACAACATCACGACTGTTGTTCCAATCAATATCAGGAATGTTTTCCTCAGGTTTAACTATGATAATTCGGTCAGCGAGAAAGGCTATTTATATATATATATAAATGCAGGAGTCATGTTTTCAAATCCAAATAGACCAAATCTCATTCCCACAAGTGAAAACATTTTCCTGATTAAGGTCATTTGTTCCACTAATAGGCTGTCAAGCCTTAGTTGGGAATGTAGCTAGCTGCTTGGAGAGAAGGTTGTGTGGTGTTCTGGTATGAAAAAAAGGAAATGTATAATAAAATCAGCTGGTCAATGTCATGCCACATAAAGTGATGAAAATGGGGTTAAATTCTGACCAATCAAGTTTCCTATTGTGCGATTCTCATATTTATAACCTAATAATTTCCAACTACTAAATTACATTTTGGGCAAATATATTAGAAAAAAACTGTCAAGATTGAACAATATTCATATTTAACTGTGCAAAAAGATCTGTTAACTTTTCGTTAAATTCATCAATATGCTTAGACTGATCAAAGTAAAAAAAAATGGATAACTTTTCTTATTTTTGAAATGATTTGTTTTCTTGATTTAAGACATAGAATACAGGGTTAATTTTTTTTAAAATTTTTGGCAACAAAACCACTTATTTTCATTCTTATCTTTAAGTGTATCATACAATAACATGTGAACTCTTTATTGTCTGATTTGAAAAAATTCTGGCAAAAGGTTACCACAACTTGAAAGTTGGAAGTAAACTTTTGGTGCTATAACCTGTAAACATTGTGAGAAAAGGAGGAATTGCTAATTATAAGCCATTCTGCTTTTCCCAAAAAGTTTTATAAAGTTGCAAAGGTGTCAAAAGTCGTCTGTACCTCTAAGCATGCATTCAAGTATTGAATTAAGTTGCATTAACACCTACTAAGCATAAAAATAAATAAATGTGATGCGAATGTTGTCAAAAGCAAACTGTTGCTGTAACTCAATTAAGACTTCACTTGTAAATAATCGTCGAGAAAGGTGTTTCATTTTTTTAAAGAACCACAGGTAACACTATGACAACAAAGAATCCTTTTCCCCTCTATGTGTTCATAACTGCTTGCAGTTTTCTTTTTTAGCAGTGTTTGTTAAACCTCTCCCCAAAAGGACAATTTTAAATTTTGAACAATATTTTTTCCCCACAATGGTTTCAATGGTTACAAAGCTGCAAAGGCCTCCCTCTATATCCAAGGTAAAATTTGTTACATTTAGATAATTTGAAGATTTATATATATAAATATTCAAACAGAGCTGAATTTTTTGGGAGGAAATAAAATATTGCTTGTTTTGAGCAATATTCGTTTTTTAACAATTTGTTCATAAATCGTCAACTGCAAATGCTTCGAAAATGTTGTTTTAGGGTGAAAGAAGGACATCAGGTAAGAGATAAAAAAAAAAATCACATTTTCCAGAAGATGAGTATTGTTCAAAATGCATCTTTGACGGATATCAAATGATGTATTAACCCTTTCCCTCATATAGACGCTTTCTGACGCCTCTGCAGCAGACGGCTTTTTGAAAACATAGTGACAAAAGAAGAAATTGCACAAAACGTGCAATTTCCCCTTTTGCCACAATGTTTTCCACATTTTGTCACAGGTAATCCATTCAATTATGGAGATTTTCTATGTTTTGACAAAATACGTTCAAAGTCGTCTGCTGCAGAATTGTCATATGAGGGAAAGGGTTAATCATACATACATCTATATTGTGAGAGTCTAAAACACATTGAAGAAGAGGGGGAAAGGGTGAAGTAAAGAAGCAGAAAGTGTGAAGGTTCTGACAAGTTCTTGATGGATGTAGGTCGCAGTGTCGAAGGCTTTTTTAAGTGCATTCAGGTCCTCGAAATCATTACGATCAAATTGTTCAGACTGAAATATAAATCAGGCTTGATGTCACAATGTTGATGTTACAGACGGATCACCCCCATGCAAGTACCTTGGCAGCTAAGGCGTCTTTAAACATTGTTTTTAACTCTTGGGGCTTATCATTCTCCTCGATAACTTCAGACAATTGCGACCAGTCGTAATCCAGCTATGTCCAAGGAAAATTACATTTTATGCCGCTCAACAGAATTAATGTAGTTTTGAAACGATTAATTTACAAACTTTTTTTTAAAGAGCTAAATTTAAAAAAAGATTTATATCAATGTTTCAATATTTTGGTTCATCAATGGTGTTAATAAAAGTAAAATTGAAGATTAAAATAACTGCTTATATTAAGTCAACAGAAATTTCAATGACGAGACATTATAAAACTTTTTTTTTAACCTCAAAATGACTTCTTATGAGAATATGGATTTCATTTTGTTCAGGCACCAATTATCTGACGATTAATAAAGAATGTTCCATAAAAAGCAAAGAGAATATCAATAATTCATGGTTTGAGGTTAGAATAATGGCTTAGAAAGAGAATAAAAATTGTTTGTTGTTGATAAAGAATATACCGGAGTATCAAAACAATACAAAATAAAAACTATTTTAAAACATGATCACTATAACATCTGGAATATATTCTATTTATAATCAAAATGATAATTATATGATGAAGGATGAATCTCAGCAAAAAAAATTGATTCATTTGTTGCTAAATTTGTTTAATAAACAACTGTAAGTTTGTAAAAACTTCAGACAATTCATAGCTTATTATTTTATATAAAAAACTTAAAAACCTGTCAAAATATAAGAGATATCATTATTTGTTTACATGTAAAATAGCAAATCAGAAGTATTTTAAACTAATTTCCATATGCAGAGGCATTTTGACATAATTGAAGCAGACAACTTGAAAACATTGTGGAATAAGAAGCAACTGCTGATAGTCCGCCATTTCTCCTTTTGCAATAATGTTTTTTATTTACAGAGACTTTCCATATAAGTTGTTTTAAAAAAACATCTACTACACTTTTTCTTTTTTTGTATGTGGGGTTAAAGTTAATAAAGAGTAATAAAAGAATACAAGAATAAAAATTGTTTTGACCTAAAAACACTTTGTTGTGGGTAATCAAAAGAAAGGTCTCACTGAGATTATAATCCTTAAGTACCAACAACAGTGGATAATATTGAGTAATCGAAAGATATTGAAAGACTCAAGACCTGTTCACTCAATATATAGGTCTTGGATATTATTGGGCCTCTATCTGACAAAACAAACTGTACTTCTATTTAACCCTTTCCCTCAAGCCTTTGCAGTAGATGACGTTTGAAAAAATTGTGGGCAATGTGATAAATTGCTCAAAATAAGCTATTTCTCCTTTTGCCACAATGTTTTCAACTCTTTTCAATAATTATACCTTCAATTATGAAGATTTTCCATATTGTGTTCTATTTAGTTTCAAAGTTGTCTTGCCATATGTGGGAAAGGGTTAACCCTTTCCTTCATACGACAATTCTGAAGCAGACGACTTTGAACATATTTTGTCAAACAATGGAAAATCTCTATAACTGAATGGATAACCTATGAATAAAAGTGGAAAACATTGTGGCAAAAGAAGAAATTGCTCGTTTTGAGCAATTTCTTCTTTTGTCACTATGTTTTCAAAAAGCTGTCTGCTGCAGAGCCGTCAGAAAGCGTCTATATGAGGGAAAGGGTTAAATAGTGCATATCCAAACTGGCCATGGCATTTCTGAGTTGACATAAATAGTTACCTTGTTGACTAACAGTAAATGTTACATGTAAGAAATGAAATATTTTTTTCGCATTTTTATACGGGAAATGAAAATGATTAAATATGCTTTTAAGTATACTAAAAAGTATTACTTATCACTAAGTAAGGTTGGTGGAATTGGACCCTGCTCCTCCAATTAATTTCTACAGCAAGCTTTCTATTTAATTTTTTAAATAAAAGTTGTTGATAAACTTCATGTTTTCAAATACCATACATAACAACTGTATTCACACGCTTCATTGGATTCTAAAATCTTTAAATTTTCACAAAATAATTTAATAATTAATATAAACAAGACGTTATACAATAACTTATAAAGATGTAAACTAACATCAGTCTGCATATATATACAATTCAATCTTTGTCAACATTGGGTACTTTTCAATTCATTTTTCATTCACAGAATAACTTCATAAATAATAAATGTCCAACAACTTGCTTAAAATTAAGAACAAAGAAATTTATTCAACAAGTTCTGCAGGAAAAAGTGCTTTATGTTAACCCTTTCGCCTCTGCAGCAGACAGCTTTTTGAAAAAATAGTGACAAAAGAAGAAATTGCTCAAAACAAGCAATTTCTCCTTTTGACACGATGTTTTCCACTTTTAGTCATGGGATATCCATTCAATTAGAGATTTTCTATTTTTTGACAAAATATGTTAAAGCTCTATGAGCAATTTCTCCTTTTCCAACACTTTTTAAAAAAAAGTTGCAAGCCTGCAATAAAGGCATCACACATCATCTGTAAATATTAATGAGTAAAGAAAAATTAAAGCGTTTGTTAATGATATTGAAAATTAAAAAAAATCTTTACCTGGTCCTCAGGCCTGTCTGGATCTGCTCTCTTCAGGGAACCAGCCACGACCAACACAGACTTGATAGCACGGAGACCCCAATCATAATGGTCCTGTTTGGATAACAGTTCTTTGCATAAACTGTACAGGGTCAAGAACTTTCTGGCCAACAATCTGGCATCAATGAAACCTTCAGCCACCAACATAATTTCAGCAATCAGTTCAAAGTCTGGTACCACCATAGCACATGGTCTGAAATGAAAGAGGACATAGTAAGAGTTGCTAAATCTATGCTTTCTGGCAGTTCATTGAGATATACATATGTATGGTGTTTATCATTGTTATCAACAGTATTTCATATACAGTGGAAACTATCTATACAGACCAGCCATGGGAAAACAACAATAGTCTTTGTTCACAGGTGGTCTTTAATTTCAGGGTCATTAATACAGAAAATGAGTAATTGGGAAACTAAAAGTGTGGTTCCTATAGACAGGGAAAGCGCTATTCAAAGGTGGTCTTTAGCACAGGTTTGACTGTATATCAAAGTGTTTCCAGGGTATATTACCAATAATGCCACTACATCATCCCCGACACATATACATAAAGAAACAAAGATATCTACGCAGCCCTGAGAGCCAAGGAGTTTTAATTTTATTGGTTTGAGTCAACCGAGGATCCAACCTATAACTCCTGATCTTGGGTTGAATGCTCTAGCAATAAGCACTACACCAGTCAGTTTATTGAGTTTTAACACCAATTGTGACAATTTTGATTTTATTTCTTTCACAGGCATCTTGAGGTCTACCATCTATTCAGAAGTTCTTCAAAACTTTAACCCTTTCCCTCATATAGACGCTTTCTGACGCCTCTGCAGCAGACGGCGTTTTGAAAACATAGTGACAAAAGATGAAATTGCACAAAACGTGCAATTTCTCCTTTTGCCACAATGTTTTCCACTTTTTGTCATAGGTTATCCATTCAATTATGAATTTTACAAAATACGTTCAAAGTCGTCTGCTGCAGAATTGTCGTATGAGGGAAAGGGTTAAAGATTCAGTGGACAGAGAAGACCTTGCTCAGACTTTGCAGGTTGATCTGGTTCACTTTTGGTTACAAAGTCCTTGAGATTTTGTATAATTTGGCTAAGTTTAGGTGATAACTCCGTAATACTTTGATGTATAATTAGCAATTTCTCCCTTTCCAACTCTCGTCAAAAGATAATACTTCCAATGTATGTAGTGGTTTCATCTTTTTACTCAGATGTCTCCAAAGGAGATGTCACTCAAAATAAAATATCAGGTCAACATTCAATAATATATATTACATCTTAAAACTTGAAATACCTGAAAAGAGCCTTCAAGTTCTCAGGCAACTCTGTTCTTCCGGCATAACCAGGGTTCATGGTGATGAAAAGTCCAACAGTTGCTCTCAACACGATGTTCTCTCCCAAGAAGTCAAATCTCAACTTCTTTCCCTTGATGGCGTCCTGGATACACTTTACCTGTACGGCCACCACTGACAATACCTCTACGGCAATACGGTTGAACTCGTCGAAACATCCCCAAGCACCGGATTGCGCCAATCCTTTGTAGATGTTACCGATTGACTGTGAAAAAGAGAAATGAAGGACATTCTTGAAATAACTCCACCTTATAAATATTGAATAGGATTTATCAAAATTAATATGAACAAGAGGCCCAAGAGGGCCAGTATCGCTCCACTGCCATTAGGCGAAAATTAAATCTCCAAACAGCCCCCGCCCCCTGGTGGCCATGTTTTTTGACCAATCACCATGGCTTGAAGAAATTGTGTAGAGTGTCACCTGAGGAACATGTCTGCAAAATTATTTAAAAAGCAGCCATATAGTTTTGGAGGAAAAGATTTTTAAAGTTTTCACTAGAGCCATATAAGGCAAAAACATTTTTCGACCAATCAACATGGCTTGAAGGAATCTGATAGAGGGTCACCCAAGGATTATTTCTACAAAATTATTTGAAAATAGGCCCGACACTTGCGGAGGAGAAGATTTTTAAAGGTTTTTAAGCCCTGCCCCCCCCTGGCAGCCATTTTTGAAGATCTATCAACATTGCTTGGTGAAACCCAAGGAACATCTCTACAAAATTATTTGAAAATCAGCCAAATACTTTTGTCCAAGATTTTTGTTTAAGTTCACAATTTAGCCATATAAGGCAAAACAGCACTGCACCCTAGCAGCCATGTTTTTTAACCAATCAACATGGCTTGAAGGAATCTGACAGAGGAAGGTTTCTACAAAATTATTTGAAAATCGGCCTGACACTTTCGGAGGAGAACATTTTTTAAGTTTTCACTATAGCCATATAAGGCAAAATAGTCCCTCAATCAACATGGCTTGAAGGAATCTGATAAAGGGTCACCCTAGGAACATTTCTACAACAATATTTGAAAATTGGCCCAAGACTTTCATTTCACAGTGGAAGATTTTTTAAGTTTTCACTATAGCCATAAACACATATACAAATAAAAATATGCATAAAAACATTGTAATTCTTTTAATCCTTTCCTACATACAGCAAATCTGCAGCAGATGACTTTGCATATATATGTCTACTCAAAAATATTGAAAATCTCTATAATTGTAGGTATAATTACTATAAAAATAATATATGAAATAATTGTGGTTAAAGGAGAAATTGCTTGTTTTGAACAATTTCTCCATTTGTCACGATGTTTTCAAAAGTCATCTGCTGCAAATGCAATAGGTATATAGGTGGGAAAGGGTCGAGTGTTTGAGTATTCAGGAACACCTGTGTACATGAAAGCATGACAGACAGACGACAAAGAAGTGATCTCTATGTGTCACCCTGCCATGGCAGGAAACACAAAACAAACCCAAACCAAATAAAAAAAATAAACTTACTTTGTAGTCCATCTGTTCGGAACAGTTGAATACATACACCATGATACCCAAGGCACGTCCAAGATCCTTAGTTGTCTCTGTTTTACCAGTACCAGCAGGTCCGGCTGGAGCTCCACTCATGACCAAGTGAAGAGACTGTGTCAGTGTTATGTAGCATCTGTAAAGTGGATGCATAAAAAGTGCTATAGAAGTAGTCCTTAACCCTTTCATACGTGCAGATGCTTTTTGACAACATTGTAGCAGACAACTTTTGAAAAACATTGTTGCAAAAAGAGAAATTGTTCATAATAAGCATTTTCTACTTTTTCCACATTTACTTCAATTATATTCATTACTTATACATTAATCTATAGAGATTTAATACATTTATCCACAGAAATGAGATGTTTTTAAAGTTATCTGGTGCAGATTTGTTGAATGCGGGAAGAGGTTAACCATTCAAATTCAGCCATGTTAAAAAAGTATCTAATTGCATATATGCAAATATTAAAGGCAAATTAAAAAATAAATTAAGACTTTGCATTCAGTCTCACCAGTCTTTAATTAATATCTGCCTATAATTAATTATTTGAATTTTCAATAACATTTCAGTCTTATTTGTTTTTTTCAATTGTGGCTTTAATTTTTGAAATTTAAGACCAAAACCATTTTGATCGGAAATTGACCAGATCCATGCTTACGGCTCACAATCATCCCTGTTAGCTTCTGATCAATTGATTTAAACAAGAACAATGATAAAATCCTAAGAATTTTAATGACCAAAAATAAAATTAGACAAGTATTTAATTATTTTATTATTACTAACAATCGTGAGAACTTCAAAGGTTCTTTTCATTTGACAGGGCTCCAATTTAATCCTTACCTGTCAGTCAATGGTGTGATGACAAGACGTGGTGTGTTACCCAGGTATTCATGGGAGTATCTGAACTGAGCGTCGCAAATATTGGCGAAGCAATCTCTCTCATTGTCGTCCCATCTGTGTCGGAGCTGAGACAGCCAAGCGAAGGCTTGTGAGCTGTCAACCTTTGACGTGATAAGCTTGGTAATGACATCACGAGCGTGCACATCAATGGTACACACTGTCATAATCTTCTGACGGTCTCCAGAGGACAGTTTTCCCACCAGCATCATGATCAAGGCATTTAGCTGCGCAATCTGTTTCTTGCTGTAATCTTTCAGAGCATTTTCATAACCTTCCTCAAGACGTCCAAAGGCGATGTTCACTTCTGTCGTCCACCAGATCTGGGTTCCGCAAAGAGCCACCTGAGCCGGGAAGTCAAAGAGCCACTGGTCTCTTGGTTTCTCTTCATACGATGCAACGGCCTCTGTCATCTCATGTCTCACTGTAGAACAATGTCTCTCCAACAATCTCATCAGCCATACTTCAACCTGAAGTTGTAAATAAATAGAAATATGATAAAATTGATTTGGATTTGTACATGTCTCTCTATTCAAAAGCAGCCGGTTCCATTAGATATGTCTCTTGGTAATAACCTTTTATTGATTGATTTATGCTTCCAGATTCTGAAAAAGTCATGGTTAAGAATATTTATACTTCACCTAACCTGTCCCCTGTGGAATTATTTCAGGAAGGTAAGTAGGGTAGGTATTTTTGTTTCATTTCATGAAGATCGAGTCAAATCAAAGTAACAGAACAAATATTGTCCACGTGAATAGTTTTCCTTTCCCTCCATTTTTTCAAAAGACATCTGATGCTCTTTTACAGTTAACTTAACCCTTTCCCTCATAAAGACGCTTTCTGACGCCTCTGCAGCAGACAGCTTTTAGAAAATATAGTGAAAAAAGAAGAAATTGCTCAAAACAAGCAATTTCTCCTTTTGCCACAAGGTTTTCCACTTTTAGTCATAGGTTATTCATTCAATTATAGAGATTTTCTATTTTTTGACAAAATATGTTCAAATTCGTCTGCTGCAGAATTGTCGTATGAGGGAAAGGGTTAAGAAACCTCTGCAGCAGATGTCTTTGAAATCATTTTTAATAAAAGAGAAAGTTCTTAAAATGAGCAATTTCAAAGTTTCTAGCTATGTTTTTAAATCCATATCAAAATTAAACTTCCAACTTTCCAGATGTTTCACTTGTTCCTCTGATGTTTTGATAAATATAAAACTGCAATACGAGGTAAGCGGTTTGAACAAACAATGAAACAAATACAAAACGGTGTTTACCTGTCCGCCAAGATCACAATTCTCATCCAAGTCCACATACTCTCCATCCTTACTCCACATTCCCAGAGCAAGCTTGGTGGGCTCTCCATTGTCGTCCTCCTTGAACTTCAGTTTGGACATACTGTCAAACAACTTGGTCAGATGTCTTGTTACCTGATAAAGTACAATTAGCAATTACTTTATCCATCATGATTTATGGCAAAGTTTGACTTTGATTTCCTGAATGTATTTTGCAATAACTGTACTCTATAACAAGAGCATTACCAATGCTCATCAGTTTTTTGGAAAAATAGGTATTTCTGAATAATCATTAAAGCCAGAGATATGTGTTTTTGTATAACCGTACATATTGTTTCTAGGAACATGTGTACCAAGTTTCATTTGAATATGTGTAACTGTTTTTCATTTAGGGAAACCATTACTGAGCAAAATCCAAATATTTTATCTTAGCACAGTCATAAAAAGAACAATGAGGTACAACTTATTTTTGATATCTTACCACTGGCGGGTTGTTTCCGTTAGAAAGAATATCCAACAAGTCAGCTGATGACACGAAGTAGAATCTTGGGAAGGCCAATCTCTTTGTCTCCAGGTACTCGGCAAGAGCCTTCTCACAGAGCACCAACTGTCCTTGAAGGGTTTCCAGTCTCTCAAACAGGTTTGGTATGTTTGTGGCATCAACACAATTCTTAGTCTTCTCAACTTCTTTCACAAGTTCCTGAATAACACAAGATGTGATTGTGAAACACAAAGGCTCCCAGGTGGCAATTATTAGTAGATTGTCGTCAAGGTCCGAAGATCAAGCATTTTGGTTTAAATAGAAAGATCTTGTACGGATTGATAGACAGAGCAATCACTAAACGCTCCTTTACCACATACAGACGTATCGACACCCCTGAAGCAGACGAATTTTAAAAACTTTGTGGCAAATCGAGTAATTCCTTTTGCCCCAATGTTTGTAACTTTATTCAATAATTATTCTTTCGTTTATAGTTTCCATATTTTTGCCTAGATGTGTGGCAGATTTACAATATGAGGGATAGTGTTAATTCTCTATTCTATGAACATAACAAAAAAGGATTCTAAAACAAATTAAAAAAAAGTTCTTTCTCCGATTGATGAAACTTATTTGTATTATCATACAACCAATATTTTGTGCAAAAATGCAATTACATGTACATAACACTTTTGGAGCATTGAGTATTAATAAAAACTAATCAGTATACAATAGCAGTAAGTCCTAACTTCATCTAGCACGGCATATACTAATTGTGTGCACATAATACAGTCAATGATTTAATTGGAAAACTATTGAAAGTTAATTTAATGTTAAACCATACCAGTTCAAAGTTAGCCCAAATCAAGTTATACAAGATTGGTTAAAGAACGACATGTGCTTCCTGTCAGGAACATATAACCAAGCAAGTAAACTTTAAAGCCTTCTTGACAGACAGACTAACAAATGACAAAGAAGTGATCCAAAAGAATAACCAAGCCAAGGTAGCACAAAAACCATAAATAGAGGCAGAAAAGGATAAATAATCAGAGTTTTGCAAAACAATATTTCTTTTATGAAGCAATTGAACTCTGATGATTCTTTAGAGTACCTGCAATAAAGAGTTTGTAAGTCACATTAGGTATTTAGCACATGAAAACACATTTCATCTAGAGTTAACCCTTTCCCTCATATAGACGCCTTCTGATGCCTCTGCAGCAGACAGCTTTTTTAAAACATAGTGACAAAAGTAGAAATTGCTCAAAACAAGCAATTTCTTCTTTTGCCACAATGTTTTCCACTTTTAGTCGGTTATCCATTCAATTATAGAGTTTTTCTATTTTTTGACAAAATATGTTCAAAGTCGTCTGCTGCAGAATTGTCGTATTGGGGAAAGAGTTAAGCAATACCTTGAAGTCAACATCAATGCCATCAAAACGTTTGGAGTCCTCTGGCAGTTGGTTTCTGATATCTTCGGATCCAATGAAGATACTCTCCAAGTGAGACCACGTCCGCTGGACCTCCATCCAAATCCCAATGACCTGGTCAGCGGTGGACAGCTTCTTTTGCCATGTAGACACCTCTTGTAGGAAATGGGCGATGTACTTGGAGGTGAGCATGTTCTGCAGTTGTACCTAGAATAACACAGAAACAAGCAGAATGTTACATTGGCTTAAAGGCTTACTTGAATGGGCCACTTCACATGAAAACACAAATTTCAGTGGCTTTGAAATCCAAAGCAATTACTACATTGCAAAATGTGTATGAATGCCTGTGTAATTCAGTGGCTTTGAAATCTAAAGCAATTACTATTAAAATGTGTTTGCGTGCCTGTGTCATCTGCTGCAAGTTTATTGTATGTGGGAAAGTGTTAAAGCAATTACTATCAATTGTGTTTGCATGCCTGTGTAATTCAGTGGCATTGAAATCTAAAGCAATGCGTAGTTGATTTATTTTGATAACCATGGTCAATGTGTTTCCAGGATGTTTGCATGACTAGATGGTGAAAAGGGAAGGTCCTTGCTAAGGTTGCAAGTAGGTGCAGGCGTATATTGATTTTTACCAGTCAATAGATTACAAAGGTCAGTTTTTGTTTGGAATGGCTCAAACAATAGACAGTCAAACCTCGTTAAACCGGAAAATTCGCGATCCAGACATTAAATTCAAGGAACGGATTTTTTATGCTTAATTAATCTACGTTAAAACGGAAGAAAGACAATGCTAACAAATATGTTGTTGCTGCTTAAACAGCTGTTTGCCCCTCAATGATTGAACTCCTTTTATAAAAACTTTAAATGAGGTTAAAACAGCATGAAAACTTCATAGGTTTCTAAATCAGTGGCAATTATGATCCAATTGGTTATTTGTATATTCATTGTCTGTATGACTGAAAGGTGGATACGGAATCTCCTGATCAGACTAAGCACTGGCAAACACTAAGTAGATTTTTTCAAGTTGAGAAGTCCCGAAGGTCACTTGTCTTGTCATGTTGTATCACTAGTAATTATAAAAGATGCAAGTTAGTAAAATTTGATTTTGTCTAACCTGGTTGTCTTCAAGAGTTTCAATCAACTCTTCACTTGTCTTCAGCAAAGTAATCTTGGTACGTGGGTGGGGGTCATGTTCGAACTCCATCTGTGCCCAGGTGACGTCCAATTCCTTAAGGACCTTCTCCATGCTCATTTCCTTTACGGCCTTGTCCACAATACCTCTGACCTCATCTTCAAAGTTGTGGAGGTTCAGAGACAATAGATCAGCGAGGGTAGTGCTTTCATCCATCATAAAGCGTACCTATAGATTATATACAGTCTTTTGAGAACACTCCAGGCTTGTTTGTAAATGAAGAGTTTAGGATAACGAAATGACCGCACCTACTATTTCGAAGTAAAAAAGGAGGAATTACTGAATAATTTTAAAGCCAGAGTTATGTGCACATTGTTCCTAGGACCATGTGCACCAAGTTTCATTTGAAAATGTTGAATAGTTTATGACTTATGGGCAAGGTTAAACTTAATAATTATTAAAGCTAAATGATGTGATTTGAATAGGTGTAACTGGTTTTGAATTATGAGGTAAGCTTAAAGTTTACAGACGAAGAAGCAGACTCCAAGGGTATCACAAAATAGCTGACTTTTTTCTTCTGCATGACTTCAGTGAATTTTTTACATTTTATCTTCATTTTTGCAATAACTGCTTTATTATAGATATCCTTTTAATATGTAGTATGCTGATTCAATAGCAATATCAGTCTCAATAGAATTAATACAGTCCAACCTATTTAAATAAGTAATTGCAAATGGCTTATTAAATCTTCTAATGATGGTTTTTGGAAGAATTAATTTGAAATCAATGTACCTTTGTGGCAGCCATGAGTTGTTGCCAATGTCTCTCTCTGATTGCTGGGTTCTGAAGCTCACTGACAGCTCTTAGTGACGTCAACATGTTCTTAACAGTGTTCTCAACACCAACATACGTATCCCAAGCTCTCATCTCCTTGTCCAGGGAACGGATGTCCTTGGCAAACTTCTTACAGTCCATCTCCATCTGCTCCACATTGATTTCCTTCCAAGGGGTAGTTTTCCAGTCTTCAATGCTGCTGCGGACCATGATGACATAATCCCACAGAGTCTTCAGGAGTTTGATTTCCTTTCGGCACTGCTTCAACTGTTTGAAATCTGGAACATTTACCTCAAACAGGCCAGCGGAGTCTAAGAGAGCAGCCATTTCCTTCTCCATAGCAAAGATTTCTTCATGGAACTGTTGTAAGAAAAACGAAAGTTTCATTAATTGAAGGCAGCAAAGTTAATCATACAGATTTTGTTGTTTTTGAAAATACAAGCAAAAGGGTACAAGTAACCAAAAGTGATATTTGGAGAACATGAATCAGTCTCGGGGAACAGATCACCCTGAACAGTCACCAGTGGGAGATCACTCGTTGCTGCCATACATCCCAGTCAGATAGAATGGGCAGCAAGTAAGTTAGTATATGTGGTTTTAAAAGGGTTTTGTCAAACAATATTTCTCTTTTAACCCATTAAATCCCATGCTGTCTGTAACCAGGATCGTCTCACTTACATAATGTGTATACTCAGAAAAATCATCTCACTACTGCAATTCTTTTGAGTACACACAACTTTACGCTTGAATATCAAATAAACACTTAAAAACTTCCCAGTATCTAGTTGTATTGTCGAGGCTACGAAATTAGCAGTGATCTGAGGTCCCTTGCCAGTACTTTGGTTAGGGCCAGCGATAAATTTCCTTTGCCCAGTATAATTTTAAATGTAATATATAACAAGACCAAATGCTTAAGATTTTCGGACAAGTGAATTTTAAAAGTTCAATTCAATGAAATTACGTGAAATATTCCTCTTATAAAGACCTTTGGCAAAATAGCCTTTCTGATCATCCCATGAAATATTCATACCTTGTCAAGGTGATCATATGGTTTGTCACAGTCATACTTGAATGGAGGAATCTGCCTGAACCTTTCTCGGAACTTATGCTGATTGACATCGAAGGACGCACTCTTTCTTCTGATGTTGGACACCTCGTTGGCTTGCAGGGGCGCCACCTGTTGTTTGACCTGGATACTGGTCTTCTTTGTGTTATTCCACTGCTCTGGGAGTTCCTGGAAAAGAAATATATATGTGAAAGCCTCAGTATTTAGGAGAAATCTTTTACCTTTTGCTATATGGTCGATTTATAATGCATTTCCAGCAAATGACTTTTGAAAACTTTGTGACAAAAGGAGAAGTTACGGATAATGAAAGTTTACTACTTTATTCGACGATTGTTATTTCATTATAAAAACATTTTAATATTATTGACTAAGTGTTTTAGAAGTAGTCTGCTGCAGATTTGTTGCATGCGGGAAGGGGATTAAATGTCTACATTTCAAAAAGAAAAAGATTTCTCTGTTTAGCACAATGTTTAAACCTCTATTCAATATATTTATTTGCATTCATATACATTTTCCATATCTATGCATATTCACAAGGTCTTCTGCTGCCAATTTGATGTATGTGGGAAAAGGTTAACTAGCATACCTGAAGCTGCAAGTGAACTTCCTCAGGCATTTCCTGGTCATAGGTCTTCAGCAGTTCAATTGTCTGTTTCAGTGGCTCAAACATGTCATCTGTGGTTGACTGTCTGTCCTTGACAGAAAACAAGTTCCCCATACAATCGACCAGTCCTACATAGTCTCCCTCTTCTACAGGCTTCAACAGACCAGCATCTGTGACCTTGATGAACTCGGCCAACTCTTTCAGGCTTTAAACAAAAAATGGAATGAAATCAAACCTTATTTAGTGCTTTATTTGGGCATATGATTGAAGTTTTTCAAATATCAGGTACTTCATAAACAGATATGAATATTGTTATCTTTGTCTTAACCCTTTCCAACATATAGCCTATTTCTAACGCCTCTGCAGCAGTCAAGTTTTAAAAACATTGTGAACAATGTTTTCAACTTTTCAACTCATATTCAATAATAACAGTTTCATTAATAGAAATTTTTCAAGTATTTGCTTCAAATTCTTTTTAAAAGTGTCTGCTGCAGACTTGTCCTTTATGTGGAACACATACAGTAATAAAATACAAAAGAGTTAACAAAACGAATAAGGAGTCGTGAACACAAATGATGAAATCCTAGGTACCTGTTGGTGACATGATCAATGAGATGTTGTTTAAACATGAAACTCCATCTCTTGATGATATTGAGTAGGGCCTGTTTGAAAGGTTTCCCATCAATTCTGAACCAGTTGTCAAACACTTTGACTGGGTTGATGTGTTCACATTCCTCATAGATCTTCTCATAGGTGTCAATCTGTAGATATATATAACACAAAATATTATAAGACAGCTTATAACAAGAGCGCCGCTGAGCGAACACCAACGCTTTATCTGGGGGTTTTCTCAGTCGAAAAGGGGTATTATTGAATAATTATCACAGCCATAGTCATATGACTTGGTATGGATGTATGTGTATTGTTGTTAGGAACATGTGTACCAATTTTCATTTGACAATATTGAATGGTTTTTGAGTTATGGGCAAGGTAAAACTATTTGAATGAAGTCAAAAAATGCATCATTAATAAAGCCAGAGTTATGTGACATGACAACACCAGGGGTAGCACAATAGCCCGATTTTTCTTTGAAAAAGAAACATGCTAAATATAATGTCCTGCCTACCTGTTCCCTGAACTGTTTGAGAGTTGGTGGAGACTCGGGTACACCTTCTTCAGCATGAGCTTCAATCTCCTCGGTGGTCAACACATGATTGTACAGCAAGAACTGGCGCATAAACTCATTCCTGGAAATAACATGGGAGTATGTATTGACAGTCACACATAGTTTCGATATTAAGAACACGTCATATGATGCAGATGATATTTGAAACCTTATGCAGCAGAAAACTTAAAAAAGCATTGCGAGGAAATATTCAAATACTCAATTTTGTCTCAAATTTCAGCTATTCCTCCAATATTTTTCAAAGCAGAGTGACTGTAACAAATATCTTATCAGGTAAACAGTTAATTTGCTCATAACCATGCAGTCATTTATAAAATAATTTATTTTGTTTCAATTTTGTACAGGAAAAAACATATCAGATATATATCAACTCATCCTATTAGTCCCTATACCAGGGATGCCATCACTCTGTACATGCATGTTGTCCATTCTGAAATCTGCACTGTTTGACAAGTTGTCACAGAAACATTCTCAAAGTTCTGACATACATGAAACTAGAAATATCACTGAAGGTGATGAATACCCCCAGCTGGTGCCTGACAATATACATATGTATGAGAAATTCAAGGGGCTATAACTCATAAATAATTCCAGTGCAACATGCCGACAATATGTACAACTAGGCTTGGTATCAATCATTCTTGAGAAGTTATATTGAATTCTGACCAAGGGCTGCTGAGAAATAGTTTTCACAAAAAATGTCTACAGACCAACGGACCGACCGACAAGCGTGACTCCTATATAGCCCCCATATACTATGTATCTGGGGGTATAATAACAGATGCATAGGCAAACATTTTCAAATTTTTCATAAATACTCCAACGTTGGTTTTCTATGAGCATGGGTCAGGCCCATACAAATCTATAGGACACAGTGCAAAGAAGCTTTAACCATTTTCTTGATGTGTCATTTCGAAAGTAATCTGCTTTAGAAACATCCAAGGAACAAAATGTAACATCTGGATACAGAGTAGAAAACTTAGTGGGAAAAGGAGAAATTGCTATTTATTAGCAATTTTTCCTTTTACCGCAAAGCTTTCAAAATATGTCAGAATTTGTCTGTCAAGGGTTAATTAATAGGGCGTTATAACATGCATATCACTACAAAAAATCTATACCTGTCATCCACCCAGAGGTAGGCGTAGTTATCAAAGGAGTTTCTGTACTCCATGCTCTTGTTCATAATGTTCTGGATACGGTCCATCAGTTCTTGTCTCATCTCAGACAGCTCCTCCATGTCCTCGAGGTCAGGTTGGTAGTGATCCTGTATTGTAGATCACAACATTCTCAGGTGTAAATCTTGGTTATAGTTTTAGACGGTGGCAAAATAGTGGCAGATTTCAGAATTGAGTAATTACTGATAAAAGATGTTTATCAAGACATGTTTGTCAAACGGCATGCCCTACATTTTATATTCAAAGTCACTGTGACCTTGACTGTTGAAGGGATGACCTCAAAATTAAAGGGGTCATCTACTGGTAATGCTCAACCTCCTTGCCAAGTTTGAGTACTGTATGTCCATGCATTATCTAATAGACAGGCATTGGTCTACTGATGGACCGACAGACAAATTGACATGTGCAAAGCAATTTACCACATCTTCTTTGAAGGAGTGCAAAAAAAAATTGAACTTAAGAACAAGCTCAGATGTTTCCTACCAATAAGTCAGGATGTGAATTATTGGCAGACAAGGAATAAGAAATTGCTCATGACGACTAATTTCTCCTTTTGCCACAATATTTTCAACTCTTTCCTAAAATAATTAAGCAACAGTTCGAGATTTTCCATATTTTTCCCCAGATAATTTATAAGTCATCTGCTGCAAATTTGCTGTATATGGGAAAGGGTTAAAGTGGAAAAGGTGTATCATACCTGTCCACTATGTGCAGCCAATCTCTTGATGAGAGAGGCCTGTTTGTAGACGTCTCCGACGAGACCGTCCACTAAGTCATAGAAACCGTCTGGAACACCATACTCTAAGGATGGGAGGAACACCATCTCTGGTGCCTGGAGCTCCAACATGGCCTGAAATAGATATATATAACAATCTGTGATTTCATTATTCAGGATTTGTCACTAAAATTCTAATTTTAAATTTTGAATTATAAAAGATTTTTAAAAGTTGCCTGCTTTGAAAACATTTAATGAAATAAATGCAACAAAGAAAGATTGAAAGTATACTTTTGATATTTATAGAGTTGAAAATTTGATGGAAAAGAAAACAGTGCTCATAGTATATAATATCTCCTTTTCCAACAATGTTTAATGTAGTCTTCTGTTTTATGGAAAGTTTTGTTATATCAAGTTTGCCCATCATCATTATTGTTTATTGTAGCACATTTAAACAGCTAGTACAGTAAACGATATTTGGCTTTAAATTAAACTGAAATGAAGTTATGAAGAACCAGACAAAATGTCAAATCAATATTGAACCTAGGACTCTGGGTTGACAATAAAACAGCTACATTACCTTGAAGAGGTCATCTGGGTTGTTCTTGGGATCTGTGTTGTCCAACAAGAACTTGAGACTGCAGTGGATAGTGTTGAAGAAACCGTCAACGACCATTTCATCAACATAGTCGACGTACGCCTTCCAGATGTCTGAGGTTTTGTCTGCCTTGAACAGCTCAGAGTTGGTCTGAAATGAAAAGTATTCGTTATTTCACTGTTAAATTATGGTCACACAGAAAAGACTAAATCAATGAGGTAAAAGAGGTTAAGCAAGTGAATTTTAACCCTTTACCACATACAGATGCCATACAGATGCCAATAAAGGGTTAAGCCAGTAATGGATACCTCAGGTATTTACCTGTGAAATAAAGTATGAAATAAGCATAGGAAACTTAAGATCTTAAGCAGAAAGGAAATTTTTCACCTGCCAAAACGCCATCACCATTCCAATAGTCAGGTTTCAATTTCCTTTAAACTTGGATAAAAAGATACCTTGGGTAAATAGTTCTCTACCCCTAGACCTTACCTATCCATGAACATATATTTTTTTCATTTTCGCATTTATTCTGATTAAAAAAAGTGGCATTACTGAATAATAATTAAAGCCAGAGTTACATGACTTGGTATAGACATGCGTATTGTACCTAGGATCATTTGAAAATATTTAACCATTTCTGCGTTATGAGATAAGGTTAAAGTTTTTCAAAAGTAGAAGATGCCAAAGGTATCACAATAGTCCGGGTTTCTTTCTTCGAAAAACAGAGGAGCTAAAAAATCACCGTGAGGAGTCCATGGATCTTTTCACCGATGGTGTTGATTTCGTCAAATCGCTTCTTAAGTCTGTCATCTCTGTCAGTGAGATTGAGGAGGGAGTCATTCTTTTCTTCCTTCCTGGTGAAGAGTGGAGATTTGCTCCAAGTCGACATGAGTTTCTGCACATCCTCCACATTGTTCTTGGCTTTCTGGACGCGATTTTCAAGGTCGATGACCTCATCACGGGTACTCTGGATGTAGTCCCAGATACCTGAATAGTATAAAACATTGAGCATCATTTACCTGATATGATTTCTATTTAGAAAAAAAATAGAACCAAAGGTGTAAACAAACATGGGTGAAGAAGAAATCACCATTACAGATGAATTAAACACCTCTTAAATGCAAGAAAATGAAAATATGTCTGAAAAACAAGCAATTTCTTCTTTTCCCAAATGTTTTCAACTCTGTAATATTTAAAACTGAATTTCAAATGTTCATGTTACAATTTATTTCTTTAAATGTTTTCAAAGCAAACAACTCGCAAAAGCTTTCAGAGAAGGGTATATGGCAGAGCTGAACCCAAGGGGATCTTTTCCATGATCTTAAATATCTATTTTACTGTCTATATTGTGGGTACCCAAAAGAATCATCTCATTTAGTCAAATCCTTTGATTTCCAATAAGATAGGCTTTTGTTGGCTAATAAGACCACCTTAAACCTCCTTATCTAGGCCCCTATTACAATATAAATAATAAAAGAGGAAAGCTTACCATCACTATTCCAGTTCAAGGCTGATTCAGCTTCCTTTAGCTTGGCGTCAATGGCTTCCACTTGACTCTCGATCAACGGGAATTCCACTTCAAGGACGTTCGTCCTGACCTTGTTGTACAGGTTAACAGTGAGGTCAAGGTTGGTGGTAAACTTCCACAGGGTGTCATAACGAGTGTAGATAGCAGAAGCGCTCTCTGGTACAGTCTCTTCAGCGCGGACCTCAAGGTATTTCACTTCTCTAAGTACTGCAATGAGCTGAGGGTCGAAGTTGACGGTGATCAGTTTGCTTTCCTCGTTTCTGGTGACAAGTGGTTGGTTAAGATTGAATGAACAGGCTTCATCTACACCGGCAATCCATTCCTTGAAGAGATCCTGGTCCCATCTAAAATACAGACATTTTTTTTTTTTTTAAAGTGTTAAGGAAAATAGTATGCTACATTTTGGTAAGGGAGGGCAAAAGGGTTTGCCGACATAATTTATCTGAGCAATGCTTTAGAAGGTTTTAAAGTGAATGACAATTCAGAATAATTTGTATGAATGTAAGTGGTTTTTGATCATTACAATTCCCCCAGAAGCTTCAATTGATTGATTGGGTTTGAATGTGGTTTGCTACAATTTTTCAGTCATATCACGGCAACCAGTTCACCTACTCATGTATTTCCTGGCTTTACCACACCAGACTTTCCAAGCAAGTTGACGCAACTGGCTGCTTTTCCACATAGACTTTTGGTAGAAGACGAATGGCACTGGTCATAGTGACTTCCAAGAAGCTTCAAGGATGTTTGTGTAACTACATGTTGAAGAAGGAAGATCTTGATCATACTGCATGAAGAAGCATACAGTTTTGGTCTTCAGTGTTTGGACAGTCACACAGGCTGTGTTTTAAATACAGTGCTCATTTCCATTCTATGATATAGGGGTTCAAAATTGTTATCATAACCCATCAAGATAGCACTTGCGAAATCAAAATCTGAAAATTTCGGATCAAATTTCTATCTTTAAAAGTTCTGTACTATGTACATGTATTGTATCATTTAACAAGAGTAATCGATGGAACACATGTATCATCATCTGCCGATAACCAGTAACAATAATCAAATAGAGCAGTGATCAAAATGTGTTCATCTGACAATGCTAGAGATACAAAAAACATTGATGGAAAAAACGTCAAAAGTGGTTTGGTCATGATATCAAAGAAATAGAATTATAATTTAACTCACTTGTTTAGAAGTTGGAGCATCTCTTCGTACTTGGTGAAGACCAACTTGGCATCCTCCGTCTCCATTACTCTGTAAAAGTTGTATTCAACACATGATAAAAGCAAGAATTCATCCCAAAAACATGGACATGAAAGGTCATTTGAACATTTAAAACATTGAAAACAATAATAAGCAAATACATTTACATGCGCAATTTATCATTAACCCTTTTAGAAAAGATTTACATTTTGAAAACATTTAGTAAAAAGTATGGAAATTCTCTTTACATGAAAGAACAATTGTTGAATAAATGTGAAAACATTGTGGCAAAATTAGAAATTGCTCTATCATTTTGAAAGAATTTCTTCAAAAGCTTCTGTATGTGGGAAAGGGTTAAATTAGAGCATGACCTATTTGGACAGAATTCAGTTTAAAACTTTTAAAAATATATACATTGTTATTATAAGTTTATTATTTTCCTTCAATGTCATAACTCTAAATGTACAGAAGAATTACTTTAATGATTTTAAACATCAAGTACAAGATATTGTCTATGAGGAAAAGGGATAATTGTTACTGTTTATCCAATACAATATTATAAGATCTGTCTTTCAAAATGTCTAAGGATAAAACATACATAACACTTTGCAAAAACTGTTACAGTTAACATTTTTTATAAATATATATATATATATATAGAATTGAAAACATGTTAAAAATAAGAAATTGCATTTTTCATGATATTAACAAAGTTGTCTGCGCCAGATGCAACCAAAGTTATCAGTTTCTGGAAAAGGGTTAACCATCAATACAAGGACTACAAAATCTTCATTACACTCCATCCATCACAAAACAAAATTTAAATTATAAGCATGCATTTCTAATAGCAAATAATCCAAGAAAACTCATTGTCATACAAAAGAGGTCTATTGTTAATATGGATAAAGTAGGCAATTTTAAAAAATATTTGCATTTCAATTTGTGATTGAAAAGCTGCCTGTATAATGAATTTCAAACAATCTATTTATTTATTGACTTAATTATTTTTAAAAATGTAAAAAACACACAGTTATATTTTTAAAAGCACTTTCACTCATAAAAGCTGTATTGCCATTTCCATCATAGGCAAAAATAGATTGTTTTAAAAAAGGAATCTTCTTAAGTTGGTTTAAACTGATCCAATTGACATCAAGCATGAAACAATGTTAACCCTTTCCCTCATATAGACGCTTTCTGACGCCTCTGCAGCAGACGGCGCTTTGAAAACATAGTGACAAAAGAAGAAATTGCACAAAATGTGCAATTTCTCCTTTTGCCACAATGTTTTCCACTTTTTGTCATAGGTTATCCATTCAATTATGGAGATTTTCTATGTTTTGACAAAATACGTTTAGTCGTCTGCTGCAGAATTGTTGTATGAGGGAAAGGGTTAATTACACTGGATGTCTGATTCCTGGATACCGAACGAGTAGGGTGTTGAACAATTCCAACAGTCAACCATGCTCTAATGATTTATAACACTAGCATTATAACTTATTTTTTTCAAATAGAATGGAAACACTTCAAGAAAAGTGTTTTTTACCCCATCAAAATAATTACTTTTTTTGCTGACAGGTTTCCCACATCAGTTTTAATGATCTGACAAGTACAGGCCTATGATAAGAATGTGAAATACATGTAACAAAACTTCAAACAAAATCATGAAACGTATGGATGCACAATAACTCCTTATTCTACATCAATTCCTAATTTAACCCTTTCCCTCATATGACAATTCTGCAGCAGATGACTTTGAACATATTTTGTCAAAAAATAGAAAATCTCTATAATGAATGGATAACCTATGACTAAAGGTGGAAAACATTGTGGCAAAAGGAGAAATTGCACGTGTTGTGCAATTTCTTCTTTTGTCACTATGTTTTCAAAAAGCTGTCTGCTGCAGAGGTGTCAGAAAGCGTCTATATGAAGGAAAGGGTTAAGGGGTTTATTTTCTTCAGATTTTTAAAATTTGTTGAGTCTAAAATCATTGTATTGCACAATTTAACCCTTTCCCTCATATAGACGCTTTCTGAAAGCCTCTGAAGCAGACGACTTTTGAAATCATAGTAGCAAATGTAGAAATTGCTCATAATGAACAATTTCTCCATTTGTCACAATGATTTAAACTCTACTCAATAATCAAACTATCAATTATAGAGATTTTCTAAATTTTGGACTTGATAATTTCAAAGTCGTCTGCTGCAGATTTATTTTATGTGTGTGGGAAAGGGTTACAATTAAAAACAAAATTATTTGATTGGATAACAGTGACTTATCACAACTATACAAGCAGTCAGCTATGTCACGCTGAGTAGAGATGGAGACCTTTAACATGAGTCTAATAAATCTTCTCTTTGCACAAAACACAAAACTTTGTCAAACTTCTTTATGCTATACAAACCAACACTTACAACCTTTGAAAAATGGAGAGAAATTTAAAATGTAAAATTATTTATAGTGATGCAAGTTTATGAGGTATCAAAAGACAATTAAAATCTTATGAAAGATTTTATTCCAATTTTAAAGATAAGACTGCTAAATAGCTTTCACTTCAAATATTGATTGATTGATTTTTTTTTGGGGCGTTTTTACGCCACTTTCAACAATTTTCAGTTATATCACGTGGTTTCCTGGATAAGTTACCAGTACTACTGGTCAATTTATCCTGACTCCAGCCAGTCAGTCGAAACACTAACCCTGCAACCCTGAGCGTCAAGGAGGACAGGACAGTCTTCAAATATTAACTTTCTATCCGATGCAGACGATTTTTTTACCTTTAGGCAATGTCGAAAACATTGTGGAATATTAAAAACTACTCAAAATCAGAAAATGCTCATTTTCTCTTAATGTTTTTAATTTTTTATCAAAATCATACTTCAACCATCTAAAAGCTACATTATTCTCTAAACCCTTGCTCACATATAGACACTTTCTGACTCCTCTGCAGCAGACATTTTTTGAAAACACTGACAAAGGGAAAAAATGCTCTGCTTTTGCCACAATGTTTACAACTTTATCCAATAGTTCTTCTTTCATTTCTTGAAAGTTTCTATAGATTTTATTAATTGTTTTCCAAGTTGTGCAGATATGTTGTATGTGGGAAAGGATTAAGTTTTCTCAACATTCAACTCATATCAGATCTATAAATGGTTAAGACACTTGATTGCACGTTTTACTGGATAAACTTGATTCATAACAATAATGAATCAATAATTTACAAAGAAAAAGAAAGGTTCATGAACATTTGTCTCAATTTTCTCGGACCATGATTAATTTCCAACTATCTTTATAGCTTGATTAAAATAAATGTAGTCAGACCCATGGAAAGTCTACTTCCGACTGAAATGAACCTGTATAACCTGTTATTCAAATAAACCGTTTTCTAGATGTGAAAAATAAAAAATATAAAGCTGAGATCTGCAAGACCAATCTTAGGGCATTTGCAACCAAGTGCAGAATCAGATCACATTGTGCATCCACTCAGTATGACGTGAATCCACACTGTTCACGAATGAGTCGCAGATACTTCCTGAGTTACAGATACTTCCAAGAAACTTTTGAGAATCATAAATAAACTTGGATCAGACTGCAAGTATGCCTAGGCAGATCTCAATCTACACTTACAGAGCTCTAGATAAGAAGAGCATTTCACATCCCTAAATCCTTATTTGACCCTCAAACCGTATGTTGTGGGTACTCAAAAGAATCGTCTCAGTGAGACGATTCTTTTGAGTACCCACAACATAGGGTTTAGTGGAGTCATAAGAGAGATATGGATGGGAAAAGACCAGTTTACTCCACCTTATCTAGGCCTCTGCACTTATCACTAACGCCATACGAGTTGTGCCAGGTGAAAATAGGTCTCATTGCATTTACAAACAGTAAATACTGGTGTGCCTGTGCATATACTCTTAACCTATCACAAACTGTTAATAGAATCATAGATGAAATTCAATCCTTTCCCACACACAGAAAATCTGCAGCAGACGACTTTGAAGACATTTAGTAACAAATATTGAAAATCTCTATAAATGAAGGTATGATTACTGAAAATAGTTGAAAACATTGTGGCAAAAGGAGAAATTGCTTATTTTGAGCAATTTCTCCTTTTGCCATAATGATTTCAAGAGTAGTCTCCTGAAGATGCGTCAAAAATGCATCTATAGGTGGGAAAGGGTTTATATATCACAAACTGTTAGAAGATGAAACTGAAGACAAAATAACTAAAATACATAGCCATACTCGTTTTTAAAACTCAAAGATGCCTTTATTTGATGCCAAACACTGTCATCTTTTTCCTATGAGGCTTCTCATATTGATTCTATGTTTCATCGGAGATAACTGTTAAATTCCGTGGGAATCATAAAATCATTTTGTAAAGCCACAGTTGTCTTTAGAGAATTTAGTTCATTGAGCCATGCTAAAGGAAAACCATCCTTAGGGCATTCATGACCATGTAGAACCGAATTAACCTGTACAAATGCGCAAATTGATCGGGCTCTGCCCTGCTCATAATTTTCCAGAGAAGATATGAGCCGTTCTGCGAGAAAACCAACATTGTGGACTCTGCACAGAGTATCGATCCGGATAAGCCTTAGCATGCCGTGCAGACTAACCTGGACATACACTTTTCGCCTCCTGTGGTTTTTCTGTTTCAGGAATCATTACTCTATACCTCTTTCCCCCCAAGACGGAATGTGTTGGCCTGGATCAGTGTGCACAAACTGTGCAGGCTGTTCTGGGTCGATACATTACGCGGAGGCCATAATGTTGGTTTTCTCGCGGGACGGCTCATATCATGATTTTTACCTCAACTTGTCATCAATATGATAAGAAGCTTTTCCTGGAGCAAAGTAATTCATTTACTTCAATTTCAAACACATGTACTTTATAAAATTACTTACGGATGTTCCAGATTTTTGAAGCTGCCCATAGGTCCACTGAGTCTCTCCCTCAATTCCTGCGCCCATTTCAGTCCTCCTGTCACACTCGGCATGTTCTTGTGAATGGGAACTTTTCCCTGGCTGGCCTTGGTTGCCACTTGTTGGTCATAGATCTCCTTAGCCTGATCAAGCTCCTTGTTCATCATCGACACCAGTACTGGGTATTTCTCTTCAAAGTCTGCCTTGATCAATGGACGCTCCAACAAGGTGCCCATGATGTCCAACAGCTGTAAATTATCAATAATTGACCAGTTAAAATCCAGATCAATTTGTGCATCAGCACAGATTGATCTTGACCTGCACTGTTTGACAATAAGTCACAAAAACCTTTAATTAAGTATATTTGTATCCAAGAGCATAAGATACACAGACTGATCTTAACCTACACTTATTATAAATGAGTTTGTTTTACCCATACTAGCATCGCACTTTTCGAATACTGTTGAGAAAAAATAGCCTGCATATTTGTATTTATAGAATTTGCAGGCGCACTTATTAACCTCAAAATAAATTCTCTAAAATATTCTTTCTTTCGAAGATACAAAAAACTGTGCATGTATAGGAACAAAAGATACATCTTTCAGTTGTCAAACTTGAGAGAGAAAACAACTCCTTTCTGGTGAAGTCCTTGCCCAAAATCATGCTTTAAATCTAACAAGTTGTTCATCACATGGTAAATGCAAATTAATAGTTACCTTGAATTGGCTTTCCAAGCCAGAACAGTCATCAAATCCTTGGCAAATGATGGTGGCCAATCTACGATCAAAGTCTGCAACAGCATTCTTGAAAGTGGTGTACTGGTTGATAAAGCTCTGTAAACAGAAGAGTATAATCATGCAATCAAAAATGGTATGAAATACTGATACTGTCAAATAATTTAAAAACGAAAAGGAAAAACATAGCATTCAGGCATTTAGCATTGCGACTTATTATACTACATTGGCATACAATTTCACAAAAAAGAAAAGAAAATTCTTCAATGTAAACAAAATCAATCAACTTCAAAATGTTCAACTCTTAAAAAGAATAGTTCAACAAATATGAGTACACCTTGCTTCAATATATACTTACAGACAAGCTTTTAAGTTACCTCATTTGACATTTTTACAAAGTTTTCTTTTATGGGAACTTCAAATAGAAAAAAACTATGAATTGTATTTTTATAAAATGAATTTAAAATATTGCCAGGCAAATTGGGAAATACTTGTTTCAAGCATTTTTTCGTTTTTCCACAATGATTTCAAAGTGGTCAGCTTCAAAGATGTCAAATATCCCCTGTATCCAGGAAAGAGTTAACCCTTTCCCTCATGTAGACGCTTTCTGACGCCTCTGCAGCAGACGACTTTTTGAAAACATAGTGACAAAAGAAGAAATTGCACAAAACATGCAATTTCTCCTATTGCCACAATGTTTTCCACTTTTTGTCATGGGTTATCCATTCAATTATGGAGATTTTCTATGTTTTGACAAAATACGTTCAAAGTTGTCTGCTACAGAATTGTCGTATGAGGGAAAGGGTTAAACGAGCTGAATACATTTCCCCATATATACATACCGGATCATTGGGGTCCAAGCAGTCATAGGTAGCCTCGGTGAAGACCTTGTATTGAACGTGGAACTCTTCAAAGATGTTCACAACCTGCTGGCTGAGCACCTTACCCTTAATTCCACCAAGTTCTATCTTCTCCAACTTCATAAACTCAAGGGCACATTCCATCAATTCCTGGAAAATAAAGAAATTCATTTTTTTCAATTATAAGGGAAGTCAACAGAATTAGCAGAAGAGGTATGAGGAAAACATGAGCTAAAATGCGAAAGAAAATTTCATTATTCCCATTAGAATATTATGCTCAGCCTAAATTTAACAAGAGCACCGCATACGGCACAGACTGATAGAAAACAGGGGGAAAAAATGAGCTAAACAAAAAACCTTAACCAGATCAGTCTGCGTGGACTGTGTAGGTTGATCAAGGTCGATATATTACGCAGAGGCCATAATGTTGGTTTTCTCGTGGGAATGCTCATTTGGAAAACAAAATTGACCCTTATCCCATTGAATACTAATTATTAAGTAGCGAACAATGTAGGCCAAGATTAGAGTGCATGAATGTTAAGGCTCATATTTGTCTGCATTGTTGGCAATGAGGGACATTAATGATAATTATATTATCTCCCTTGTCAGATAAAGACCAAGGAAGACCAAATAGTTGGTAGGTCCTTTTAGTTGGAATACTTTGTCTTTATCGCTATTTCGCAATGAGATATTGCAATTACTCTGTACACATTAATCATAAATGTGTTAATTTAAGTGATCATTCAAAAGAAAAAAATTACAAAGCAGTGTTTAAAGAAAACAAATGTGGAATTACTAATCAATCTAATACTAGTTGGCCAAGAAAATGCAATTATAAGTGCACCATCCAGTAAAAAGAAACCAATGATAAAAACAGAGGAAACCAAATGATAGGACCTAGCTAGATGTAGAGAGTATTAAAGGGAGATAACTGACCGATGTCTCCAATTGCAAATTGAATTCATGCACAAAAGTTGTTTAAGTGCATACAGCAGAAAAAGGACTAAACAGGGATTTACAACATAGATTGTAAATCCAATGCATGCTTCCGGCATAGCTTGTAAAATATGGGCATCCCAAACCGGTTGTAAAATAAGCGCCATTAATCTGTCAATAAATGTTGAATCTAAATGAGCTGAAACTATGCTCATCTCCCCTCATTACTCAAGCTTCCTATAAAGTTAAGATTTCCAAAAAGAAGTTACTGAGAAAAAGGTAAGACACTTAAACAGGACGGACAGATGGATAGAATGATGCACACAAACCGATAACACAGCAACTATATACTTTAAAGAAACTTTAGGAGAACATTAAAAGATTTTTAGCTCACCTTGACGGTCTCGACTCTCTCACAGAACTTGTCATAGCGGGCAAACACGAGTTTGGGGGCATATTCCCACTCTTTAGGCTCTGTTTCTTCCTTGAAGTAGGTCTTAAGTTTGATCCTGTGGTCTTCATAAGCCTCTTTGAATGCACTCAGAACATCACAAGCCTTCCTGACTTTGTCAATGGTCTCTTCTACCTCACCCTTGAAGATCTCACCAGGCTCAATGAAGTTTGTTGCCTGAAATATAAATTACTTCTTATACATACTGTATGTGTATATGAATTTGCATTATTTTTGATTTTTTTTTTTTGGTTGCCAACTTTGTTGGAAAATATTAAATTCCACAAAGAGACCAATTTTTCCATATTTTTCAAAGGCATCTAGTTCTGATGGTCAAATGTCGCTTGTATAAGGTAAAGGGTAAAAGATTTAATTATGTTTCTAGATGTGGGCCTTCACCTATTATTGAACCTGGTCATGGATTAATTTTAAATCCCTGTATTTGGTTGATTTAATCATAATCCAGAGTTTGTTAATGGTATAATTTTTCAATTGCCTTTGGATATTTAATAACTACTGTAGAAAGATTAATTATCGTCAGTTCTTATAACCCTTTCCCTGTACAGAAGACTGTTGACATCCAGGCAGCAGACAGCGCAAACAAGGAATTTCTCCTTTTCTTACAATCTATTCCATTCTGTATCAAAACTGAACCTCCAATTTGCCAGACTTTATAATTCCATCAGCAGATATTTTTAAAGCAGACAATCCTAAACAAACCTAACCAAGTAAACAGTTTAATGGAATAAGACAAATTGCTCCTGCCCATGAAGGAGTCCAAATTATAAAAACAACCCAGTGACCATTTCCTTTCTAGTCATGGACTAGATCATGACTAGATTAATCAATGTATTTATTAGTCTTCAATTTCAGAGTGCAGATTAAGCAGTACACTTCTATATGCATGTTTTTCAAGGAATTATCATCATTATTATAAATTTAGAATGTTTCATGAAAGCAGCATTTAAATGTTAAGGATACAAGTATACAAATAGAAAAAAAAATCTAAAATGAAATTAAATTCAATAACCAAGAAATGAATTATGTATGTTAAGAATTAACAAAGAGTTAAATAAGACCAGACATGACCAAGGTTTATCTTTTGTTGCATAAATGGATCATTACAAAATCAATAATTCAATGATCTGGCACATCTCCAAGGGTATTTTGATCAATCCATAATGTTAACACTTTTCCACATCAGATGTATAATGAACTTTTTTTTCCTTTCGCAACAACAATGTCAAAAGGTATCTGCTGCAAACAAGCATTTTCCCCCTTTTTTACACAATATTTACAGCTCTTTTCAATAAAAAATTCTGTCTGTATATAGATTTTTCATATTTTTGCTTTGATGTTTAAAAAGTTGTTGGATGTCAGTTTTTGTATGAGGGAAAATTAAACTATTTGCCACTACTTAGTAAGCCATATATATATATAGGTCTGCATAACAAAACAGGTTGTTAAGGCATGTAAACTCTGCCAAATGTAACCCTTATCCCATTGAATGCTACTTTAAACAGCATTTCAATATGATATTATGAAGGAAATTAAACTGCTATTGGGAACAATGTAGTTCCGGAGAAGCCTGCAAAATTTTGCCGTCGAATCTTGGCCTACATTGTTTGCTTCTCATTTATCAATATTGACTAAGGAAGAGTTCATAAATATTTAAGAACTTATAAAAGAACCAGGGGTGACGATATTAGTTGAAGGAAATCAGCTGGTAAAAGAGTTGAAACATCTTGGGTAAAAAGAAGAAATATCCCGACAAATAAAATAATGTAATTGAGACCGTACAATAAAAAGTCTGAGAAAAGGTGAAATTGTTCCTAACAACCAATATAAAGAGTTTATTTTCCATTGAACTATTTTTACAGGAAATCTTTCAGACTGATCTTTACATGTATGTAAAAAAAAGGGTGTGCTTGCACAAGTTTGGCAAGAATTCTCTTATTAAACATTCAATGGTATATAAATTATATCTTACATATATACTATCACTGAAAATTTATAAGATTTCTTGCAACAGATTTTATACCATCACAAAGTAGCTGATTTTATTACACTTTTGTGATGCGAATATGTTTTGTGACATAGATTGTGATGTTATATGGTATATGGATTAAATTGCAGGAATATTTTGAATTATCTTTAAAAAAAATCAAGGTTCAAAGCCAGAGAGATGTTTGCCCCTATCGAATTACAAAGGTCAATGCTATAAGAAAACCAACCTCAGGGCATAAATTTGTACATCTGAATCATCCTGCACATCAGCTCAATTTTTTTCGGGCCCTACATTGTTTGCCAATTAGTCACAGAAAGTTCAAGGAAATATTTGACAAATATTGTTGGTTTTAACTAAAACAAGTGCACTTGGGTCAATTTTCCTGGACCCATAATGTATTTTTCTTCAGCTTTTACTACAGATAAGGAGGGGTTTACAGCTCTTTTTCCCATAATATCTCTTATTGTCCAACCAAACCTTATGCTGTGGATACTCAAAAGAATCGTCTCAATGAGATGATTCTTTTGTGTACCCACAACATAGGATTAGTGGATAAAATAAGGATTTTAGAACAAGCAAAACGCTCCATATTTGGAGCATTGTTACTATTCTAGCACTTACCATCTGGATGATCATGTTGCACATCTCCTGAAGCAGAACAATTATACGGGCAGGTGTGTTGTAATACGCAGAGTTGGCCCAAACAAGACACAGGCAGTTCATCATCGGGGCAAATGTACTCTTACTCTCGTCAAATTCAGCCTGTTCATAGTCCTCAAAATGGTGACGAATCGGCTTTAGATACATGTTGATATCCTGGGCTTCAGTCAGCGCTGTAATATAGACATTGATAAATATCTTGTTACTCATCATTCAGATTTTGTCATCTGCATTGAGAACACAAGTTGAGAAAAATTATAATGTTTGAATTTGGAAAAAGGATTTTGGTACAGATAAAACTATTTTAGGAAAAGGAGAAATTGCTCATCACAAGTAGTTTCTACTTTTTCCACAATGCATTAAAACTTTTTGAAAAGGCATCAAATTTTGTCTGTATCAGGGAAATAGCTATAATACCTATAATGCAAATAATTATTGAAATACCCATGGATGAGAAAAATCGCAATTACTGAGGGAAAAATAATTCTCATAATAACAACTACTTTAATCAATATGTTATGTCAGTTATGAGAAATTACATAAATCTTCATCATTTGTGTACATGTAATTAATAACTCATTTACCATTGAATATTTAACACAAACATTTTTAGCTGATGTGATTTTACCTGCAAATAACAAGTTCATGCGCAGAAGCATTTATTTGTTTCACATTTGCAAGTATCAATTGTAAACAGAATTATCCTAATCCAAAGGTAAAACCAATACAAAATCATTTTTCATTATAAGAAAACAGTAAAATGTTTAATGAGAAATCAAGATTAGTTTGCCCTTATTAAATCTGTATATCTTACCTGCCACAACATCTCTAAAGATTTCCTTGAATGATAAGAAGTAACTACTTCCAGTTTTCTCAAGGAGTTCAGCCATCTTACGGACTTTGGGATCTCTCAGCTAAAATTTATAAAAGTATGGTAACAGTAATTATGTGTGGCATTAGCAAGACATTTTTTGTGTAAACCATTGGCTATTAGTTAAAAAAGTCCCAATAAAATAGATATTTATTAAATGAAGCTGTCACTAGAAAAAGTGGCACCTCTTGACATGATCTTTGAAATTTAAAGTCACATGAAAACTCATTTATAAAGATTAGCAATTTTGAACAGATTCTGTAAGAAGTGTTTCTATTCCTTTTTAACCCTTGACTGCTAGAACAAACTTTGTAAACCTTGTGCTACCAGTATAAAGCCAGGTCAGTCAGCGCAACTGGGCTGTCTGACCAGACTCTATACCGTTTGCTACTCATCTGAACATTTTTATTTTTATTTTCCTTGAAAAGGCTATGGACTCTTCCAAATGCAAGTCCATTTAAAATTCAGAACTGAAGGGTTAATCAATACTTTACCTGCTCATAAATACACTCCAGATTTGTAGCCTTGTTCTTCCAAAATTCAAGCTCAACGAAGGGAGTTGGGTTCAGACCTTCAAGCAGTGGCTGAGCCGAGTCTCTCTTCAAAACATCCTGGATCTGATGAGTCCATTCAATCACCATCGACTCAATGGTATGAACAAGGGCTCTGTCCAATCCATCTCCACTGAAAAATAAGTTAATTCAAAACTGAAAAATACTATCAAATTCATTCATTGCTTGATTCACTAAAATTTTCTCTAACTTTGCTATTACAATTTATGCCAAAGTGAATATGAATTTCCAACATTTTCAAGATATTTTTTACTTATAGTATACAAAATTATTTATTTACATGAATATCTCTGAATATCTGATTCTTGAATCAAATTTTCTTTCATATATATGAGTAATTATTATCTTAAAAATACAACAATTTCATCTATGAATTGTTAGGAGAAATCTACATTTGCAATTACAAACTTACTTATCTAGTTCAATTTCATGTACCCTCTCAGCACCAACTGGAAGAGGAAGAAGTGTCTTTCCTTTAGCTCGTCCAGATACAACATAGACATTCCCTTTGAGATTGTGGACATGCTTCGTGACATCTTTGGAAACCACATTTGGCCAATGGTCATGGTTCCTCTCATTGGAGAGCAGTGGAACAAGCACCTGAAAATTATGATTAACTTAAGTTAACTGAAAAATGTCATATTCTAAGTGAAGGTTGAAATAGTCTTATTTTTAAATACAGACATGGTTTGACATCTCTGCAGGAGCAAATTGAAAATGTGGCAATATAATCTCAAAATTCTTTGTCTTACTCCGTCTGCATTTTTGTTTTACCCTTTCCCTCATATAGACGCTTTCTGACGCCTTTTTGAAAACAAAGTGACAAAAGAAGAAATTGCTCAAAACGGGCAATTTCTCCTTTTGACACAATGTTTTCCACTTTTAGTCATAGATTATCCATTCAATTATTTACTGTACACGTATACGGCTTACCTCATCTACAAAAGCAGACAGCTGATCAAGTGGAGAATAGGATAAATCTCCATATAAAATGGCCTGACGAAAAGGAACGTCCTTGCTGATCGGTTCCCTCGACCTCTTCACGAAATAGCAAGCTTTCTGCTTCAAGTTTGGTGGCCAATCGTATTGTGCTGTCAGAGATCCCCCTGCGTTATTCAAAATGACAAGAGATAAAATATCCGGCTTTTCGAACCATTCCATAATCAGCATCTTGGTTTCGTCCACGCTGTACATTTTCGCGAATTTGTCCGGCTTGCATTTTGTTGTCTTGATAACATAATCGGCGATAAATTCAACTCGGCTATCGCCGAGTTCCAAGTCCGCCGCCGTAGCCATTATTTAAAAGTATTTTTCAGTATGAAATAAATAAAAATATTTCGAGCCTATCAACAGAAAAACATTGTCCTCTTGACACTTGTCCCGCTCTGTGTCTGCAGAAGAATGTGTTTACATAGTTACCATGGCTAGTATATAACGTAAGGTGCGCGTCTCGTTCTTGCGAGATCGTCTTGTTTTTTTAAATTCCTTTTAATTTAGGTTGTTTATAACTTTGATAGGCGGAATTATGTCAAAAAGTAAAAACGTTATTATTTTACTCGATAAAAAAGTAATAATACGCAAGGTATTCATTTTTGCTATTGATATCAGGGGAGGTAACTGATCTAAGAAAATGTATGGGTTGGTTACCTCCCTCGGTACGCACAAATATACACTTCATTAATAAATGGTTTAACCCTTTCCCTCCTGCTGACACATTTTGACGCAATAGCAGCAGACAAATTTTGAAAAAAAAATGTAGCCAAAGGTGAAATTACACGCCATATGGATAGAATTGCACCTTCACCGACCAACACGTCCCTCCTCCCGTGCAAAAACAAATTCATACTAATCAATTTGTAATGAGTTTGGTGCTAAATCAGCTAAATTATGAAACAGAATTGTTTCCCGGTTATGAAACGACTTTTCCATAACAATTGGTATTTTATTCAATGACGGTAAATAATACCTTAAATGGATTTGCAATACCATTTTTTTTCATAATCTTAAATGGTGTCTGACAAATTTAAACGACACCTTCATTTTACCTGTATTGTATTAAACGTGTACCGGGTCTTCACAGAGAAAAGTAGTCCAAATGATTTAAAATCTCGGTTGCTCGTTTTATCATCTGTCATTTATTGTGCAACCGTCCAGGCACTAACCGCGACATATGTTGCTTAACTTTGTGAAAAAGCCAACCACTCTACCAACGTCGGCACAGCAGATGGCTTCCACCACAGGGCTGTAGAAGTGGTATTTGTACCTATACCCATTTCCTGTTATACAGTTCCCTTAACTTCGAGCCGAAGTCTCACACCTGTACACTACCAGGATCAACTATTACGTATAAGTAGTCCCAGCCGTGATGTACATTGAGGGGAAATGTGTACATTTGAGAAATTGGAAAGTTCCGTTTTGATATGTAGCCTGAGTATGTGTAATAGGGATACACTTATTCTGCCTTGGTATAGAGCTAGATTTTATAGCCAATGTGGTATAGCGTTCCACTTTGATCCAAGAGGTGTAAGGTTTGAGCCTTGGTCAGGTCGGATCTTTTATGACTGTTACAAATTGTGCCCATTAGTAAAAGTCTTAAAAAAATTGACCTGACCAGGGCTTGAACCTTGGACCTCTTGGTCTGAAATTACTCATTAAGAGCAATTACTTCTTATCTCACAATGTTTTAGACTTTTATGTCAAAATCATTCCTTAGAATTTCCAAATTTGAGATAATGGTTCATTTTAGTCAGCAGATCTTTTTAAGGCAGGTAACTCAAAAATGAACATCAGGTAAAAGGTTAAAAAAAAAAACCAACAACAGACAAACAGGTTGTTGAATGAAATATTTCCCATTTTCATAAATATACAAAATCTCTTGTTCAAATCCTACGGTATGTATTTATCAAACTTGCATTGAATAAGCAATCATCATTAATATACCAGAAGATTGAAAATAAAATAAATCAGTGCTTAACTTTACTATGATTTTCAACGTTGTAAATATGATGTAAAAACAGGAAATTAACCTTTAAAAGAAATGTAATCTTAGTTGTCATTTTTTCTAACAATGAAAAATCGGGCTCCTTTTCCGTTTTATCGTTTACCTGTTTACAGACGTCTTTGCAGAAGACAACTCTAATAACATTCACTCTTTCCCACATACAACAAACCTGCAGTAGACAACTTTTAAAACATCAAGGCAAACTTTTTTTTTAAAGAAAATAACTATTGTTGAAACATTGTGGCAAAAGGAGAAATAGCTCATAATAAGCAATTTCTCATTTTTCCACAATGTTTTCAAAATTTGTCGGCTGCAAATTCGTCAAAATGTGTGGAACGAGGGTTAGATTAAAAACATTAACTCGCATACAAAAAATGTGTGGCAGGCGACTTCAAAAATAAAGTATAAGCAATTTCTCATTTTGCAACAATGCTGTAGATTAATCAAATTATGTCTATATGTGAGGAACGAGGGGTAAATTGCTATAAATCTGTTGTTTCCCATATATTGTAAACGTATGTGAATATAGAAACACCTGCGCTGGATTATTTCCCTTTACGTGTGGTACTTATTCTCACGATGAAAGTCCTGTGATTCATATGACCTGGCAAGAATTTACCCTTTCCCACTTACAACAATTCTGCAGCAGACGACTTTGTTAACATGTTGGAAAAAATCTGTAGTTTAAAACTATGTGGCAAAGGGAGAAATTGCTAGAATTGAGCAATATCTCTTTTTTGTCATAGTGTTTTAAAAAGTCGTATGTATTGTCGTCAAGATGTGCCGTATGTTTGAAAGGGAAAACATACGTGATTATGGAAAAGAAAAAATGCTGGATTATTTCCCTTGTGTGTGTATCTACTCTTTCAATCCCAATGGCAATATTGAGATTTTTTGCACCTGAAATCAGCATTGTTTGCCTTTAAGTTATCAAAATATTCCAAAGAATATTCCATGAGAAATGGAGACGCCCGATTTTGAACAAGGAATAGTCTACTTTAAACAATTCGGCGCTGAAAGATGTAACCCTTAGTAGCAGCACCAAGCACATATTATGAAGCTAATTATCATTTATTATGAATTTGTCCTTGATAAATATTTATCCCTTTTTCTCAAGCGGACGCTTTCTGTCAATTCTGCAGCAGACGACAATTGAAGAAAATGTGGCAAAAGGAGAAAATGTTCATGATGCTTTCAACTTTACTTGGTGGCTTTTTTTTTCCCATTAAAACATTTCAAAGTCTTCTGAAAGTGCCAAAGACTTTAAAAAATGGTACTAATGAATGCCCTCCTTGGCACTCAGGGTTGCGGGGTTAGCATAACGACTGACTTGCTGGTGTCAGGATAAAGGGATCAGTAGTACTGGTAACCTACCCAGGAAACGCCGTGATATAACTAAAAAAATGTTGAAAAGCGGCGTAAAACACCAAACAATCAATCAAAGTTGTTTGTTGCATGTGGGAAAGGGTTTTGTTAAGTGAGCAGCGGACAACGTAGATCATGATTGGACTGCATAAATGTGCTGGATAATCTCGGTCTACATCGTTCACAAATATGATTTCGGAGAAAACAAATCAGGCTATTGTGATATTGGAAATAGAAGAGCTGCTTTTAAGCGTCTCCCACTCAACTACAGGTCATGTACTGGTTCTTTCAAGAAATAACCTCGCGTGTATCTGTGCTATACACCGGGCACGTAAAAGGACCAATGGGTCTTTTCGGAAAGACCTAGGATATCGCGACCGGACCTCCCTTGTATCTAACTTTATCTGCTCGCCAAATAGTTAATTCTGCACGGCGAAGGTAAATAAAAATAAACAAACAATAAGGGTCACTACGCTTTTTAAAGCAGTCTGGGTAACTATATAGCGCTTGAAAATGGGAGAGTATCTGACAGTGCTCAATATTCAAGAACACCGAAAACGCAGGATTAACTCTAAAAACGACATTGATCTATCTATCTTTTTGAAAATGAAAGCAAATATTTGTTTACCAATGTCTGGAGGATTTAACTTTTTTTTAGCAATAACGAGTATACGTCAGTTTTCTTGGAATTGAAGCGAGTTGGTTTGAGATAATAAGGAACGTCAACTCTTGTAAAGGAAAAGGGATTCAAGTTCGCTGAGAGACGTAGAAGTGACGTCATTATTCAAACGGAAGTCAACGTCGCTACGTTAACAACGTCACTTTAGAGTCGACGCTGCTTCAACGTCCATCCTATTCACAGGGAAAAAACAATGACGGAAATAAAAACAAACGGTAATTCTAATTTAAAACATTTCATTTTCAAATGTGGCACTCATAAACAAGCACGTAAACAAATATACATTTATGTATACACGAACCTATAAATAGTTTATTGAAATTCAATTGAAAACCTGTAGGCCTACATTGAATGAGAAATATCTTAGCAACCCAAGACATTTGTCATTTAGCTTAGTCTACAGCAAGGCTCTATACTCGATATATTTTAAGTGGGTTTTTCATTTGAATACATGTATAACCATGGACAAATAAAAAGCAAATTGAGTCGTGTTGAGCAAACCTATCCTATTTGTCCTATGTGTATATTGAAAACTATATGCGTATCCATGCTATCTAACCTAACAAATACAACGAATGATCTGGCTATACAATGATCGCAAATGCATTTGAATTAGTTTGCCTTGAAGACGGCTCATATAAGAGGTGCTAAATTTAAATATTTTAACAAAAAAACGTAGACGTTACAAAATGTAATGTCTTTTAATTAATAGATTTTGATACATCAACTACGCCAGTTGTGGGTGACCAAAGGGCAGAGATAATCAACATCCAAGCACTCCCTAAATACAATAAGATTGTTATCGATTTGACTGATGATACAGACACGGAGTCAGATGATGATGATGTGGGTCCAACCCAGAAAGTTAAGGTAAAATTATGTTTCTTCGTTTTCTTTCTTCATCCATTATTTGCCATTCTTTTTTTTTTCTCCACCTTATTTCTTTTATAAATGACATCGCCTATGCACTTTATGTTTTCCGTTATATGTATTTATTGGCATTCAGGAATCATTGGTCAGTGTTCTATTGTAAAACCCAAATAAAACAAAATATAAATATTACCATGATATTTTCAGAGAACAAGAACAAACGTTTCAGCAGTCAATGATGGTCATACAGTCAATAAGATTCCTCTGACTACAAGTGCTGCCCTTGTAGATCTTACAAACGATTCAAACAGCGAAACGAAGGGCGTTAGAGGTGATGGAAGTATCGATCTCAACGAAAATGTACAAGACACCAAACGGGAAGGAAGTTTCGACTTTACAGGAGAATCACAAGTCGACATCAATGTCGCCAAGCGTGCAAGAAGTATTGATCTTACTGGGGAATCACAAGTCGACATCAATATCGCCAAACGTGCACGAAGTATTGATCTTACTGATGAATCACAAGTCCACCGTGCACGAAGTATTGATATTACTGATGAATCACAAGTCGACATCAATATCGTCAAACGTGCAGGAAGTATTGATCTTACTGATGAATCACAAGTCGACATCAATATCGCCAAACGTGCAGGAAGTATTGATATTACTGATGAATCACAAGTCGACATCAATATCGCCAAACGTGCACGAAGTATTGATATTACCAAACAATTCAACACAAAGTTCGCTAAAAGTGCAGAAAGTATACACCATAATGGAGTGTCACAAGTCGATATCGAGTTTGCCAAACGTGAAGGAAGTATCGATTTTAGTCAACAATTAGATACCAATGAAGCTGGTCTATTAAGAGATTTAGATAGCGACAAGAGCATCTTTAAAAACTCAGGAAAACAAGCAGGTAGGATTTCTGAAACTAATAACGTACCCATGTATAAGGCAGTTGTTCAAATCACTTCATATAATTATAACGAGAAGAACCTTCTTTTTACTTATATCAAAGATTAGATTCAATGTATTGTCCGCGTCAATTAATTGTTTTGTTTACGTTATAGTTTATCATTATCATTTATTACACTTCGACGAATTTCTAATTGGCCACCTAGTTTTTATCATATTTTAGGAAAAGTATTCGGAGAAAAATACAAATAACTAAATATAAGTTTAATACAATTTATTCCTAATATGTAAAAGAAAACTTCATTGAAATTTGATAACGGGAACTAACTTAACAGAGATGGTTAACATGGACACCCTTAAAACAAAAACTGCAAGATCAAATCACGTCGTATTTGATTTCGTTTTAATACTTTGTATGTCTACCTGCTACGGCAATTACAACAAGGCACCTTGTCCTCATTGATATAATGTATCTGTGAAGATACTGTTGTGGGATGGCCGCCCACATCTGATGAATTACACGCGTGAGCTCCCTGAGATTTGGTTGCAGCGGCCGGGCACGCACCTTGCACTTCAATAGGTCCCACACGTGCTCGATCGGATTTAAATCCGGACTTTTTTGCAGGCCATTGGAGTGTTCGCACGTTGTTTGCTGCAAGCATTACTTGTGTGCTTCTAGCCGTGTGACATGGTGCGTTTTATAACGACGCATAACATACCTGTCTGATAGGATGCCGGCACGAATAATTCCAACGGCTTGAGCGCGTTCTGCAATGCTCATTCTCGCCATATTTAATGTTTTTTCATAAAGGACAATCCACGAAGAATACATTCCTACCAAATACGCCAACTACCATGCCGTGCACAAGGAACGCGAGCACATAGGCTATTTTCGCACCTACCGTTCCGCATGGATGACTTTGTACATGAATACGTGTTTTCTTTCTGTAAATCGATAGATTGGTGTGTACAATACAAAAATAACAAAACTTTAGATTTATTGATTAAATATGTCGCATAATATCATAGTTTATATGGTGGCCAATTAGAAATTCGTCGAAGTGTATAATTATTATAATCATCATCATAATTATCATTATATTTATGATAATAACTTTTTTTATTTATTGTTGTTATTGGCTAAATTTCATTATTAAGAAAAATGTAGAAGAGAAGAAAGAAAAAAACAAAACATCTTTTATACGATATTAATCGTATTATGACGGTGGAACAGCTGTCCATCTTTAAATACATACGCTCTGTTTTATCATTGCAGACTCTCTATCCGTATCATTGATTGACGATGATATAGTTATGACCTCAATCCGCTCCACTCAGCCTTCGCCAGTCTCGACCACGTGTTATAGGTTGGCAAAATTATCAGTCGACGATACAACAGTAAACGTATCGGTTAATGACAAACGTGCTTCTGTCTTGGCCTACACTTGTCTGTCGGTTTCATCTTCAGGCACCAATGCTGTTCCGACTTTCCAAGCACGTTTTGGAAATACAAGTCAAACTTCTCCCAAAGGTGCAATAAATGTTGTCCCAAATTGTGCTGGACCGAATGGTGTCCCAAATTATACTAGACCGAATGCTGTCCCAAATGATATTGGAACGAATAATATCCCTTACACACGAAGATATGGTACAATCATTGTCCCACGTATGTTCGCCTATGGCACCAATTCCGATTCTGATGGTGGTGGCGATGACTCTCATCGTAACGCTGTTTTGGGACGGATAGAGGAAAGAATGGACGACTCCCATAACACATCTACATGGACTCAGGCTCATACTTCCATTGGAAATCTATTCGGTCCACCATTCACACGTAAACTGGGGTGTGAAGAAGCAATGGATGTTGAATATGGAGACAAGATCAGCAAAAACGTTCTAGCATCCCAACTATATGGTAAGTATTTCTTAGTTTATTTCTTTTCCACATACATCTATGCATTCTGACATATTCTAAGGGTGACTTTTGAAAACAATGTGGCTTAAAGAGAAATTGAGCCGAATGAACATCGTCTCATGTACCCTTAATATTTTGAATTATATTCAATTAACAATTTTACTTTCATCTGTAAGTATATATTTTTTCCAGGATGTTTTCAAAGTAGAATTGTGCTTCTCTACACGATTTGTATTCTCTTATGAGCTCCCATTCCGAGACGGCAATACAACTATCTGTATCTCTGTATATCATCTCCTTTATATACATACTGATAAACAAGCCAAGCAATAAGGGACACATATTGTTTTCTCATGTATTGTAATTTTTTTGGGGCCGGAGGCCTATATTATCTATTAATGTTCCGGGTTCGATCCCATGGTCCTTGTGGAGTGCCAATGGGTAAGGCATTTTTCCTAGCCTAGTAATGGTTTGTTTACCCAGGGATCATGAAAAACTGAATTGTCGCCAAGATATAACTGAAATAAATGGCGTAAAATACCAATAGATAAGTATATTTACTGATTACGTTAAAAAGTGAAAAACAAAAACAAATGTTAACTATTTACCCACCACCGTATGCGAGATCTATCAACGTTTTCGTTGTTCTATTGTGTACGACAATGAATCAAAATTACGAACATTGTAGACAATATAAGCCTGCACATGTGTTTGTCAGAACTAACATTCTACATCATATTTTCAAGGCACCGCACATACGGCTCCAATGGACATTGAACATACACCGAGCCACCTGACAGCTACAGACCCCGGACTATCCAAGCAGCAACAGACACCACCAAATGCGGCAGCATCTAAACACAATGTCGCGAAGAAGAGAAAACAATATGATTCGGCAGAAACAGACACAGGTAAATTACTGTTTTCAGTTAATTCCGAAAGTGTAACGTTGATCACCATCCCATACTCACCATATACACGTTGCTCCAAGAAAACCCAACATTAGAGTAATGTTTACACGTGTCTGCGCATGCAACATACAACAATTCTGCAGCAGACGACTTTCAAAACTGATCGACAAAAACATGAAAAATCTCAATATATGAGAGTTTAACTATCAAATAGAGTTGAAAACATTGTGGCAAAAGGAGAAATCGCTCGATTTGAGCATTTTTTTTCTTTTCCCACAGCCCGAGCCCCGGTAGCTCAGTCGGCGACGCGGGCTGTCAATCCAGGCGTTGTGAGTTCGAATCCCAGCTCGGCCAACATTCTTTCCGACGTTTGACAAAAGTCATTGTGACATCGTCTTTCACCAATGGGCTGTTTAACAGTCTATGTTGATATACAGCCAGTTGCTTCGAAAGTATGTTGTGTAATGTACTGGTGTTGGAAAACCAGGAAACGCATGAGTAAGTGAAATGGTCGCCTTGATATGACTGAAAAATTGTTGAAAACGGAGTTAAACCCTAATCAATCAATCTTTTCACAATTTTTTTTCAAAAGTCGTCTGCTGCAGATGTGTCAAAATGCGTCTACAAGTGGGAAAGGGTTAAAACCTGTCTGCGCATTAATGCTAATGATCCAAATAGATACTGATTAACAGATGTCTCTTGAAACTTTCTATGAATAATTGTCGGATGCACCGTCAGATCTGAATCTACACTGATCGCAAATATCTTAAGAATTTGTTTTGGTATACGTAATGTATAATATCCAATCGGAACTCTCCAGCTATACTCTTTGTCTCGATATCTTACCATAAATAGACAAGAGAGACAATCTCATTAGCATCATCTCCTATTAATGCTACGCATAAACGCTTACATTTAGTCAGATCGTGTACTTTAGTCAGATAGACAAGAGAGACTAAATCTGATGAAAACCATATCCTAATATTTGCTCCGCATACTGTAAGAGATCGTGTACTTTATTCAGCCAGTCGCGGCACGACGGTCATGGTGGGGTGCTCTTGGGCAAGGCACATTTTCTAGCCTAGTACTGGTTTGTTTACCCAGGGATCATGAATAAGTGAACTGTCGCCGTGATATAACTGAAATAATGTTGAAAACGGCGTAAAACCCCAATAAAACAAACAAACTTCATTCAGCTTGAATGAGACCAGAACGGTGAATTTGAAATTATGTTAGATATAAGCTTGGCTAATACAAGTTAACCCGGAACCAGATATGCAATGTGTGATCCGCGTGTAACATATACCAGACATTACAACTGGAATTCTGGGAGTACGTCTTTAGCCCGGAATTGAAACTATTATGGGAAAATGAGAAATTTGTCAAATGTGTTAAATACAAATACTTTGGTACGACAATACTTGTTTATTTTCATATGCAATATATATCAGATTGCTGTTCTCCATTACTGTTTCTTATATAAAACACTTTTAAAATGAACACGTCTGAAAGTTAGTATTAGACAAATGTGTTTTTTTTTCTAACATATTAACAGAAGCCAAAAGAAACTGTGACATCCGAAATTCGAGATATACTGGAATTAAGACCCAACAAAGTACAAGCACTGGGGATGCACGCCAATTGTACACACAGACCGTTAAAAAGGTTCAGCCAATCACAAGAAACGCAGTTCACAGCCACCCAACAGTCCAAACATCTAAACAGGTCGCGGCAATGTTTAAACCTAGCACAAGTTTAGCAATCCAAAGCGATAGTGCCAGTCAAACCTCTACAATGGTTAAACAAAATACGAGCGCAGCAATTCAAAGTGCAACGGTAGGCTCTGGACACGCTAGACTAAAGTGTAACCCACGTAGAAGTTCAACGAAACATATCGATGGTTCACGATGCAATAGCACAAAACAACTCGATCTTGCCCTTCTTCTAAGCCAAATTAAATGGGTTGGTAATACATCAGGTGGCGATGGGTCGACTTCAGGGTTAGACGTGAACCCCGGAAAGGTTCCCAATTCCAACCTGTGGGGATGTACGAAAGTTGGAGTAGGACATAGTCGGAAGAGATTGGCTTTCGATGATCTTGACCAGCAGCCAGCTGCCAAATACAGAGAAACTAATCACCTATAGAGAAAGAAACTGTGAAAGAATTTGTTGTTTAGATATGGTGAAATTATTGGAAAGATAATGCACATGTTATGTTTTCATTATGTCTTTATAACACTTTAGTATTGGTGAATTTTATGAAAATAGGAATTATTTAAACAATATTAAGTTTCAATAAAATAACATTATTTTGAAAAACGTGTTTATTATGCTGGATATTTTGGGTGTTTAGTGTCACCTTATTTGTTTTACATCTGTTGTGAATCAAGTTCATATGTTGTGTGTTTAGTGTAAGCTTCTTTGTTTTACATCTGTTGTGAATCAATCTCGATTTCTGCTTCCTGAAACCCCCTAACCCCTTCCAACATATAAAGACTTTCTGATGCCTCTGCAGCAGACGAATTTTGAAATATTTGCGACAAAAGGAGAAATAGCTCACATAATGATCAATTTCTCCATTTGTCACAAGGATTTCAACTCTATTCAATAATGAAACTATCATTTATGGAGATTTTCTATTTTTTATATTGATCATTTCTAAGTCGTCTGCTGCGGATTTATTGTATGTGGGAAAGGGTTAAAACAACATTTACTTATGTCGTATCACACGACTTTAAACTAAATTATGCTAACAATATAGAGCAATATCAGTATGCACATTCGTGTAGTCTGATCTTGTTCTACACGGTGAGCATAAACTACATTGTGCAATATCAATATGCATATTAGTGTAAACTGATCTTGTTCTACAGGGCGAGAATAAACTACATTATACAATATCGATATGCATATTAGTGTAAACTGATCTTGTTCTACAGGGCGAGTATAAACTACATTATACACTATCGATATGCATATTAGTGTAAATTGATCTTGTTCTACAGGGCGAGTATAAACTACATTTTACAATATCCATATGCATATTAGTGTAAACTGATCTTGTTCTACAGGGCGAGTATAAACTACATTATACAATATCGATATGCATATTAGTGTAAACTGATCTTGTTCTACAGGGTGAGTATAAACTACATTATACAATATAAATATGCATATTAGTGTAAACTGATCCTGTTCTACACGGCGAGCATAAACTACATTATACAATATCAATATGCAATATCAATATGCATATTAGTGTAAACTGATCTAGTTCTACACGGCGTGCATAAACTACATTATACAATATCAATATGCATATTAGTGTAAACTGATCTAGTTCTACACGGCGTGCATAAACTACATTAAACAATATCAATATGCATATTAGTGTAAACTGATTTAGTTCTACACGGCGTGCATAAACTACATTATACAATATCAATATGCAATATGCATATTAGTGTAAACTGATCTAGTTCTACACTGCGAGCATAAACTACATTATACAATATCAATATCAATATGCAATATGCATATTAGTGTAAACTAATCTAGTTATACACGGCGTGCATAAACTACATTATACAATATCAATATGCATATTAGTGTAAACTGATCTAGTTCTACACTGCGAGCATAAACTACATTATACATTATCAATGTGCAATATGCATATTAGTGTAAACTGATCTAGTTCTACACGGTGAGCATAAACTACATTATACAATATCCAAACAATATCAATGTGCATATTAGTGTAAACTGATCTTGTTCTACAAGGCGTGCATAAACTACATTATACAATATCAATATGCATTTTAGTGTAAACTGATCCTGTTCTACACGGCGAGCATAAACTACATTATACAATATCAATATGCACATTCGTGTAAACTGATCTTGTTCTACAGTGAGCATAAACTACATAATACAATTATGCTGTCTAATGCGCCGCGTCGAAATGCGTCCCCCCAGAGATTAACAACAACAACAATGTCTTCTGCTTGTAGTGTATTTGGGACGATTTACTGTAAATATATAATACATAAATCCTACTAACTCTGTAACAAGCATTGAAATATGCCATTTAACAAAGACAATTGCAATCAAACAATAAAATTAACAAAGTCATGGCGTTATTAAGAAATACTGGAAAACATTGTGAGAAATACAGGAATTATATTAAGACACAAGAAAACATAGCCCTAGCAAGAATAAAGTGGATAAATAAAGTGGGAAAAGAAGCCAAGCCTATATAGCGTAAAGTATTTGGTGTAAAGTTAAATTCTCCAGAAAACATTGTGACAAAAGGATAAATTCTAAAAGGCAATACAATAATTCAGTGTAATTAACTTAACAATAATGTAATAGACAAAGAAAAACTGTTATTTAACATACCAACTGTGTGGCTCAATCTCAGCATAGTTTCAACATTGTGTCCACGTCTTACTCCAACGGAGTCCAGAGAGAAAGTAACCGGTTTTAGAAGACTAATAATAGAAAGACTAGTTAAAACAACTAAAGCCTGAGGTACCCCACAGGGCAATAGCAATTTTACCTAGCCAACTGTACATATACTACGTACATGTTTACCCTTTACATGTTTTACATGAATTTGGCTACAACATCCTCCCCCCTAATTGCGGCCTTACGCAATTACATATAACATTTAAAAAATACATATCAAACAACATAGAAAATAGACACATATAATGGATTTCCAGATTATTGCTCATGACAAACTGATCGACAGGTTTTGTTAAATTGTTGGCAACTACTTAGATTACTCAACAATTAAACACAACTTATGTATAGGTCTTTCTAGAACATTTGTTTGCGTTTTTACAAGTACTCTACGTACTTTACCTAACCTATCTGACATGACTTTCACGATACGTCCTAGTGGCCACGAACCCCTAGGTGCGCGTTCATCGACGATGAGAACTATATCACCAACATTGAAATTTCTCTGCGGCCGAAACCATTTCTGTCTTTCTTGCAAAAGAGGAAGATATTCGCGAATCCATCTTTTCCAAAACAAATTTGCCATGTACTGCACTTGCCGCCAACGACGCGAACAATATTGATCTTCCTTATTAAAGCAACCAGGAGGTAAAGCTGGCGTACGCTTTAGCAAAAGTAAATGGTTAGGTGTAAGAGCTTCCAAATCACCATAGCTATCTGACAGCTGGGTTATTGGTCTATCATTAACAATAGCTTCCACCTCACATAGAACCGTGTGCAACATTTCATCATTCAGTACCTGTTCCTTCAAAACAGCATGAAGTACTTGGCGAATTGTCCTAATCATTCGCTCCCACACGCCACCGAAATGGGATGCAGAAGGCGGGTTAAAACGCCAGTCAATGTTTTTCCGCAAGAGATGGTTGTGAATTTGACCTTTGTTCAATTCCCTAACTGATTTTAAAAGCTCACGGCGAGCTCCAACTAAATTAGAACCATTGTCTGACAGAATGTTCTTACACTGCCCCCGACGCGCAGCGAATCTTCGGATAGCATTAATGCAAGAACTAGTATCCAAAGTATCTGCAACCTCGATATGTATAGCTCGCGTACTAAAGCAAGTGAATACCACACCGTACCGCTTCACTAATGAACGCCTAACCTTTACTTGAATTGGACCGAAATAATCCATACCTACACTTGTAAATGGGGGTTCATCAGGGACAAGTCTTTCAACAGGTAAGTCAGCCATTTGTTGAAAACCAGGTTTAGCCTTTATCTTACGACAGATGACACATTTTGAAAGAACCTTTCTTACAGCAGTTGGTGCATTAATCACCCAACACTTCTCACGCAGCCGAGCCATAACAGAGTTCCTACCCAAATGACCTACATTCCTATGTATCTCTTCAATTATGAGCTCTGAAACACGGCAACATTTTGGCAAGATAGGTGGATGTTTGGAATGCTCCGGCATACAAGCCCTAGAAATACGACCACCAACCTTTATCAACCCGTCATCAAAGTAAGGATTTAAACTTTGAACCCTACTACCCACTTTTACAGGACTACCAGCCTTCAACAAACCAACCTCTTCAGAAAACTCTTGTGACTGACAATTCTGAATAATGACATTTTCTGCCGTAACTATATCCTTAGAGGAAAGCATATTACTAGAAACACTCAATGAAGGCTTTGACGCACCATCTTCCAGACGAACCCTGTTTTGTAAAATCTTCCTGAACATCAAAAGACACGCTACTGCCCTTACCAAAGAAGTCCAATTTGAATAGTAATTTGTCAGCTTAGTAACTGGGCTTTCAAAACCAGTATCGTACTGAACACTACTTACACTAGCATTAACAAAATGCAGACGACAACTTTCCCTTTTCACTTCAATATCACCTTCCCGAACATCAAGAGAAGATGGCTGACTGGGCCAATACTCTGATCCTTTCCACAAAAAGTTTGGACCAGTATTCCACTCCCTATTGCATAAAAATTGATTTACAGAGCAACCCCTAGAAGTCAGATCAGCAGGATTCAACTTTGAGGGTATATACATCCACTGATTTGGATCAGAACCCTCACGAACAATTGTTAACCGATTAGCTACGAACGTCTGAAACCTTGCAGTATCATTCCGAATATAGTACAAAACTGCCATACTATCAGTCCAGAAATAGGATTTAGCAATTGGAAGATCTAGCTCGCGTTTTAACATATTGTCAACCTTTACAGCAATGGTAGCCGCAGTTAATTCTAAGCGGGGAACCGTGATTTGCTTAAGCGGAGCTACACGAGACTTTGCAGTTACCAGTGTAACATGAACCCTACCGTGGGAATTGACCAAGTACAAATATGTCACCGTCCCGTAACCCGACTCACTGGCATCTGAAAAGTGATGCAAAACTGCTTCTGACACATCACCAAATTTCTGGGGCCGTAAACACCGATTCACTTTGAAGTCCTTTAGACACTCAATTTCATGCAACCAACTCTCCCAAGACCTACGCAAATTGTCTGGCAATATATCATCCCACTCAAGCCGAAGCCTACAAGATTCCTGGAGTAAGCACTTAGCAGGTAATACAACGGGAGATAACAAACCCAAAGGGTCGTAAACCGAGCTGACAAGAGAAAGAATACCTCTTCGTGTTGATGGCTTTTCTTTTAAATCTAGTTTGAATCCGAACGTATCAGTTTCAGCGTTCCAATTAACACCCAGTGCTCGCTCGATTGGAAGACTATCCTGTTCCAGATCTAAATCCTTGACCTCTGGAGCCCAATCACTCTTTGGAATTGACACCATGACTTCCTTACTATTACTAACCCATTTTGTAATATTAAAGCCACCAGAACCTAAAATGAACTTAAGGTCATTTATCATAGATTTTGCTTTAGCAACAGACTCGACGGACTTCAAACAATCATCAACATAGAAGTTCTTGAGAACTGTGTTCACCACATCCTCATCAAATTGACCATTTGCACTTAAAGCTGTTTTCCTAAGAGCGAAATTGCAAACACTCGGCGAGGAATTTGCCCCAAACAAATGCACCACCATTTGATACTGTAACACCGGTTTATCAACATCACCTTCCTGCCACCATAGAAACCTGAGAAAACTCGCATGTGACATTGGGACATGCACTTGATAAAACATGCTTTCTATGTCGCCCATGAAAGCAACATTCCCATCTCTGAACCTAAGTAAGGTGCCAATTAAAGTGTTTGTAAGGTATGGTCCTTGCAAGAGCTTGTCATTTAACGACGTGCCTTGATAGCGTGCTGCGCAATCAAACACAACCATTAACTTCCGTTTCTGAGGGTGGTACACCCCGTGATGAGGCAGAAACCACACTTTTCCATCGTCCTGATCTAAACAATCGAGTGGGACCTGTTTAGCATACCCTTTGTCAATGATCTTGTGCATGAATTCTTTATACTCAGAATAGAATTGATCATCTCGTTTCAAGCGTTTCCTCAATAACCATAACCTATGTTCAGCTTGACGTTTGTTATTAGGCATTGAAACATTTTGGTCACGAAAGGGTAAGTCTACAACATAATGACCATCCTTGAACGTTGCAGACTTTTCAACTAGGTCTAGAAAGAGTCTCTCTTCCTTGGACGGCTCAGACACATCATCAACTGACCTCTCGCAAAAGTCATGATTAAAATGATTATTAAGCTGTTCATCTAGTGTAGGGGGTGCCGTTACCTGTATGCAATTGGTAGAAACATGCACTGAAACATCTTCACTACAATTGTCGCATGCTTCAATAGGACCATTTATGACCCACCCAAAGACCGTTCTGACTGCAAAGGGACCATTATTCTGACTGAGGATCACCTCCCAAGGTTCCATAGCTTTTGGTACATTAACTCCTACCAACAAATCAACATCACTATTTAACCTTAGCAAAGGGACATTTTTCAAATAGGGCCAATTCTTCAAATCTGACGTATTCACTACATCAAAACTAGAAACAGGTAACCTTTTCTGACTAAGCACGGACGGCAGATTAACAACATTGGAATCTCCTAGACTACATAATTCCAGCCCTGTTAACAAAAAACGTTTGTCAGTTTGATCCTTATCCATAGTGTGCAATGTGACCGATATCCTCTGACCTTCGATACCTAATCTACGCATCAAAGACTCCGTACAAAATGTAGCTGTACTTCCCGAATCCAGAAAAGCATATGTATCTACATACTTATGACTACTCTTGTGTTTCACCCTTACAGGTACAATAGGGAGTATATGCTTTCTGCTACCTAAATCACTAGTAAATGTTGCCGTAACAGAATTTCTACCAAACCCTGTCCCTTGATCGGCATGCAAAATTGATGGGTGCGACCTATTACAAATAGTACATACCAGCTTCTTTTGACATGAACCTTTGAAATGACCAGACCTCAAACAACCAAAACACAGACCTTTCGACTTCAGAAATTCATACCGCTCCTTCAGCAAACTGTCTCTAATCACAGAACACTGGTCAAGAGAATGAGAATCATTACTGCAAAATAAACATGGATGGATGAACGCTAAACCCTTCTTCAATGTATTTGATTCGTCAGTTTTGTTTTCAAAGGTTCCTCTAAGCTTAGACTTGTCATCCCCTGAGACATGAGTAATCAGCGACTTTGAATAGCTCAAGCTTTTGCCGACGTATTTATATGACGCTTGTTTGTCAGTATTACCAACATTACTCAGCTCCTTACCAAATATTGGGTCATTGGCCTTCTTAGCCTCGCGACGGACAAAATCAACTAACTGAGAGAATTTTACTACATAGCCCTTTCCTTTTGTTTCAAATGCTATATTTCTCCATTTATCGTGCAAATAGAAAGGCAACTTTTTCACTAAAAGCTTAAGATTGTCTGAATACTCAAGAACGCGGACGGCTTCAATATTTTCGACCGCGTATTGGCATTCCCTTAAAAAGATACCAAATTCATCCAAACCTTTATAGTTATCTCCCTTTAGCAGTGGCCAGTCTAAGGCTCGTTTTACATAAGCATGAGCAATAACCTCTGGATCACCATATCGTTCCTGAAATTCAGCTAAAGCAGCATTAAAACCTAGTTGAGCATTAAGGTAAGAGTAGCCTAATACAATCTTGTTAGCTTCGCCAGTAGTAAATTGCAGCAAGTAATTTAACCTTTCGTCAAAGGAACTAGTTGTTGCATTAACTCTCGCATTAAATTGTCTCATAAAAGATATGTATTCAATGACATTTCCGCTAAAGGGCTTAATCTCAGGAATAGGTTTACGCAATTCATGACTAAGAGCTAAAATGCCGGAATTGGTATTAGTAGCGCTTGCTTCAGAGGCAATATACTTTGGAGGAATAGATTGATGCACTACATTTTTAGCAATGCTTAAGCCCGCAAGTGCACTAACTTTGGGTTTCCAAGCAGGCACCTCTGGGTCTAAGCTGCTAAATGGATGAGGCTTATGAGTACCCTTCATTGATAGTTCAAGAATAGACTTGGACAGTACCGATGCACTAGGCTTGCGTTCCTTTCTAGCAATGTCTGATTTTGACAATTCAAACTCTTCCATAGCTTTACCTTGAGCATTAATAATATCAATTTCTGTTTTAATTTTTAACTCATCTCTTTTTAGTTTCATATCACCAATAGCCTTTTCAAGATTCAGGTTTTCTTCCTGAAGTGCACGTTGCTTTTCGATGGCTTTTACTCTAACTTCAAGTTCTGCTTTGCGTCTCATATCCTGAGCTTTAACGGACGAGGTATAAGACGCAGAAGACCTTGAACGAGCAGCCGACGCTACTTGCGAGACACTGTCACTTGGATTTAGACAGGCTGAATCATGCTTTTTACCATGCTTTTGTTCTTTGTGGTCATGCTTTTGTTCATGCTTTTGTTCTTTGTGGTCATGCTTTTGTTCATGCTTTTTTTGTGACTGTTTACTGGCCCAATGTTCAGCACTAAGTTTAAAGTCAAGAAATAAAGAGTTAATTTCTCTAAAACTTTGATGCTCGTCATCACTTTTCTGATTGTCAAATAGAAGTTCTTGACATATGCTATGTTGGTTCAGAAATTCTTCGTATATACTTAGAATGTTTGAATATTGCATCCGAAATTCCTCTATGTTGACATGGGAGCTGTCGCCCTCGATGACCACGCCCAACTCGTTGACTTTCGCCATCAATCTCTTACCGCATTGTTTCCTGTTCCGCCGGCTTCTCTCCAACAAGTGGGCGGCGCCCTTCTCGGAGTATGTCTTCTCTCGAGTGCTGCGCCGTGGAATGACTAGGCCTGTATCGGAGTGCGACATCGTTGTAACGGTCAGCCAGTTGTAAATGATATGCTGTCTAATGCGCCGCGTCGAAATGCGTCCCCCCAGAGATTAACTCTGTTAAACATGTAAAGGGTAAACATGTACGTAGTATATGTACAGTTGGCTAGGTAAAATTGCTATTGCCCTGTGGGGTACCTCAGGCTTTAGTTGTTTTAACTAGTCTTTCTATTATTAGTCTTCTAAAACCGGTTACTTTCTCTCTGGACTCCGTTGGAGTAAGACGTGGACACAATGTTGAAACTATGCTGAGATTGAGCCACACAGTTGGTATGTTAAATAACAGTTTTTCTTTGTCTATTACATTATTGTTAAGTTAATTACACTGAATTATTGTATTGCCTTTTAGAATTTATCCTTTTGTCACAATGTTTTCTGGAGAATTTAACTTTACACCAAATACTTTACGCTATATAGGCTTGGCTTCTTTTCCCACTTTATTTATCCACTTTATTCTTGCTAGGGCTATGTTTTCTTGTGTCTTAATATAATTCCTGTATTTCTCACAATGTTTTCCAGTATTTCTTAATAACGCCATGACTTTGTTAATTTTATTGTTTGATTGCAATTGTCTTTGTTAAATGGCATATTTCAATGCTTGTTACAGAGTTAGTAGGATTTATGTATTATATATTTACAGTAAATCGTCCCAAATACACTACAAGCAGAAGACATTGTTGTTGTTGTTAATCTCTGGGGGGACGCATTTCGACGCGGCGCATTAGACAGCATATCATTTACAACTGTGTGGCTCAATCTCAGCATAGTTTCAACATTGTGTCCACGTCTTACTCCAACGGAGTCCAGAGAGAAAGTAACCGGTTTTAGAAGACTAATAATAGAAAGACTAGTTAAAACAACTAAAGCCTGAGGTACCCCACAGGGCAATAGCAATTTTACCTAGCCAACTGTACATATACTACGTACATGTTTACCCTTTACATGTTTTACATGAATTTGGCTACAACAACAATATCAATATGCAATATGCATATAAGTGTAAACTGATCTTGTTCTACACGGCAGAAGTGTTAAACTAAAGGGAGTATTGGTCGGCATTTAGGAGCAAATTAGTCGGTAAAGGGAGTAATTGTCGGTATGAGCAAAAACTCGGTAAAGAGCATTTAGTCGGTTTGAGTAAAAACTCGGGGACACAATCCTCGGTGACGTATCATTTCCTCGATACCATATAGCATCGTTAGACCGTGCCATCCGAGACGGTAGTGATCGAGTTTAAAAAAGCGGGATTGTTAAGATGGGCACATTCGACAGGCGCAGTTTCCGATAAAACAAGGGTGAAGACTGATGTGAGTAAACAGTTAAATGTAATGCGTTTATTACGGTCCTTTAAGCAATAATAATGATATATTACTAATTCAGACCTTTAATGCTCGTAGTATTCATTTCAGTGTTCGTAGAGTATGAAGAAAGATGAATGATGAGAAGAAACGAAACATATTAAACAAGTATTACTTTAAAGAAAACAATCCAGCAGCCTATGCTGGACCACAAAAATTACTAAATGCGTTAAATCGGAAGTATCCAGACGTGTGTGCGACAATGGTTGGGCAATCAAGATTCATACGCTTTACAGAAACCGGTTCGTTATCGTTTCAAGACAGCGAATGTTCGTGTAACTTCTATTAATGAACAATGGGACATAGATTTGCTTTCAATGGCCAGTTTGGCGGATGAAAATGATGGCATACATTTTATTTTATTTGCAATCGACATCTTGTCGAGAAGAATATGGATACGACCGCTTAAAAACAAAACGGCCAAGGTTGTTTTGGAAGCGTTGAAAAGTATATTACGTGAGCAAAAACCAAAACAAGTACGAGCTGATCGTGGATCAGAATGTGTTAAACGTTGGTTTTAAAACCTCATGAAAGAAGAAGGAATTTACTTTTTTACAACGCAAAATCCCGCCAAAGCAAACTTCGTTGAACGTGTACAACGTACAATTAAAACTTCGCTTTACAGAAATAGGGACACATTCGATAGGCGCAGTTTCCGATACAACAAGGGAGACGACTGACGCGAGTAAAGTAATGCATTTATTACAGCCCTTCAAAAACTAATAAGAATACATACACTTTCATTATTATTCATTATTCTACACGATTTGTTCGCGTACTTCTTAATTTTGTTTATAGCGAGACTTTCATAGACACGGATACCGTTCTCGTCACGATGGAGATCCAATAGAGGGTAAATTTTATGCCAGCGAGTTACAGAAGGTAAACAAGAGCAGTAACGACCTGTTTAAAGTAGAAAACGTTTTGAAACGTCGCAAAAGAAATGGAGTATCTGAAGTACTTGTGAAATGGCTCGGTTATCCGGAGAAATTCAACAGTTGGATCAAAAGGGAGACATTGCAAAATGTAGTTAAATAGGAGGTGCTTTTGGAAAATCACTCATTTAGCATTGTGGAGTTGGAGCGTTAACATCGTAAACATGGCGCATCAGTGTCATATTTGTAACAGGACCTATGTTTGGGCACACGACCTGAACAGACATTTAAAAAAAAAACATCTTGAACGACAATCACAAGAAATACCCTTATAGCAGCAGCAGCAGCAAGATTCCGTCTTCAAGCAGCAGCAGCAGCGAGATTCCATCTTCCAGCAGCAGCAGCAGCGAGATTCCGTCTTCCAGCAGCATCAGCGAGATTCCATCTTCCAGCAGCAGCATCAGCGAGATTCCATCTTCCAGCAGCAGCATCAGCAAGATTCCGTCTTCCAGCAGCAGCCGCAGCGAGATTCCATCTTCCAGCAGCAGCAGCAGCAGCCAGCGAGATTCCGTCTTCCAGCAGCAGCAGCAGCGAGATTCCATCTTCCAGCAGCAGCAGCAGCAGCAGCAGCAGCAGCAGCAGCAGCAGCAGCAGCAGCAAAACTCCGTCTTCAAGCAGCATCAGCAAAAGTTGAGCATATCAGTTAGACAGCGGCAGGATTTCATATTTCTGCATCCTTTTACATGCATCGTATCAGGACCAACAGGCTGTGGTTAGTGTACATTTTATCTCCCTTTCTTTTAGGTATTAGATTAATATGTACCTAATAGTGAATGCACATGTTTTTATTTAGTTTTATTGGATGGAAAAATGTGGTAAATTGTTTCAATTAAAAAAAGTGGTTGTAAAACGAAACAATGCATTTTTTGTTTCAATATGAATTGAACCGTTTATATATATATAAATTATTTTTACAGAAAATACTTATTTTTTGACAAGACTTATGCAAAGGGCTCAAGACAAAATTAAACCGTCTATACAGAGAATCATTTGGTTGTACAAACGATGGCAGACATTACATGATGAGATGAGTTGAAAAATGTATTTATTTATTTATTGGGGTTTTACGCCGCTTTCAACAATATTTCAGTTATATCACGGCGACAGTTCACTTATTCACGATCCCTGGGTAAACAAACCAGTACTAGGCTAGAAAATGTGCTTTGCCCAAGGGCACTCCACCATGACCGTAATGCGGCGACTGGGGATCGAACTGAGTTGAAAAAGACAACTTCTTAAATCCCGCCGTGAATATATGTTATTGTTTTGAACAGAAACGTGTCTGTGATAGCTCTTAATCAGAATTTATATTTTAGTCAAGATCTAACCCAGCGTAGAAATTGTCATTACTTGATACTCTTCAATAACCCGGTGGATAAACAAGGCACTTTGAAGAGGCTGTGTGTCGACCTTTTGGGTACTTGTTGGCGGATTTAAAACACTTAACACCAGAATCGGGACGTATGCGCACTGATGTACTCGAACTAAAAGATAGAAAAATAGAAAATCACAATCATTTAACACAAAGCCGTCAAGCCGTACAGACGTATTTACAAGTCAGTACCAAAACTATTGAACACAACATAGTTAAAGAATCAGACAATCTGACAGAGCAAGGACATATTTCTTATTTAGCAGATACAATGATTTCTTGTGACGACTGCGGGGTAATCTTTGCGAATATGCATGATCTGAAAAACCACGTGAAGCAATGGTGTCCTGAACATATACAGTTGGGCAATCAGCTACTCCATGAAGAATCCATGCCAAGTAAATGTATGAAGTACACGCGTAATGAGTCGGATAACGATGACAGTGAGGGATTAATTGAAATCACCGACCAAGAACAAGAAGTGTACAGTGATATTGCTGAGAAAGTGAAAATATTGAATGAGAAGAAGTGGAAGGAAAAAGTGGGGGTAATATGAAAAAGGAAGGAATTAGTTCAACAGCAGCAGAAGAAAAGGCAGACACGAAACTGCGTCTAGATGACATGCGAGCTGTTATGGATCGATATGGAACACTTATTTCATAAACAATGAAATTGAGTGATGGCTATATTCACATCAAAATAATGGCGACCGTCAACGGTTTACTAGAACGCGATATGAGCTTGGAGCGTGCCATTCAGACAGTTTTAAGAAAATACAATCCCTATTTCGAGGAATACCAGGGAAGATAGTGACACCCATGACAATGAAACTGATATTGCTGATGAAACAGGTGATGAGGTGGAAATAATAGAATAGACTTTAAAAATTAAACCTTATTTTCATTGTTTAGATGGAGTTCTACATATACATTATTTGTATATAATACGTCAATAAAATGTAAATTAAACCCATTGTTGTTGTTGTTCATCTTTCCAATTATAATCTGTTTAAGTTACCATTCAAATTCATTTAATCCTGTATCTTCTGTCACATGAGAACCGTTTTTGGTATGAATCGTACTAGCATAAAATATTACGGAGCAGTAATATCAATTGATCTATAAAACCATTTAAGTACAAGTCCATTTGTTTAGATTATGTGAAGAATATCAATCCATCGACATTTAACAAAATTCATTGTGAAATGCGACACTTTGCGTTCATCACTAAGCTACAAATCTAAATAGTAGCCAGTTGTTTGTGAAAGATGTTGTACTTATGTGTGAAAGCTAGGACACACATAGGTAAACTGGTCGCCGTGATTTGACTGAAACACTATTGAAAACAACTCTTATCCATCTTCCAATTCTGTGATAGATTTTCTAGTCTAAGATCACTGCGCACAACTTTCGTTAAAAGCAAGCGACCATATATTTTTTGCCTTCAGTATAAGATGAGTTACACCATTGATTTAGTAGAAAATGCAACAGCGGGCTGATTCGAGATACACAACTTACAACTTAGATTAAGATAACATTTTATTCGTAAAGCCAATACATTCATAGATGAATCCAATTCAATAATTTTAGTATAAAGATGTTTTCTATAATAGTCAAATTGTTAAGATCCATTCACTATGAAAAAAATCGTACAGTTCTGTAATCTAGAATATACATTCACTATGAAAAAATCATACAGTTCTGTAATATAGAATATACATTCATACTATTTATTAACCCTGTATGTTAAATATATAGAATAAACATTCAAGAATGTCGCTAGTCACAATGACTTGTGTCAATCATCGGAAAGAATGAATGAACGAGCTTGGATTTGAACTCACAACGGTTGCGATTTCAGCACAGTGTCAAGACATTGCGATTTTGGTTCATGAATGTCGTTTTTAAAAAAAGAGTTGAATGAGCATTTTCGACCGCTTAACAGTAAGGTTAGATGTTGGAATCAAGTTTATGTCCACTTCAAAATCTCCTATCCATTTAATAGTCCGATTAACATTAACAAGAGGCCCATGAGGGCCTATGCTCTACTGGCATTGATCTGGCTTGTTTCAAAAGGAACCAATATGTCATCAATATTCAAATACCATCTAAGTTTGGTGAAGATCAAATAGTAAATGGAAGCTCTATTGTGTTCACAAGCTGTATTATAGCAATTTTGACAATTTCAAGGGCCATAATCCAGCCATGCATGGGTATATCTGGCCGTTTTTTAGAAATGAACCAAACTCTCATGGATATCTAACTACTGTATAAGTTTGATTGAGATACAATCAAAAATAAGGACTGTATCATGTTAACAAGCCCTATTATAGCAATTTTGACAATTTCAAGGGCCATAATTCAGTCATGCATGGGGCGGATCTGGCTTCTTTTCGAAAGGAATCAAGCTCTCATGGATATCTAACTACTGTATAAGTTTGATTGAGATACAAAAAAAAAAAAGAGATTGTATCGTGTTAACAAGCACTTTTATAGCAATTTTGACCATTTCAAGGGCCATAATCCATTCATGCATGGGCGGATCTGTGGCTGGTTTTCGAAAGAAACCGAGCTCTCATGGATATCTAACTACTGTATAAGTTTGATTGAGATACAATCAAAAGTGAAGACTGTATCGTGTTAACAAGCTCTTTTATAGCAATTTTGACCATTTCAATGGCCATAATCCAGTCATGCATGGGCGAATCTGGCTGGTTTTTGAAAGGAACCGAGCTCTCATGGATATCTAACTACTGTATAAGTTTGGTTGAGATACAATCAAAAGGGAAGACTGTATCGTGTTAACAAGAAATTGTTTACGGACGGACGCACATACGCACGCACGCACGGACGACGGACAAATCGCCACGACATAAGCCCTTCTGGCCTTTGGCCAGTAGAGCTAAAAATCGAAATATCTTCAGATCAAAATAGCGTAAAACGTAGACGTATATTCGGACATGATTTTCCGGATACATTGTTCAGCGATTTTACTTACGTTTGTCGTTTTCAAACTTTAGATAAAAAATATAGTCTTGTCAATTCAGTTTGCACAACAAAAAAGAAAACATAATGAAATAACTTCTAGCAAACATGCTACACTTGTAGTAATCAATAAATGTAGAGTTAGGATCTAAAAAATAAAGAATTTTGCTTGGCAGAATGAGCAAACCAGACTGCAGTGAAATCATTTGTTGCAAATGAAGAGTTAAACATTGTTACAAATTAAGTATTTCTCACATAAAGATGCATTTATCTGCAGAAGAGCTCCTTTTGAAAACACAGTTTGAAATGGAGAAAATATACTTGTGTCTACTTTGATAATCTTAAGTTGCACATTCACTGTCTATTTTGTCCATAAATGTTTTATGTAAAGAATTTTTCTATATGCAAAATATAAGAATTCATTATATGTAAGTCATATAACCTTATAAAATTATAATATGAGTTGCTAGCCTAATATATTCATGCATTAATAACTATTCTGATTACACTATTTTGTTCATTAATATAAAATAAAGTCATATGAAATGTATATACTATATATCATTCAATAATTACCTGTTAAGGCCTTGGCGAACTGAACATCTAGTCTAACGTATTAGTTCTTTAATAAGTTTATATATTCTCCATGATGAGAGAAAGTCGGTTCAATTTGAAAAGCAAACAGTGTACTGCCGCTGTTTAAATGTTCTCTGTCCAATGTATTGCCTTCATCAAACCGCCATTTACCGCTTGACATCAATACGTTGGTAAAAGCACGCATGGTAGCAGTTCCGTCATCAGCATTAAAATCCAATTTCATCGGATTACCGCCAAAAGCTAAACCGTCCGTATATAAAGCAATATGTCGAATGTTACAGTGTTCAAAGTTAAATGGGTTTGTAGAATAATCTCCATTCACTGCTTTGCTCTTCACAAAGCCTATCACCACTGTATTAGGTCTCCTTCCTTGAAATATGTTCTCCCAGTGAAAAGATGTACTACCTATAGCGATACTTTGAGACCGACATTCCACTTTCGTAAAAGGATATTTCTAAAATCTGTGAATGACCGTAAATTACAGCAGGGTTGACTTTTATTTTCTTTACTAATACATAAATATCTTCAATTTGAATTTTAAAGTCAGTACTGTTATCCTTTGCTAACAGAGCGAAATTGATGGAACTTCTATACAGCTTCACTTTAACATCCACTTGATTAATGAGATAACGATCCATAGAGAACAAATCGTGGAAAATAGGTCCGTGCAAATCCAGAGTTTTGGATTTGGCGATTAATGCCGCACTCACATATAACCCATTATTCGAAGTACTAGGATCTGTAACTCCTGGAGAATTCGCGTCATCCATCCGCCATACCTGCGTCTGCAGTTGACTTGACAACGCATCCTGACCATTATTCAATATAGTCTGTATGTATGCTCGATATTGGTTGTAGTTACAGGTTAAACTGGCTTTTGAAGCGTGACGGCGCTTGTAGAAAACAATGTTTGTAAAAATAAGTTGGCAGGTCCCACTGGTTCTGTGGTTAATGCAATCCCGTCTGTCTTCTCAACTTTTAATTTGACATATAATTGAGAATTCTTTAGGTCACAATAATCGCTGGAATTCTGTGAATGAATTCTAAACTCGAAAGGGCTGTCGTCTGACACCTGAGATACTGGACGGACTTCTTCATAGTATACGTCGTTTACGCTGGTTTGAGTTGGAGACAAATCGAATAAAGCAAATCATTCTTTAAACTGTTCTTCGTTAAACACCGACAGTGTCTTTAATTGATTGCAAAAATATCACGTGATCGTTTAGAACTATGCTTTCTCCGTTTATACTTCTTCCAAAAACGTTTTGTCGTTTTACACGTTTATTCGAATTTCTTTTAGAGTTTTTTTGTTTCTTTTGATCCCTCTTCGTCGACGGTCTTAACTTGTCTGAAGCATATCCACCACTGTAGTTGGACTTTTATCTTCTCTTTGTAATTCCGATTTAGCTTGAGCAGTGGTTTGCTCTGCGGGTAAAACTGTGCTAACAGGTTCCTGTTTGTTATCACTACTTTTTTAATGATCGACAGATATCACCTGTAACCGTCTACCACCACCTGATTGGTTTAAAGATGCACTTCCGGAGCTAACGCGATCGCAGAAGTCGACCCATTTTTGCGGATTAGGTATATATTATTTTATGTTTTTACAAAAACGGGTAGCTTTAAATGTAGTGTTAAGTATGCTGGTCCACTCAATTCTGACGCATATATATCATTCTCGTCTTTAATATAAATTTCGAATTATCTCACTTCACCCCTTTTCACCGTAACGTAAAATGGATTATCAAAAATAAAATTCCACTCAGCTTTTTTACTCTTTCCAAGTCGCCTTAGTAGAGGTCGTTCTTCACCATGTACAATACTTTCCTTACAAAAATCTGAATATATGCAAATAGCATCCGTCGCTTTCGATTTCACCTTCTCTTTAACACGAAATTGAACTAACATCACTTTCCGAACTCCGGTTAAATATAAAGGTAGTTTTAAATGTATCTTAAACCTATAAGTCTGATATACGTGAAATAAGGGTACTTTCATCACTTTTTATATAAATATAACGATCCATAATTATTTACGATGCCCTCTCACTTGCGTCTTTCACATCGTCCGCGTCTATCCAGCTATTAAATGTCTTGGGAAATCCCTGCCACTCGACAAAGTATTGTAGCTTTTTGTTTCGTCGTCTCTTTCGTATGATTCTCTGAATAAGCCTCAAGCTGTTTTCGTCTTTATCAACCTTTTGTAACTCTTTCGTATAAACAGTCCTTTAATGCTTTTATTCTTCAGGTCTTTCAATGTATACATAAGTATACCTTGTTTCAACAATCTAGCAGACACTTTAAATACTTCTGTAGTAAACTGTTATTGATTGGCCCTACAAAACGGTTGTTTCGTAAAGCTAATGCGAACGTAATCAACCATTATATATCTAAAGACGGGTTTGGTTTTCACTACTGTTTTTATTTTTAAATACATATAAGCCCATACATCTGCTTCGTTTTTCTTATCAACCTGGTTAGGTGGGAATCCATTCAAACTTCTATGTGATGTATTGTTGTAGTTACTGGCGATGCCCTCTAGGGAATCGATGTAACGATATGAATGTTTCTGTCTCTTCATCCTGTAGAGCGAAGTTTTAATTGTACGATGTACACGGTCAACGAAGCTTGCTTTGGCGGGATTTTGCGTTGTAAAGAAGTAAATTCCTTCTTCTTTCATGAGGCTTTTAAACCAACTCGTACGTTTTTGGGTTTTTGCTCACGTAATATACTTTTCATCGCTTCCAAAACAATCTTAGCCGTTTTGTTTTTAAGCGGTCGTATCCTATTCTTCTCGACAAGATGCCAAATTGGCCATTGAAAGCAAATCTGTGTCCCATTGTTCATTAATAGAAGTTACACGAACATTCGCCGTTTTGAAACGATAACGAACCGGTTCTGTAAAGCGTATGAATCTTGATTGCCCAACCATTGTCGCACATAATTAATATATTTAACGCATTTAGCAATGTTTTTGTGGTCCAGCATAGGCTGCTGGATTGTTTTCTTTAAAGTAATACTTGTTTAATATGTTTCGTTTCTTCTTATCATTCATCTTTCTTCATACTCCACGAACACTGAAATGAATACTACGAGCGTTAAATGTCTGAATTAGTAATATATCATTATTAGTGCTTAAAGGGCCGTAATAAACGCATTACATTTAACTGTTTACTAGCATTAGTCTTCTCCCTTGTTTTATCGGAAACTGCGCCTGTCGAATGTGCCCATCTTTAACAATCCCGTTTTTTAAACTCGATCACCATCCGTCTCGGATGGCACGGTCTAACGATGCTATATTGTATCGAGGAAATATACGTCACCGAGGATTGTGTCCCCGAGTTTTTACTCAAACCGACTAAATGCTCTTTACCGAGTTTTTGCTCATACCGACAATTACTCCCTTTACCGACTAATTTGCTCCTAAATGCCGACCAATACTCCCTTTAGTTTAACACTAATATGCATATTGATATTGCACAATGTAGTTTTTGCTCGCCGTGTAGAACAAGATCAGACTACACTAATATGCATATTGATATTGTATAATGTAGTTTATGCCTGCCGTGTAGAACAAGATCAGTTTACACTAATATGCATATCGATATTGTATAATGTAGTTTAAGCTCGCCGTGTAGAACAAGATAAGTTTACACTAATATGCATATTGATATTGTATAATGTAGTTTATGCTCACCGTGTAGAACAAGATCAGTTTACACTAATATGCATAATAATATTGCATATTGATATTGTATAATGTAGTTTATGCTCGCCGTGTAGAACTATATCAGTTTACACTAATATGCATACTAATATTGTATATTGATATTGTATAATGTAGTTTATGCTCGCCGTGTAGAACAAGATCAGTTTACACTAATATGCATATTGATATTGCATATTGATATTGTATGATGTAGTTTATACTCACCGTGTAGAACAAGATCAGTTTAAACTACCCGGCTGTAGCTTTTCCGGGGAGACTTAACAAATTCCATGGAAAATCCCCGGAGTATTCGTACAACTTTCCAGGGATAATCTGACACTTTCCATGGAAATTCCAGGACATTTATGTGGAAAACCCGGAAATTCCTTGGACAACCCGGAAAAGTTCCATGGACACCCCGGAAAGGTTCCATGAACATGCTGGAATGGTTCCGGGACCCCGGAGTATTCGGACACATTTCCAGCATTTCCGCATTTTAACATTAAATTCCTTGGTTTTTCCCATGGTTTTTCCATGGTTTCCATGTATTTTTGTATTTTCTGTTATGAGTCCCCGGAAAAGCTACAGCCGGGCAATATGCATATCGATATTGTATAATGTAGTTTATGCTCGCCGTGTAGAACAAGATCAGTTTACACTAATATGCATATTGATATTGTATAATGTAGTTTATGCTCGCCGTGTATAACTAGATCAGTTTACACTAATATGCATATTGATATTGTATAATGTAGTTTATGCACGCCGTGTAGAACTAGATCAGTTTACACTAGTATGCATAATAATATTGCATATTGATATTGTATAATGTAGTTTATGCTCGCCGTGTAGAACAAGATCAGTTTACACTAATATGCATATTGATATTGTATAATGTAGTTTATGCACGCCGTGTAGAACTAGATCAGTTTAAACTAATATGCATAATAATATTGCATATTGATATTGTATAGTGTAGTTTATGTTCACCGTGAAGAACTAGATCAGTTTACACTAATATGCATATTGATATTGTATAATGTAGTTTATGCACGCCATGTACAACAAGATTAGTTTACACTAATATGCATAATAATATTGCATATTGATATTGTATAATCTAGTTTATGCACGCCGTGTAGAACTAGATCAGTTTACATTAATATGCATAATAATATTGCATATTGATATTGTATAATGTAGTTTATGCTCGCCGTGTATAACTAGATCAGTTTACACTAATATGCATATTGATATTGTATAATGTAGTTTATGCTCGCCGTGTATAACTAGATCAGTTTACACTAATATGCATATTGATATTGTATAATGTAGTTTATGCTCGCCGTGTAGAACAAGATCAGTTTACATTAATATGCATAATAATATTGCATATTGCATATTGATATTGTATAATGTAGTTTATGCTCGCCGTGTAGAACTAGATCAGTTTACACTAATATGCATATTGATATTGCATAATGTAGTTTATGCTCGCCGTGTAGAACAAGATCAGTTTACACTAATATGCATATTGATATTGTATAATGTAGTTTATGCTCGCCGTGTAGAACAAGATCAGTTTACACTAATATGCATATTGATATTGTATAATGTAGTTTATGCTCGCCGTTTAGAACAATATCAGTTCACACTAATATGCATATTGATATTGTATAATGTAGTTCATGGCCGCCTTGTAGAACAACAAGATCAATTTACACTAATATGCATATTGATATTGTTCTATATTGTTCGCATAATGTAGTTTAAAGTCGTGTGATACGACATAAGTAAATGTTGTTTTAACCCTTTCCCACATACAATAAATTCGCAGCAGACGACTTAGAAATGATCAATATAAAAAATAGAAAATCTCCATAAATGATAGTTTCATTATTGAAAAGAGTTGAAAAGTCGTCTGCTGCAGAGACATCAGAAAGTGTTTATATGTTGGAAGGGGTTAGAATAAGGGTAACATTTCCAGGAATCAGAAATCGAGATTGACGAACGTAAATTGTAAGAACTTGATTCACAACAGATGTAAAACAAATAAGGTGACACTAACACCCAAAATATGAACTTGATTCAGTACAGCTGTAAAACAAATAAGCTTACACTAAACACCCAAAATAAGAACTTGATTCAGAACAGATGTAAAACAAATAAGCTGACACTAAACACCCAAAATATGAACTTGATTCAGAACAGATGTAAAACAAATAAGCTTACACTAAACACCCAAAATAAGAACTTGATTCACAACAGATGTAAAACAAATAAGCTGACACTAAACACCCAAAATATGAACTTGATTCAGAACAGATGTAAAACAAATAAGGTGACACTAAACACCCAAAATATGAACTTGATTCAGAACAGATGTAAAACAAATAAGGTGACACTAAATATTCAAAATATGAACTTGATTCAGAACAGATGTAAAACAAATGAGGTGGCACTAAATACTCAAAATATGAACTTGATTCACAACAGATGTAAAACAAATATGGTGACACTAAACACCCAAATATGAACTTGATTCACAACAGATGTAAAACAAATAAGGTGACACTAAACACACAACATATGAACTTGATTCACAACAGATGTAAAACAAATAAGGTGGCACTAAATACTCAAAATATGAACTTGATTCACAACAAATGTAAAACAAATAAGGTGACACTAAATACTCAAATATGGACTTGACTCACAACAGATGTAAAACAAATAAGGTGACACTAAATACTCAAAATATGAACTTGATTCACAACAGATGTTAAACAAATAAGGTGACACTAGACACCCAAAATATCCATCATAATAAAAAAAAACACGTTTTTCAAAATAATGTTATTTTATTGAAACTGAATATATTTTAAACATTTCCTATTTTCATAAAATTCCCCAATACTCAAGTGTTGTAAAAGCATAATGAAAACATTAACATGTGCATTATCTTTCCAATAATTTAACCATATCTAAACAACAAATTCTTTCACAGTTTATTTCTCTATAGGTGATTAGTTTCGCTGTATTTGGCAGCTGGCTGCTGGTCAAGATCATCGAAAGCCAATCTCTTCCGACTATGTCCTACTCCAACTTTCGTACATCCCCACATGTTGGAATTGGGAACCTTTCCGGTGTTCACGTCTAACCCTGAAGTCGACCCATCGCCACCTGATGTATTACCAACCCATTTTATTTGGCTTAGAAGCAGGGCAAGATCGAGTTGTTTTGTGCTATTGCATCGTGAACCATCAATATGTTTCGTTGAACTTCTACGTGGGTTACACTTTAGTCCAGCGTGTCCCGAGCCTACCGTGGCACTTTGAATTGCTGCGCTCGTATTTCGTTTAACCATTGTAGAGGTTTGACTGGCACTATCGCTTTGGATTGCTAAACTTGTGCTAGGTTTAAACATTGCCGCGACCTGTTTAGATGTTTGGACTGTTGGGTGGCCGTGAACTGCGTTTCTGGTGATTGGCTGAACCTTTTTAACGGTCTGTATACACGATTGGCGTGCATGATATGTTCTTTGATCCCCAGTGCTTGTACTTTGTTGGGTCTTAATTCCAGTATATCTCGAATTTCGGGTGTCACAAATTCTTTTGGCTTCTGTTAATATGTTAGAAAAAGAAATCCATTTCTCTTATACTATCTTTCAGACGTGTTTTTTAAAAGTGTTTTATATAAGAAACAGTAATGGAGAACAGCAATCTGATATATATTGCATATGAAAATGAACAAGTATTGTCGTACCAAACAAAGTATTTGTATTTAAAACATTTGACAAATTTCTCATTTTCCCATAATATTTTCAATTCCGGGCTAAAGACGTACTCCCAGAATTCAAGTTTTAATTTCTGGTATATATTCCACGCGGATCACAGGTTGCATAATCTGGTTCAGGGTTAACTTTTATTAGTCAAGCTTATATCTAACATAATTTAAAATTCACCGTTCTGGTCTCATTCAAGCTGAATGAAGTTTGTTTGTTTTCTTGGGGTTTTACGCCGTTTTCAACATTATTTCAGTTATATCACGGCGACAGTTCATTTCTTCATGATCCCTGGGTAAACAAACCAGTACTAGGCTTGAAAATGTGCCTTGCCAAAAAGCACTCCACCATGACCGTCGTGCCGCGACTGGCTAAATGAAGTACACGATCTCTTACAGTATGCGGAGCAAATATTAGGATATGGTTTTCATCAGATTTAGTCTCACTTGGCTTGTACGGTTAGATATCAAGACAAATAGTATAGCTAGAGATTTCAGATTGGATATTATACATTAAGTATACCAAAACAAACTCTTAAGATATTTGCGATCAGTGTAGATTCAGATCTGACGGTGCATCCGCCTAGTCTGATATGGCTCTGTAATGTTGGCCAATTATTCATAGAAAGTTTCAAGAGACATCTGTTAATCAGTATCTATTTGGATCATTAGCATGGATGCGCAGACAGGTTTTAACACTTTCCCACTTGTAGACGCATTTTGACGCATCTGCAGCAGACGACTTCGGAAAACATTGTGGGAAAGGACGGATTGATTAGAATTTAACAACGTTTTCAACAATTTTGCAGTCATATCACGGCAACCAATTCACCTACTCATGCGTGTCCTGGTTTTCCCACACCAGTACACAACACAACATATTTCGAAGCAACTGGCTGCTTTTCCACAAAGACTGTTAAACAGCCCATTGGTGAAAGATGATGTCACAGTGACTTTTGTCAAACGTCGGGAAGAATGTTGGCCGAGCTGGGATTCGAACCTGGATTGACAGCCCGCGTCGCTACCGACTGAGATACCGGGGCTTGGCTGTGGGAAAAGAAAAAAATTGCTCAAAACGAGCGATTTCTCCTTTTGCCACAATGTTTTCAACTCTATTTAATAGTTAAACTCTAATATATTGAGATTTTTCATGTTTTTGTCGATCAGTTTTGAAAGTCGTCTGCTGCAAAATTGTTGTATGTGGAAGGGGTTAAAACGCTGCACAGACACGTGTAAACATTACTCTTAGGTTGGGTTTTCTTGGAGCAACGTGTAAATCGTGCGTTTAGGACGATGATCAACGTTACACTTTCCGAATTAACTGAAAACAGTAATTTACCTGTGTCTTTTCCTGCCGAATCATATTGTTTTCTCTTCTTCGCGACATTGTGTTTAGGTGCTGCCGCATGTGAGGGGGTCTGTTGTCGCTTGGATAGTTCGGGGTCTGTAGCTGTCAGGTGACTCGGTGTATGTTCAATGTCCATTGGAGCCGTATGTGCGGTGCCTTGAAAATATGATGTAGAATGTTAGTTCTGACACACACACACACACACACATGTGCAGGCTTATATTGTCTACAGTGTTCGTAATTCTGATTCATTGTCGTACATAACAGAACTACGAAAACGTTGATAGATCTCGCATACGGTGGTGGGTCAATGGTAAACATTTATTTTTGTTTTTCACTTTTTAACGTAATCAGTAAATATACTTATCTATTGGTATTTTACGCCATTTATTTCAGTTATATCTTGGCGACAGTTCAGTTTTTCATGATCCCTGGGTAAACAAACCATTACTAGGCTAGGAAATATGCCTTGCCCATGGGCACTCCACCATGACCATGGCCATGGGATCGAACCCGGAACATTAATGTGTCCCTTATTGCTGGCTTGTTTATCAGTATGTATATAAAGGAGATGATATACAGATATACAGATAGTTGTATTGCCGTCTCGGAATAGGAGATCATAAGAGATCATAAGAGAATACAAATCGTGTAGAGATGTTCTATTAATATAGCTCAATTCGACTTTGAGCATCCTGGAATATTAAGGGTACATGAGACGATGTTCATTCGGCTCAATTTCTCTTTAAGCCACATTGTTTTCAAAAGTCACCCGCAGAATATGTCAGAATGCATAGATGTATGTGGGAAAGAAATACACTAAGAAATACTTACCATATAGTTCGGATGCTAGAACTTTTTTGCTGATCTTGTCTCTATATTCAACATCCATTGCTTCTTCACACCCAATTGTACGTGTGAATGGTGGACCGGATAGATTCCCATTGGAAGTATGATCCTGAGTCCATGTAAATGTGTTATGAGAGTCGTCCATTCTTTCCTCCATCCGTCCCAACACATCGTTACGATGGAAGCCATCGCCACCACCATCAGAATCGGGATGTGTGCCATAGGCGAAAATACGTGGGACAATGATTGTACCATATCTTCGTGTGTAAGGGATATTATTCGTCGCAATATCATTTGGGACAGCATTCGGTCTAGGATACTTTGGGACATCATTCGGTCCAGCACAATTTGGGACAACATTTATTGCACCTTTGGGAGAAGTTTGACTTGTATTTCCAAAACGTGCTTGGAAAGTCGAAACATCATTGGTGCTTGAAGATGAAACCGACAGACAAGTGTAGGCCAAGACAGAAGCACGTTTGTCATTAACCGATATGTTTACTGTTGTATCATCGACCGATAATTGTGCCAACTTATAACACGTGGTCAAGACTGGCGAAGGCTGAGTGGAGCGGATTGAGGTCATAACTATATCATCGTCAATCAATGATACGGATAGAGAGTCTGTAATGATAAAACAGAGCGTATGCATTTAAAGTTTGACAGCTGTTCCACCGTCATAATACGACTAATATCGTATAAAAGATGTGTTTTTTTCTTTCTTCTCCTTCTACATTTTTATTAATAATGAAATTTAGCCAATAACAACAATAAATAAAAAAAGTTATTATCATAAATATTATGATAATTATGATGATGATTATAATACTTATAATAATGATAATAATAATAAATAATAATGATAATAATAAACTATAACGTAAACAAAACAATTAATTGACGCGGACAATACCTTGAATCGAATCTTTGACTTAAGTAAAAAGAAGGTTCTTCTCGTTATAATTATATGAAGTGATTTGAACAACTGCCTTATACATGGGTACGTTATTAGTTCAGAAATCCTACCTGCTTGTTGTCCTGCGCCTTTAAAGATGTTCGTGTCGCGATCTAAATCTGTTAATAGATCAGCTTCATCGGTATCTAATTGTTCAGTAAAATCGATACTTCCTTCACGTTTGGCAAACTCGATATTGACTTGTGACACTCCATTATGTTGTATACATTCAGAACTTTTAGCGAACATTGTGTTGAATTGTTTGGTAATATCAATGCTTCCTACACTTTTAACGAACTTGGTGTCGTCTTGTTTGGTAGTATGAATGCTACCTACACTTTTATCGAACTTGATGTCGTCTTGTTTGGTAGTATGAATGCTACCTACACTTTTATCGAACTTGATGTCGTCTTGTTTGGTAGTATAAATGCTACCTACACTTTTAGCGAACTTGGTATCGTCTTTTTCTTTTGTAAGATAACTAGTTCCTGCACTGTTACCGACATTGATGTCGACTTGTGATTCATCAGTAAGATCAATACTTCTTGCACGCTTGGCGACATTGATGTCGACTTGTGATTCTCCTGTAAAGTCGAAACTTCCTTCACCTTTGGTGTCTTGTACATTTTCGTTGAGATCGATACTTCCATCACCTCTAAGGCCCTTCGTTTTGCTGTTTGAATCGTTTGTAAGATCTACAAGGGCAGAACTGGTAGTCAGAGGATTCTTACCGACTGTATGACCATCATTGACCGCTGAAACGTTTGTTCTTGCTCTCTGAAAATATTATGGTAATATTTATGTTTTGTTTTATTTGGGTTCTTTTTTTTGACAGAACACTGACCAATGATTTCTGAAAGACAATAAATACATATAACGGAAAACATAAAGTGCATAGGCGATGTAATTTATAAAAGAAATAAGGTGAAAATTAAGCTGGAAAAAAAATAATGAAGAAACATAATATTACCTTAAATTTCTGGGTTGGACCCACATCATCATCATCTGACTCCGTGTCTGTATCATCAGTCAAATCGATAACAATCTTATTGTATTTAGGGAATGCTTTGCTGTTGGTTATCTCTGCCCTTTGGTCACCCACATCTGGTGTAGTTGAAGTATCAAAATCTATCAATTAAAAGACATTGTATTTTGTAACGTTTACGACTTTTTGTTAAAATATTTAAATTTAGGACCTCTTATATGAGCCGTCTTCAATTCAAATGTATTTTCGATCAGTGTATAGCCAGATCATTCGTTGCACCCGTGTCTCGATCTGCCTTATCTACAAAGTAGTCCCATAGGCTTCCACGCAACTTCAGAAAATCGATGTATTTGTTGGGTTAGATAGCATGGATATGCATAAAGTTTTCAATATACACATATGACAAATAGGATAGGTTTGCTTGGAACACGACTAAATTTGCTTTTTATTTGTCTATGGTTATACATGTATTCTAATGAAAACCCCACTTAAAATATATCGAGTATAGAGCCTTGCTGTAAACTAAGCTAAATGACAAATGTCTTGGGTTGCTATGATATTTCTCATTCAATGTAGGTAGGCCTACAGGTTTTCAATTGAATTTCAATAAACTATTTATAGGTTCGTGTATACATCAATGTATATTTGTTTACGTGCTTGTTTATTTAGTGCCACATTTGAAAATGAAATGTTTTAAATTAGAATTACCGTTTGTTTTGATTTCCGTCATTGTTTTTTCCCTGTGAATAGGATGGACGTTGAAGCAGCGTCGACTCTAAAGTGACGTTGTTAACGTAGCGACGTTGACTTCCGTTTAAATAATGACGTCACTTCTAAATCTCTCAGTGAACTTGAACTCCTTTTCCTTTACAAGAGTTGACGTTCCTTATTATCTCAAACGAGCGTTGCGTCCGTTATAACTCGCTTCTAGAAAACTGACGTATACTCGTTATTGCTATTTTTTTTTTCAAAATGAAATGAGTAGATCGATAGATCAGATGTAGTTTTTAGAGTTCATCCTGCGTTTTCGGTGTTCTTGAATATTGAGCACTTTCAGATACTCTCCAATTTTCAAGTTCTATATAGTTACCCAGACTGCTTTATTTTTACATATACAAGTTAGATACAAGGGAGGTCCGAGTGCGATATCCTAGGTCTTTCCGAAAAGACCCATTGGTTCTTTAACGTGACCGGTGTATAGCACCGATATACACGCGAGGTTACTTCTTGAAAGAACCAGTACATGACTTGTAGTTAAGTGCTAGACGCTTAAAAGCACCTCTTCTATTTCCAATATCACAATAGCCTGATTTTTTTCCTCCGAAATCAGACGAACTTAAAGATTATCCTGCACATTCATGCAGTCCAATCATGATCTACGTTGTCCGCTGCTCACTTAACAACAACCCTTTCCCACATGCAACAAACAACTTTGATTGATTGTTTGTTTGGTGTTTTACGCCGCTTTCCAACATTTTTTTTATAGTTATATCATGGCGTGTCCTGGGTAAGTTACCAGTTCTAATGGTCCATTTATCCTGACACCAGCAAGTCAGTCGTTAGGCTAACCCCGCAACCCTGAGCGCCAAGAAGGGCATCCATTTGTACCATTTTTAAAGTCTTTGGCACTTTCAGACGACTTGAAATTTTTTAATGGAAACTTTCTATAAATGAAACAAGAGGGCCATGATGGCCCTGGAATCGCTCACCCGTTTTTTTTTTTTTTTTTCACTTTAGCTATATAAGCCCCGCCACCTGGCGGCCATAGTTTCTGACCAATCAACTTGGCTAAAAGGAATCTGATAGAGGGTCACCCTAGGAACATTTCTACAAAATTATTTGAAAATCGACACTTTTGGAGGAGAAGATTTTTTAAGTTTTCACTATAGCCATATAATGCAAAATAGCCCTGTTTTTTGACCAATCAACATGGCTTGAAGGAATCTGAAAGTGGGTCACTTAAGGAACATTTCTACAAAATTATTTGAAAATCTGCCAGACCCTTTCGGAGAAGAAGATTTTTTAAGTTTTCACTATAGCCATATAAGGCAAAATAGCCACGTTGCCATGGAAACCAGAATTCTGCATGGATCCCAAAAATTTGAAGGAAATCCGGTGTGGTCATTGAGAGGATGCTTTCTGTGAAGTTTCATCCCAATTGACCCACTGGTTACTGAGGAGAAGAAGTTGACGCACGACGCACGATGGACGCCGGACAAAAGGCGATCACAATAACTCACCTTGAGCAAAGCTCAGGTGAGCTAAAAAAAAAAGGCACCAAGTAAAGTTGAAAGCATCATGAACATTTTCACTTTAGCTATATAAGCCCCGCCACCTGGCGGCCATAGTTTCTGACCAATCAACTTGGCTAAAAGGAATCTGATAGAGGGTCACCCTAGGAACATTTCTACAAAATTATTTGAAAATCGACACTTTTGGAGGAGAAGATTTTTTAAGTTTTCACTATAGCCATATAATGCAAAATAGCCCTGTTTTTTGACCAATCAACATGGCTTGAAGGAATCTGAAAGTGGGTCACTTAAGGAACATTTCTACAAAATTATTTGAAAATCTGCCAGACCCTTTCGGAGAAGAAGATTTTTTAAGTTTTCACTATAGCCATATAAGGCAAAATAGCCACGTTGCCATGGAAACCAGAATTCTGCATGGATCCCAAAAATTTGAAGGAAATCCGGTGTGGTCATTGAGAGGATGCTTTCTGTGAAGTTTCATCCCAATTGACCCACTGGTTACTGAGGAGAAGAAGTTGACGCACGACGCACGATGGACGCCGGACAAAAGGCGATCACAATAACTCACCTTGAGCAAAGCTCAGGTGAGCTAAAAAAAAAAGGCACCAAGTAAAGTTGAAAGCATCATGAACATTTTCTCCTTTTGCCACATTTTTTTCAAATGTCGTCTGCTTGAGGAAAAAGGATAACTATTTATCAAGGACAAGTTCATAATAAATGATAATTATCTTCATAATATGCGCTTGGTGCTGCTACTAAGGGTTAAATCTTTCAGCGCCGAATTGTTTAAAGTAGACTCTTCCATGTTTAAAATCGGGCGTCTCCATTTCTCATGGAATATTTTTATAACCAAAAGGCAAACAATGAATCTGTATTGTTTGCAAAATATCTCAATATTGCCATTGGGATTGAAAGAGATAATCCAGCATTTTTCTTTTATATAATACAGACGACTTTTTAAAACACCGAGACAAAACGAGATATTGCTCAATTCCTCCCTTTGCCACATATTTTTAAACTCTACAGATTTTTTCCAACATGTTAACAAAGTCGTCTGCTGCAGAATTGTTGTAAGTGGAAAAGGGTAAATTATTGCCAGGTCATGATATCAATCACAGGACTTTCATCGTGAGAATAAGTACCACACGTAAAGGGAAATAATCCAGCGCAGGTGTTTTTATATTCACATACGTTTACAATATGGGAAACAGAATTATAGCAATGTATCCCTCGTTCCTCACATATAGACACAGTTTGATCAATCCGCAGCATTGTTGCAAAATGAGAAATTGCTTATACTTTATTTTTGAAGTCGCCTGCCACACATTCTTTGTATGTGAGTCAATGTTTTTAATTTAACACTCGTTCCACACATTTTGACGAATTTGCAACCGACGAATTTTGAAAACATTGTCGCATAATGAGAAATTGTTTATAATGAGCTATTTCTCCTTGTCTACTGCAGATTTCCTGTATGTGGGAAAGAGTGAATGTTATAATGGTTGTTTTCTGCAAAGATATCTGTAAACAGGTAAACGATAAAACTGAAGAGGAGCCCGATTTTTCATTGATAGAAAAAAAGACAACCAAGATTACATTTCTTTTAAAGGTTTATTTCTTGTTTTTACATCATATTTACAACGTTGAAAATCATAGTAAATTTAAGCACTGATTTATTTTATTTTCAATCTTAATGGTATATCAATGATGATTGCTTATTCAATGCAATTTTGATAAATACATACCGTAGGGTTTGAACAAGAGATTTTGTATATTTATGAAAATGGGAAATATTTCATTCAACAACCTGTTTGTATGTTGTTTGGTTTTTTAACCTTTTACCTGATGTGCATTTTTGAGTTACCTGCCTTAAAAAGATCTGCTGACTAAAATGAACCATTATCTCAAATTTGGAAATTCTAAGGAATGATTTTGACATAAAAGTCTAAAACATTGTGAGATAAGAAGTAATTGCTCTTAATGAGTAATTTCAGACCAAGAGGTCCAAGGTTCAAGACCTGGTCAGGTCAATTTTTTTTAAGACTTTTACTAATGGGTACAATTTGTAACAGTCATAAAAGATCCGACCAAAGTGGAATGCTATACCACATTGGCTATACAAGCTGGCTCTATACCAAGGCAGAATAAGTGTACCCCTATTACACATACTCAAGGCTACATATCAAAACAGAACTTTTCAATTTCTCAAATAAACACATTTTCCACCCCAAGATATATTTTGAGCAGATGACTCTAAAATTGGCATACATCTGGTATATATTTTATGAAAGTGATACTGTGCATGTTTAGAACTTCACAGAGTGTATTCACACAGGTCGGTTACAATAAAAGTGATGAGAAAATAATGATAGAAAATGGTGGATGGAAACAAGTAAGTAAAACAAAATCGACCATCTACAATACATTCAGATTGTTGCAAAGGCATTGATTTAGAGAACTGTTAATGATAGTATGCCATAGCAATTTGTTCCTGTTAACTTTCAATATAAATGGAACTAGAAATACTGTGAGCAAAGCTCACTGAAGAATACCCCCCGCTCCCCTTGGAAGAGTCCGAGGCGTGTGATCTTCCTTCATGCATATCTACATATGATGTGTAACCTTCATGTAAAGTTTGAACCAAATCCATTGAGCCGTTTAGGAGGAGTAGTGCTTACAAGAAATGTGGAGGTATGTGCACAGGAGTCCCTCGCAGATAACCTCTAAGTTAAATTATCTCCCCTTGGAAGAGTCCGAGGCGTGTGATCTTCCTTCATGCATATCTACATATGATGTGTAACCTTCATGTAAAGTTTGAACCAAATCCATTGAGCCGTTTAGGAGGAGTAGTGCTTACAAGAAATGTGGAGGTATGTGCACAGGAGTCCCTCGCAGATAACCTCTAAGTTGAATTATCTCCCCTTGGAAGAGTCTGAGGCGTATGATCTTCCTTCATGCATATCTACATATGATGTGTAACCTTCATGTAAAATTTGAACCAAATCCATTGAGCCGTTTAGGAGGAGTAGTGCTTACAAGAAATGTGGAGGTATGTGCACAGGAGTCCCTCGCAGATAACCTCTAAGTTAAATTATCTCCCCTTGGAAGAGTCCGAGGCGTGTGATCTTCCTTCATGCATATCTACATATGATGTGTAACCTTCATGTAAAGTTTGAACCAAATCCATTGAGCCGTTTAGGAGGAGTAGTGCTTACAAGAAATGTGGAGGTATGTGCACAGGAGTCCCTCGCAGATAACCTCTAAGTTGAATTATCTCCCCTTGGAAGAGTCCGAGGCGTATGATCTTCCTTCATGCATATCTACATATGATGTGTAACCTTCATGTAAAATTTGAACCAAATCCATTGAGCCGTTTAGGAGGAGTAGTGCTTACAAGAAATGTGGAGGTATGTGCACAGGAGTCCCTCGCAGATAACCTCTAAGTTAAATTATCTCCCCTTGGAAGAGTCCGAGGCGTGTGATCTTCCTTCATGCATATCTACATATGATGTGTAACCTTCATGTAAAGTTTGAACCAAATCCATTGAGCCGTTTAGGAGGAGTAGTGCTTACAAGAAATGTGGACATACGGACAGACAGACGGACAGACAGACGGACAGACAGGGTGATTCCTATATACCCCCCCAAACTTTGTTTGCCGGGGGGTATAATAATCTCTGAACAAATGTATTTCTTCATTTTAAAATACCAGTACCTTTTATAGGATTATATGCCATTTTCTGGTAAAATTTAAATAAATTAATCATAATGATAGTAAGGAAAGTTAAATTAAGACCAACACAAAGAAAGGTAAATGAAGGCCAACACAGAACGACAACTTTGAGACAGAGTAGAAAACATTGTTGCAAAAGCAGACAAATGTTTATATATTCAACATTGACTGTGGAGTAAGCTCTAACATTCTCTATTAATCACTCTTGCTTGCTATTCCTATAATGTTTTCTACACTGAAATTTAAATCCTTTAATTGACAACATTTGTATTCTTTTCTCTAGGGTACCATTAAAATTAAATCTGGTAATGTTGTTCTGTATTTGTTTTGCTTTTTATCTTTATACAATCCATAAATATATACACTTGTTTCAATTTCTTCAGTTTCTTGATACAATATTGTGCAGGAAATTAAAGCACATACACAATGAATAAACAGGGTTCTGTGTTTGTAAATGTAATCCCAGATCTACAGAAATATCCATTTATGAAAACAAGTCTTCCCTGTCTGCCCCTATCTGCTCCCCTTCCTCCATCTGACTGAAGTTTAAGAAGTGAGAGGGTCGGTGTATCTCGTGGTAAAACTCCTTCGGATTGGAGAGAACAAGCTCATACTTCATGTTGGGGTCATGTCTTACACCTGAAATAGAACACATATATTGTTAATCATTTACCGTAAAAGGTGCTGAACTCCAGATGGAGATAACATTTTTGAAATGTTGAAACTTCTGCAAATATTGCTAATAGTGACAACAAAGTAAGTAATAAATAGTTCAAAACTATTTTGGTAGACTAGTAAATGTTGAAAAACATTCAATTTAAAGTCATAAAAATGTACAAAAATTTGGCTTACTGTCTACCCAGTAAAAATGAAGATGTTTATGATGTTTATGGTTCTGGAAAGTGAAATTATTACTTTTATTTTATCCTAGAATTATGATTCTAATATTTCAAGACAACTTTTAAACAATAAAATTGACTATAATATCTATTTTCTGGAGTTCAGCACCTTTAAAAGCTGTTTAAGATTTTTCTATTTTATATTGAAACAAGTAACTGTAGGATTGCAAGCAATACCATAATCCCCTACCGGTTTGCACGTTTTGACTTATTAATATTCTAAGTCCAAAAAGGGGCATAACTCATAAAAAAATTGACGAAATCCCATGAAACGCGAACTTGATCTGTGACACATGATTACAAAGCCATATACAAAATTTCAGCTCAATATCTCAATGCATGTAGAAAAAAAGTGCGGAAAACTGATTTGTCAATATTCTAAGTCCAAAAAGGGGCATAACTCATAAAAAAAATTGACGAAATCCCATGAAACGCGAACTTGATCTGTGACACATGATTACAAAGCCATATACAAAATTTCAGCTCAATATCTCAATGCATGTAGAAAAAAAGTGCGGAAAACTGATTTGCCGGACTGACTGACAGATGGACTGACTGACAGACTGACTGACAGACTGACTGACAGACTGACTGACAGATGGACGGAGTGCAAACCTAATAGTCCCCTTCGGCACGCCGGTAGGGGACTAATAAGCAAATGATAATACAAAAAATCTGGGGGAAATTCTAATTATTGTCATTTAAATAAGTTCTAAGATGAAAAGATAATTTTTTGTTTTTTGTTTGTTTGGAGTTTAACGCCGCTTTCAACAGCTTTGGTCATATCACGGCGGTCAGTGCACCTACCCATGTTTTCCTGGCTTTCCCTCACCAGTACTTACACAACATTCTTTCGAAGCCACTGACTACTTTCTCACATAGATCAGAGGTGAGAGGCAATGGAAAACATCGCCCGAAAGAATGTCGCCGCAACCGGGTATCGAACCCGTGACCTCCAGATCACGAGTCAGATACGCTACCAATTGAGCTACCCGGCCGGGTGATGAAAAGATAAACTTTGAGATAGAGCAAAAACTTTGGGAGAAAAGGAGAAGTTGCTCATCTGTATCAATTTCTCCTTTTCAAACCATGTTTTAAAAAACTATCTGCTGCAGTGCAATAGAGTTGTGCCATAGGGGAAAAGTCTGTTGTATTACTTCCTTCATATCGTGTAGATATATTATTTAGAAATTTGCAATGGGTTCCTGTATAGAATGCAGTAACAGAAACTTGGCATCAGAAGTCCAATCGATGCTTAACCCTTTCCCTCATACAACAATTCTGCAGCAGCCGACTTTGGACGTATTTTGTCAAAATTTAGAAAATCTCTAGAATTGAATGGATAACCTATGACTTAAAATGGAAAACATTGTGATGAAAGGAGAAATTGCACGTTTTGTGCAATTTCTTCTTTTGTCACTATGTTTTCAAAAAGCCGTCTGCTGCAGAGGCGTCAGAAAGCGTCTATAAGGGTTAACAAGTGCTTGCTTTGGTCGTTTCATGCTTCAGGAAATTGAATTACAAGAGAGTTAAGTGTTGAAAAGATTAAGTGTGTTGCTATCAATACCCAGTTCCTACAACTAAGTCATCATGTAATGGATAGACAGACAATGATGTGATCCCTGGGTGTCACCTTGACAAGATAGACAACAACAAAAATCATCTTCATGAAAATTGTTTTGCTTTAGTGTCTCTGAAACCATGAGTACCACTTTGACCTTATTAAAACCCTTTCCCTCATATAGACGCTTTCTGACCCCTCTGCAGCAGACGGCTTTTTGAAAACATGGCGACAAAAGAAGAAATTGCTCAAAATGAGCAATTAATCCTTTTCTCACCATGTTTTCAACTCTATTCAATTATTGTACTTTCATTTAAAGGGAGTTTCCGATTTTTTTTGGGTATGTTTTTAAAGTCATCTACTGCAGATTTGTTGTATGTGGGAAAGGGTTAATCTTTGCTATGAGCTATTGGATTCAACTATTCAATCTTATCCAAATAGCCAATGAGTGTCAGAAATGTCACTTTCTTCTGTGACTAATTGGGGAACAGACATAGCAGAGCCAAATCAACCTGAGCGAAGGAGTAGGTGGATCTGGATCTATCCCGTTTTCAAATACCGAATGGTTTTCACAATCACCAGATTACTCACCCATGAAATTGTAGTTCCATGATGTCTGTGCTGGCACCATAAAGAATCCCAGAAACCTGTCTGACAGCAACATCTGTACACGTTCATAGTGTGATGGTAGGTAACCTTTAGGGTTATTACCAGTATCTGTATTCTGTCTCCCCCAGTCATAACCACTCGGTGTTAACTTGTACGCAGTCAGCGAGCAGGAGCCTGGAGTAAAACTGTTAAGGAAGAGATACAATGAAAGTATGTTGTATTAACTTCTAAGGAAGAGATATAATGAAAGAATGTTGTAATAACTTCTAAGGAAGATATGTAATGAAAGTATGTTGTAATAACTTCTAAGGAAGAGATATAATGAAATTTGAAATTATAACCAATAAAACGAGTCTTTTATAATACCTGCTTGATGAATATAATTATGTAAGAGCCATATACAGTAATTTGGGATGCGTTTCTAGTGTTTGTTTTCACCAAAAGTTACATCTATGTGTAAGTTAAAAGTCAGCCGAGTAAAGGTTATTTCTTTACTGTGTAATGCCCAAGCGTGTCCGTCTCTTCATTGCTTGCAATAAGTCTCATTCTCGTCTGATATGACTCAAATAGTTTAGCCAACTCTAAAACATTTTGGCGTCTTGTATCATGAAACATAGGGATCACTATTCTATCAGCAGTTTGTCACCCTTTAACTTTACCGGTAGGGACACATTCGTGTTTAATAAATGAAGTCTCATTACTATTGTAAGGTTTAGGGAACCTTTGAAAACAGTAATGAACACAAGATAAAACTTCTTGTATTTAATTTGTAATCGGCAATTTTGATAACAATCTTATATTTACCTGCAAGTGATGACAACAGTTTTTTCTCCGTCCCAAGAAGTGTTATCCTGCATGACCTTAGCATGTGTGGTGATGTCCTGCGGTGAAAGCTGGGGTAATTCATTGGGCTGGGTATGGATCCAACCAAGAGGTTCCATCTCCTGTAAAAAATAGTTGGTACACGCCAGATAAAAACAAGTTAACATAGTAATGCAAGCACTACAAGAGTCCCCTACCGGACACAAAACTATAAGTTGAAAAGGGCACATTATTCATCAAACCTCACTTAAAGAGTCATGCCCCTTGACATACATGGTCTTCTAATGGTCCTGATTAAATGTGTGAACTTCTACTAGAGTTGTAGACATGAAAGTCTGACATTAACCTTGGGAGTGATTGGTTGGTTATTGTGCATTACGTAACACCTTGATATAAAAATAATTGTGTGAAGTTATATCAAAATCCATTCAAGCATGGGGAAGATACAAACAAAGTGGAAGACACTGGTACAGAGGTAGAGCTTGACCTCTTGTACCAAAGGTCCTGGGTTCGAATCTCGTGATGAGCAGGTTCTACCTTTGGGATTTTTCCACACAAACGGCGCGAGTACTGGTTAAGTATCCAGGAAGCAGACATCGAGCATGATTAATATAAGCTTAAAGCTTGTTTCGCAATCAATGTAAATTAAACTAGAAATACTGTGAGCAAAGCTCACTAAAGAATACCCCCCGCTCCCCTCCCAAAGCATCGGATACATTGGTAAAGTTTCTACTTTGCTTATCTTCCCTTGGAAGAATCTGAGGAGAAAAATCTTCCTTCATGCATATCTACATATAATGTGTAGCCTTCATATACAGTTTGACTCAGTAGTGCTTACAAGAAATGTAGAGGTATGTGCACAGGAGTCCCTCGCAGGCAACCTCTAAGTTGAATTATCTGCCCTTGGAAGAATCCGAGGCGTATGATCTTCCTTCATGCATATCTACATATGATGTGTAACCTTCATGTAAAGTTTGAACCAAATCCATTGAGCCGTTTAGGAGGAGTAGTGCTTACAAGAAATGTGGAGGTATGTGCACAGGAGTCCCTCGCAGGTAACCTCTAAGTTGAATTATCTGCCCTTGGAAGAATCCGATACATATGATCTTCCTTCATGCATATCTACATATGATGTGTAACCTTCATGTAAAGTTTGACCCAAATCCATTGAGCCATTTAGGAGGAGTAGTGCTTACAAGAGATGTGGAGGTATGTGCACAGGAGTCCCTCGCAGGTAACCTCTAAGTTGAATTATCTGCCCTTGGAAGAATCCGAGGCGTATGATCTTCCTTCATGCATATCTACATATGATGTGTAACCTTCATGTAAAGTTTGAACCAAATCCATTGAGCCGTTTAGGAGTAGTGCTTACAAGAAATGTGGAGGTATGTGCACAGGAGTCCCTCGCAGGTAACCTCTTAGTTAAATTATCTGCCCTTGGAAGAATCCGAGGCGTATGATCTTCCTTCATGCATATCTACATATGATGTGTAACCTTCATGTAAAGTTTGAACCAAATCCATTGAGACGTTTAGGAGGAGTAGTGCTTACAAGAAATGTGGAGGTATGTGCACAGGAGTCCCTCGCAGGTAACCTCTAAGTTGAATTATCTGCCCTTGGAAGAATCCGAGGCATATGATCTTCCTTTATGCATATCTACATATGATGTGTAACCTTCATGTGAAGTTTGACCCAAATCCATTGAGCCGTTTAGGAGGAGTAGTGCTTACAAGAAATGTGGAGGTATGTGCACAGGAGTCCCTCGCAGGTAACCTCTAAGTTGAATTATCTGCCCTTGGAAGAATCCGAGGCATATGATCTTCCTTCATGCATATCTACATATGATGTGTAACCTTCATGTAAAGTTTGAACCAAATCCATTGAGCCGTTTAGGAGGAGTAGTGCTTACAAGAAATGTGGAGGTATGTGCACAGGAGTCCCTCGCAGATAACCTCTAAGTTAAATTATCTCCCCTTGGAAGAGTCCGAGGCGTGTGATCTTCCTTCATGCATATCTACATATGATGTGTAACCTTCATGTAAAGTTTGAACCAAATCCATTGAGCCGTTTAGGAGGAGTAGTGCTTACAAGAAATGTGGACATACGGACAGACAGACAGACAGACAGACAGACAGACAGACGGACAGACAGGGTGATTCCTATATACCCCCCCAAACTTTGTTTGCCGGGGGGTATAATAACTTATGGAGAATAATTGTGTGGAGTTATATCAAAATCCATTCAAGCATGTGTGTCCAGTAATTTCAGAATCCTAAGATGCATGGTTGAGATGTGGACCGGACAAGGTAGTCTTATCAAACAGTACTCATTTTGACCTTTGACCTCTAAGTGTGCCCTTGACCTTTGAGGTACAGGCCTGGTTCTTGTGCGTGACACGCTGCCTCATCATGTACATGTGTACTGAGTTACTTGGGAATCCTTTGATGCATGGTTGAGATGTGGGCCAGACAAGGTAGTCCTATCAAACTACACATTTTGACCTTTGATCTCTAAGTGTGACCTTGACATTTGAGGTACACAGGCCTGGGTATTGAGCATGACATGCCGTCTCATCATGGTGAACGTTTGTGCCAAGTTTCCTTGAAATCCTATGATGCATGGTTGAGATGCGGGCCGGACAAGGTAATCCTATCAAACAGTACTCATTTTGATCCTTCACATTGTGCTTGACACGCAGCCTCATAATGGTGAACGTTTCTGCCAAGTTTCTTTCAAATCCTATGAAGCATGGTAAAGATGCGGGCCGGACAAGGTTAGGTGGGAATGACTGACAGACGGAATCGACCAAACCTATAGTCCCCAAACTGGTATTCGACTGGTAGGGGACTAATAACAAATTAAGTCAAAAGCATAACTGACAGAACTACCACTGAAAGTGAAACCTCAGTTTCATCAACAAGACTTAAAAATGTTGATATTCATCACAATCATCTAAGTTCAAACTGATATCCCACACAGTTGATGGAACAAAAAAGAAGCTTTTATCTGTTACAATGCAAATAAGACTTTTTAATAGGTTGTTGATTCTTCAGATCTTCCTAATTGGAAACATCTTAATTTATTGACAACCTTAATTTGTGTCTCTATCTGCAAAAGTGTTCAGTGATATAAGGAAAAACGTTCTGATCAAATAAGTCATGATGTAACATGAAATCAAATCCGATTACAATTCTGACAAATGTTAATACACATTAGCATATTCATGTAATCATATTTGAGTCACAAAAATTCAGCAATTGAAAAAGGCAGCTTTAAAGAAGTTTTCAGGTAAAAAGTGTCAATTCTGATCAAGTTGGCCTAAATCTAAGGTTGTCATAATTTTATTTCGGGTGAATTTTCTACAGTATGACAGCAAAAAAGTATGCTGTTTGTGCTGTTTTAAGGCCCATTTTGTCAGAGGAATAGACTTTTAAATTCTACAAGTTGTGACCTACCTTCAAGTATTCGTGTTCCGGTAAGATATTTGGTAAATGTACAGTCTGGTGTGTTCCCCACTGAGGTGGCATCACAATACACCTTATCTCCTTCACCTGCGGGTTGTCTGGCGGGCTCACCCCGTACAGGTACCCTGAAATCTGGGCTCTCAAGTCCGAAATAATGATAAACTTTTTCAACACATTCTTCGGTAAAATGTATGTATATCCTGTCTCTTTAATATCATCTGATGACACATAGATATGATTTGTACGCAGATGTAGATTAGTGGCAGAGATGGCTCTAACACGCCATTCTGTCCGGGATGCGTAAGTCTGTGTTTCGTAGTTACTTGTTGTGGAGGTGATAATTTCATCGCCATGTTTGTTAACTGTTTTTGTTGTTGTAGCTGTCAATTGTGACTGTTCTTTTGTCTGTTTCTCAATTTCTGCAATTTGCTGTCTCTGGGCCGACGGTGCGGATATTTCCATACCAAGAATAATGTCTCGGATTTCTGACTGTGTCAGAGACGCAACATTTACGCTGAAAATAACAGGAAGAGGACATTTGAGTGAAGTCTTATTTCGTAAGATGTTTAACCTTTTCCCCAATACAGACAACTTCTTATACTTTATATTTCAAAACATTTTTGAAATTTCTCCTTTTTCCATTAATGATTTCATCGCAAAATAGAACCAATTTTTCCACTATTTAACCCTTTCCCACATACAATAAATCTGCAGCAGATGATTTTGAGAACATAGTGGCAAAATCCTGAAAAATCTCCATAAAAGATAGCTTAGTTGTTAAATAAAGATGAAAACATTGTGGCAAAAGGAGAAATTGCTCATCATGAGCAATTTCACCTTTGTCCACAATGTTTTCAAAAGTCGTCTGCTGCTATCGCGTCAAAATGCATCTGCATGTGGGAAAGCATAAAGGTAACACTTCTTCCATAGTTTTTTTCCCCTTAACCCTTTCCCTCATATAGACGCTTTCTGACGCCTCTGCAGCAGACGGCTTTTTGAAAACAGTGACAAAAGAAGAAATTGCTCATCATGAGCAATTTCACCTTTTGACACAATGTTTTCCACTTTTAGTCATAGGTTATCCATTCAATTATAGAGATATTCTATTTTTTCACAAAATATGTTCAAAGTCGTCTGCTGCAGAATTGTCGTATGAGGGAAAGGGTTAAAGAACTAGCAGCCTTATTAAAAAGTGTAGGGTAAATGGTTATGTTGCAATGACAAGCAATACTAGGAAGGTTGTACAGCCGAGACCTGAACAACAAGAAAACCATCTAGAGCTTTCAAGGACTTCATTGGCAAACATGGCAAGAGTATTTGAAATGTGTCAGACAGAGGACGAAGAAGTGATGCCTATGTGTTAAACTGCCAGGGCAGACAACCCCAAAATAAGTCCTAAGCATCTTCACATGATGGCAAATGTTTATAGAAAGTTTCATTCAATCTGTCGTGTAATTGTGAAATCAGTTTGCAAAACAAGTTTTGTTACAGATGCTCGAACACATGGAGTGATGCAATCTTCTATGAAAGTTTTGTAAATGCATTATCAACGAAATGAGTGAGAAATTTGAAAATTGTTTTCATAAACAGTTTGTTGCATATTCATGCTAAAATCTTGATCATGTATTCAGAAGTAAGATTCACTACACAACCCTTTATCTGGTACAGACTACTTTTAACGCCTCTAAGGTAACAACATTGGAAAATGTGAAAAAAGGAGAAATTGATCATAATAGGACATTTCTCACAATATTTCTACGCTTTCAATAAATAATTTGTAAATTTGTCCAGATCTTCAATGTTTTTCCTAAGAGATGTGTATGAAGCAGGCGACTCTAAAATATATTGTATCTGGCAAACAGGTGCATTTACATGAGCTGAAAATAAACTAGCATACTTGTTTTTCTTGCCGTAGTCAGCGAGAATGAGATCTTTCAACTGAACTTCAATCTTCATCCATTCTTCATCAGACAAGGTTGGCCAGATGTGGTGAGCCTCGGTGATGGTGGTTTTATCTGGCTTCAGAATGATCTTTGTACGATCATTGTTAACATGCAGTGCTCTCAGTATAAGGATCAGTCTTGAGAATGCCTGTGATAAATGGACAATGAAATAAACATTTTGTTTGTATCAAGATGTGTTGCTTGCCTATGTGTCAGTTAGTGAAAGTGTGGCAGATATATAACAAGTTTCTACAAAAAAACGCCTTTTGTTTTATTAAAAAAAGGGCCTTGATAAATGAAACCATTAAAAGTACTGAAATATAAGAGAGTTTGAATGAATTTATGAGGAAACAGCCAATAACCAATCAAGTCAAATTGACCGGCACAAAGAAGAGATCCCTGTCACCCTGCCAAAGCATCGAAAATTCAATAAAATTGTCTATGTTGGGAAAGCATTCATCAAAGTTCTGAGCCAATGAGCTAAACAGTTTAACTTTAATTCCAACAAATGAATATGCTCCGGTATGCTTATAAATGTCAACAGGAAAATAATTAATAAATTCACTTACAGTGTAAGAAGAAATTGTTTTCAGCCAGTCATCATACAAGTTGAACAGCACCATCTGAGGTTCTGTAGCCTTGAGAATCAAATCTCCAAACTTCTCCACCTACAAGCATAAAATACAGGGATTAGGGAAGTCCAATCCACACATCAGTTTAACCCTTTCCATCATACAACAATTCTGCAGCAGATGACTTTGAACATATTTTGTCAAGAAATGGAAAATCTCTTTAATTGAATGGATAACCTATGACTACCTTTTATCTTGTCTCTAGGATGGCTTAAGATAACAATGTAGACTATCATGATGTAAATGTTAAAGAAATTCAAACAATGTAATCAAAATTCTTTTGCTGCATAAAAAGAAATTGTTCGTTTGTAAGGTGCTTAAGCCATTTTCAACAATCTTTCTGTCACATCAGGGCATTTCCTTGGTAATTTGCCAGTACTACTGGTCCATTTATCACGACACCAGTGCATCACTTATAATGCTAACCACACAACCCTGGGCGCGGGGATGAAACCCACGACGGAAGATCTACCGCTAAACCACCGAGGCTGTGCATAAATAGAAATGACCATCTGAGTGGATCAGCATTGTTTAAATTGATTATTCTACTGTCAGAGTACCCCCAATAGAAGTATTCATACCAAAATAAGAATGTTCAAAACAGATTTCCAAACAGAACAATGGGGGTTCTTAATTCTCATAAACTAGATTTCTATCTTACCTTGAGACATGCTTGGAAGGGTAACTGGAGTTCACTGCCCTTGATGACGATATTGGGGAAATCCAACAAATGGACTTCCAGGGGGTCCAACATGCCCTTTCTTGTTACGATGATCTGTTTGGGCTGTTCTTCCACAGGTAGTGATCGAATCAAGGCAGCAACTTCTTCTGCTGTCTTCCACTTGGCCAACTGTTAGTGTAAAGTACATACCATTTGAGCTTACAGGTTAACTAGGCCGTGAATGACTATAAACTAGTTTAAGAATAAACTGTATTAATTGCAGTTCGTAGGTAGAATTAAGTAGTCTTCTTTCAGTATCTCCTTTTATCACTACCGTATGCTTTGGATGTTCATAATAACCATGTTAGGGAGAAGTTTCTAATGAGGACCCATAACATAGAGCAGTGATTGTGGAACTGGCAAGGCAAAATGAGAAAAGCTTCAAGGTATTATAGAACAAAGGACTCATTGTTTTCTGTGCCCTTGATAGTCAGTTTACACATTATTTGTTTGCATAACCCTTTCAATGATATCTTTATCAATTTCAAAGTATGAGTAGATTTTCTTTTCATTTCTTATTTACTTTTAAAAGATTATTCCATTAATTTGTCAACTTTCAATAATTTTCACCACAATTGGTCATATTGAAAGGAGTCTTAAATGAAACACCAGGTAATAATTACCTGACATCCAAAGATACAACCAATTTCAAACTCCATCTTGATTCATTTATGATTTAAATATGCAAAAATATTGCAAAAGAAAAACCCACCTAGCTTGTTTTTTTGAACATTTTACTAAAATAAAACAAAAATGCCTGTTTAAGTATTATAAACATTTGAACAGTAGTTGCAAAGATATAACCTGTAAACTATCAGTCTTGCCACTAAACTTCAACTTAATAAAAGAAAAGCTTCTTATTTTTCAAAAGATTTAGCTTTTAATCCAATATTGTATTAATTTAAACCTACCTGTCCAAGACGTTTCTGTCCTGCCCATACGGATGTGTGAATAATCTTCAGGAAAAGCTGTCCTGTCCTTGGATTGAAGATGAAAATGGCTCCGTTGATTGGCTTTGTGGTCAAGTTACCTTCAAAGGTCTACAATAAGAATAAGTATATGTCTTTGTAAACATCTTAATATCAATTAGGATATAAACAAGTAAAGGCAGAAACAATAGATATTTGTAAGAAGGAAACGCATGTATTGTCGTCCAATCACCAACAAAATTTAAGTCCAAGATTGAAGTCAAGAGGGCCAAGATGGCCCTAAATCGATCACCTGAATATTTTTAAAGTGTTTACCTAAACGAGTTTACGTAAAACAAGTGATCCCCAGGGTGGGGCCATTTTTGACACCAGGGCTATAATTTGACCAATCTTGGTAGAGGTCCACTAGATGAAGTTAGATTTCAAATATCAACTTTTAGACAAGATTTTTTTAAGTTTTTCCCTATATAAGTATAATATTATGTAAAACAAGTGACCTGGGATAGGGCCATTTTTGACCCAAGGGCTATAACTTGAACAATCTTGGTAGAGGTCAACTAGATGAATCTACATACCAAATATCAAAAGCCTGGACATTCTTCCTTCAGACAAGGAAGATTTTTGAAAGTTTCTCCCTATACGAGTCTTTGTAAAAACAAGTGACCCCCGGGTGGGGCCATTTTTGACCCCAGGGCTATAATTTAAACAATCTTGGTAGAGGTCCACTAGATGAAGCTACATACCAAATATCAAAGGCCTTGGCCTTCTACTTTTAGACAAGAAGATTTTAAAGTTTTTTCCCTATACAAGTCTATGTAAAACAAGTGAACCCAAGGGAGGGGCCATTTTTTACCCCAGGGCTATAAATTGAACAATCTTGGTAGAGGTCTACTAGATGAAGCTACATACCAAATATCAAAGGCCTTGGCCTTCTACTTTTAGACAAGAAGATTTAGAAAAAAATGCCCTATACAAGTCTATGAAAAACAAGTGACCCCAGAGGAGGGGCCATTTTTGACCCTAGGGCTAAATTTGAACAATCTTGGTAGAGGTCCACTAAATGATGCAACATACCAAATATACAAGTCTATGTAAAACAAGTGACCCCAAGGGAGGGGCCATTTTTTACCCCAGGTCTATAAATTGAACAATCTTGGTAGAGGTCTACTAGATGAAGCTACATAACAAATATCAAAGGCCTTGGCCTTCTACTTTTAGATAAGAAGATTTAGAAAAAAAATGCCCTATACAAGTCTATGAAAAACAAGTGACCCCAGAGGAGGGGCCATTTTTGACCCCAGGGCTAAATTTGATCAATCTTGGTAGAGGTTCACTAAATGATGCAACATACCAAATATCAAAGTCATGGGCCTTCTACTTTCAGACAAGAAGATTTTTTAAGTTTTCATTAATTTCCCCCTTTTTTTTTGCCGTGACCACCAGTTCTCAATGGAATTTAAATCTTTGAACAATTTTGAAAAAGGACCACCAAAGTAACATTCCTGTGAAGTTTGGTTAAAATTGGTCCTGTGGTTAAGGAGGAGATGAAGTTTAAAGCTAAAAGTTAACGACAGAGCCTTTGGCTCACAGGTGATCTAAAAAGAGAAGGAATACTTATGCGTCATCAGACTCATCCTGAAACTAAAACAATTCTGCTGCAAAGTTGTACGTATCAGAGAATAAGTTCAAAGAATAAGTGAACTTGTTTTGTTTTATTGGGGTTTTATGCCCATTTCAACGTTATTTTAGATATATCATGGTGACAGTTCATTGATTCATGCTCCCTGGGTCCAAACCAGTACTAGGCTAGGAAATGTGCCTTGCCGTAGGGCACTCTCCCATGACGGCCTCAACTGGATAATGAACCAGGTATGCCCAGTTCCAAACCACAGATGCTAACCACTCAGCCACGACAGATCCCTTACGAGACAGCTGAGCTACAGCATAAACTCACCTTATGAATGGTAACACGATACACATTTGTGTCGTCCACAAACCAGATAATCTGGTTGGAGAACAACTCCCCGTAATTTTGGGAACTCAGGTACGGCTCAGTGGGTTCTGAGGAATACAGCTGTAGACCCTTCCTTATTCGCTCCCTCAATACATACAGGGCTGGATTAGCCTTCATGATCTTTGCCATGGCCTGTTGGATCAGAGGTTTGGCACCTGGGAACCAGTTACCATAAGCGCTGTAAGGTAAAATGGAATGTGAGACAACTCGCCAAACACTGCTGTTGTCATACTAATTCACAAATGAGCGGTCCCACGAGAAAACCAACATTGTGGACTCTGCGTAGAGTATTTACCCTGATCAGCCGAAGCATGCCGCACAGGCTAACCTGGACAGACATTTTTCGCCTCCTGTGGATTTTCTGTTTCAGGAATCATTACTGTATACCGCTATCCCCCTGAGACGTAATGTATCAACCCGGATTAGCCTGTGCAGGCTGATCTGGCTCGATACATTACGCAAATACCATAATGTTGGTTTTCTTGTGGAATGGCTAATACGTTTTCGCATAGTTCTATATTTAAGTTTAGTTCCTGTGTTTTTGTTGTCTTATATAGAGAGTTGACTTTGTATTAATGTTTTTTTAATCAACCTGTCATGTCAGTATCAGAATTAGCCCAGTTATGATAAATAGAATAATTCTTTCTATTTCCTTTTGCTGCTGCCCTATATAATTTACTAGAGATACTTTGAATGGTTGAATAAATAAAATTATATTGGATTTTGAAATTAATCAATTTAATTGAAGGAGTGCTTTGTAGGAAATATATCTAGATTTTGCATCTGAAACACCCATGTGGAAATGGGAACAAATACCTAACATTAAAACTTTGACACTTAATTAATGGTAACCGATAATAGTCGATGACATTGCAATTACATATGACCTGACATATGACAAGCACATTTTCTCATTAATGGTGCCCCTAGAAGATTGATAAGAAAGGAATGTACATAAATGTATCCTTAAATTGCACACAATATTTACTGAAAGTATTATACTGCTGATATAAATCTATTTGAATATGTTACACCTTTTTTATGTTTGACTAGCTTAGAATAAGGAGATTTGGAAAATGAAAATTAAACTAACCTGTGTAAGTTATATGCAAGATCAATACCAATGAGAACCCCAGTGGGTGATGGGTAGATACTCATGTTATCGGTGGTATAATCCAGGAACTTGGCTCTGGTGTAACGTTCGATATCATGGGAGTCGTAATCTCCCCAACGTAACTGTATGTCCAACCAATACTTCTGGGTAGTGGCATTGTCCATCACATCTCTGTAAAATAAATAGTTGACACAGTAATATAAAGGTCCTAAACTAGACTTATAACAGGTAAACAGTGATCAGGCACAACTCAATTATTTACGGAAAAATATCTTGCGGGAAAAAAGTGTGTTATTTTTGGACAAGTTTTATGAATAAAGGGACATTGAATATAATGCATGCACTTTGTTTCAGATACTATCCCATATTATTATAGGGTCTGTTTTTAACTGAATCTCATAATCAGACACCAAGTACTTGCAAATAGAAAGGTCACACAAATTATGACCAGAGAAAACTCTATGAATTCATCATTTTGTGCCACCAATTCCCATTAGGGAATGACTTGTGTTATAATATGCACTTCAGTGTATTATTTAGAAATAACAACCAGGGAAAGAATTTCTGTAAATAACCTGATAAACCTCAGTTTAAAACCACATTTTATCCTCAAACAATAGAAAAAGACAAAAAGGGCAACAAGCACAGTGAAGATAAACTAAGTGACTGATAAAATTGCAGATCTAAATTTTATGTTAAGCAATTGATCCTTGGTTCCAGAAAGCCAGCCTTAGGGTATCTCTAACAAGTGTTATTCTGATCTTAATACGTATACACTGTTTGTCAGAAGCATCTTTTGACTAAATATCAAACAAACGTTATCTATGTTAATCTGGTTCTACAATTGCTGCAGATGCCTTATAGTTGGGTTTCCTGGAGTATGGCTCAAAAGCTGATGAAATGTATCACTTACTTGGAATCTGCAAGAAGGGAAGGTTTCGACACATTCCATTTGTATGCGGCAAACAGCAATATGTCTGCACAGGAGCTGTTCATTTTATAGGATTTACGAGGATGGATTGTCTCCTTCTGCACAGTCTCAATCTCCAATGCATCAAGCTCTTGATCAAACACCTGTAAAAACACACAAACATTTGTTAACTTTTGCTTTAACATGTTTAGAATCATCTGCAGATTTGCTGCAACTGACCATATGGCTTAAACCCTTTCCCAATTATAGACAGTCTTTGATGCATCTGCAGTTGGCACATTTTGAAAACAATTTGCCTTTATAGGCAATTTCTCCTTTTGCCACATTGTCTTCAACTCTAATTAAACAGTGTTGTGCCAAGAGCGAGTTTGGGCGACATTTTACTACTTAATATTTGAAAAATATTTTGATACAAAAAGAAAAGTGCACAAAATCTAAAATTGGCCTCTAGGAAATAAGAAGACACAACCCTGTCAATATCCATTAATTTCCATAATTTTCCTAGATGTTTTCAAAGTTGTCTGCTGCAGATTGTTTTAATATAGGAAAGGATTATTATATCAAAAGTTCATAAAATAAATATTTTCCTACCTGACATAAGTCCATGACGACACTTTCGTGAATTTTCTGCCACAAATGAGCTCTGAAGATCTGGATGAGGGATATTTTCAGTGTTGGGATTTTACCGTGCATAAATATACCCGTCAAATCCAGCTGTACCTGGAAACCTACATACACCTGAAATTTAATATACATAGTTTTTAAGTAAATAGACATAATATATGGCCATGTGTCCAAACCATGATTAAAAAAAGTTACCAAATACAATGCAAGCTATCTATTGAAATGCATCAAAGCAAAGACTGTAAGAGCTTAACCCTTTCAGCACCGAATTGTTTAAAGTAGACTCTTCCATGTTCAAGTTATAGGATCTTTAGAATATTTTTATAACTCGCAGCCAAACAATGCAGATTTCAGCTAAGACAGCTCGTTACGAGCTGACTTACCTGAATCTGTATTGTTTGCAAAAAGCTCAATATTGCCTTTGGCGCTGAAAGAGTTAAGTCATTGGCAAACCAACCTTTTAGATTGAGTTATGTCCGAGATCAGCCTATAACTAACCAGTCCGATCAGGGTCTTTCCTCTTTTTTTTTTGATTGAATTATTCAAGCATCCCTGAGGCATCTAAGGAACAATTACTGCCGATTTGATTTATATTATTGGTCTTTAATTTTATCTATATCACAGACAGAACACTTATACATGATCCCTGGGTAAACCAACCAGTACTTTGCTAGGAATGTCCCTTGCCTAAGGGCACTCCACCATGACAGCTGTAAGTGAGGCTTAAATCCCAAATATCTGGTTCCAAATCCCCAACTTTCACCATAAGGTCATAGCAGATTCCTCGATTACCGCTGAAATATGACTAGAAGAATGTAACCTGCTTGCATGCATTGTTCATTTTAAAACCTCCAAAGATCATTCTTGCAGGATACAGTTCATAAACTTACATTGGCCCTGTTGATAGTTGGTGACCACCAGAGTGTGAAACGTCTGTTAGGAATTTGATTCAAACCTGATCTCTGGGCATTTGTTAACTTCTTGTACTTCATTGACTCCTCAAATCCACTGGCTTTCTCCCTGTTAAATAGAGATAAATGGTATTATTAGTTCTGCTAAATCCACAGCCTATCTCCTTAATTGAGATAAATGGTATTTTTTAGATTTGTTAGAAAGTACAGCTGATAGCTATTTTCATTTAATATACAAAATGGCAAAATTGACATATTCTTGTTAATATTTTCAATATTGAAAATCCAGCTTTTGTTCAAGATTTGACACGATCATCAGTTTCTTATACAATGTTTGAATTACTGAATAGTAAACAGGTGTAGGCTTATCATGATCTTTGCTGGTCGCAAAGTTCCTTAACCCTTTCCCCCATACAACAATTCTGCAGCAGACGACTTTGAACATATTTTGTTAGAAAATCTCTATAATTGAATGGAAAACCTATGACTAAAAGTGGAAAACATTGTGGCAAAAGGAGAAATTGCTTGTTTTGTCACTATGTTTTCAAAAAGCCGTCTGCTGCAGAGGCGTCAGAAAGTGTCTATATGAGGGAAAGGGTTAAGTCAGTTTTCCAATAGCATTGCTCACTCAAGAAGTTTTTCCTGCGTCCGATTCATATCTACTAGATAAGATGGTGACAGAAAATAGCTTTAGCAGGCTACTCAAACTTAACCCTTTCACTTATACGACAATCCTGCAGCAGACGACTTTGAACATACTTTGTCAAAACATAGAAAATCTCTATAATTGAATGGATAAACTATGACTAAAAGTGGAAAACATTGTGGCAAAAGGAGAAATTGCTCATTTTGAGCAATTTCTTCTTTTGTCACTATGTTTTCAAAAAGCCACCTACAGCAAAAAGTGTCACAGAAAGGATAGAGGTGATCTCTATGTGTCACCATATCAAGGTAGGCGACACAAAGACTTACCAGAACAAACCTTCCCATGTTGGAAAGTAGGTTCCCTTGAAGAGAGTGTGCTCAAGGATACCCTCCACACCACCAAGTGCCTGGATCATGTCAGTCCTGTAGTTGTTCAAGTTCCACAGTTTACCGTCATGGCGCTGATGGGTCCACCAGAAGGGGTTTTGTTTGAGGACCTGATGGTACAGAATAATGCATTTTAGGGTTCAAGTGAATGTTTAAGGCTTTCTTTGTGCAAGTTTGGAAATGAGGACTAGAAAAGGAGGAGTAAACTGGTCTGGAGCAACAATATTTGTTTGCTACTAGAATACAGGTTGGCACAATCATATAAAAAGCTAGCATTGGATTTGAATGGTGTTTATGCCACTTTCAACATTGGTTCAGTTATATTCAAATATTAAGACTCTTGACAATGGCAGATTCATGTTTTATTTCCCACCTGATCATCTTACTAAACTTGATTGTTTGAAGGAGCACATGTTTGAGCTGCCAGTAACATGAAATGCAGACAGATAGCAGAGCTCTAGATTAGGCGTGTTTTGCATGTTCTAAAATTCTTATTTGACCCTCTATCCCTATGTTGTGGAAACTAAAAAAAAATAGTCTCAGTGAGACGATTCTTTTGAGTACCCACAGCAAAGGATTTCCTTTAATAATAAAAGAGAAATTAGGGTAAAAGAGCTAAATCTGTACCTCTGAGATAGACAGACAGATGATGGAGATGAGATCTCTAGATGCCAACCTGATTAGGCACGAGACACAACAAAGTCAACTTGCATAAGGTATCATTAAGGTTTGAGCAGATAGCTTAAATCTTCTTGCAAGTAATGTCGACCAGGCAGAGATGCACGTTGTTCTTAATCTATATTATTTCACAAAATTAATATGCTTTGTTTGAGTTGTTCAATCATTATCATTGTTTAACCTTTTCCCACAAACAAGACACTTTCTCATGCCTCTGCAGCAGATGACTTTTGAAAACATTGTAGCTAAAGGAGAAGTTGCTCAGAATGAGCATTTTATCCTTTTGCCACAATTTTTTCATATCTATTCTGACAATATTTTTTACTTTCATTCATAGAAATTTTCCATATTTTTGTCTAAATGTTTTCAAAGTCGTCTACAGCAGATTTGGTGTACGTGGAAAAGGGTTAACAACCTACCTGGTATGCTTTAAACTCAGTCCTGACTCTCCACCCTTTGTCATATGCGAGTGTGTGTCTGTCTTTCTGGAACAAAGTATTAATCCTGGGGATACCCCTGTCCCAACTGTCCTCTAGATCCTCTAGGATTAAACGTCTGGAATGTCACAAAGTATGTATGATATTAAGGATTGAACTTTGAAAATATTATAATAAAGATTGAAATTAACGACTAAAAACTTTTGTGATATTATTTGAGCATCAAATAAATTATTATCCTATAGTAACATCATAATACTGTATTTGCACAAAGAATATTATGTCATCTTATTGCAACCGTCAGTAAACACAATTAAACAAAGCTGGACTGATAGAGTTTTTAGCCACCTTCAACAGTTTTTCATTTATATTCAGGTGGTCAATTACCTGTGTTTACTGGCTCTCTCGCACCAGTATTCCCACAACAATCTCTTTAAACAAGAGGACCATGATGGTCCTATATCGCTCACCTGATTTAATCAAACTTAAAAAGTTTTCATTGTTCTTTGTCTATACAGTCGAACCTCGTTAAACCAGACGCCGTTAATCCGGAAAATTCGCAATCCAGACATAAAATTCAAGGAACGGATTTTTTATGCTTAATTATTCTCCGTTAATACGGAAATTTGCGTTCCGGAACCGGACAAAAAATATCGGGAACGGAGCGACCATTTACACATAAAATCCGCTTCATTAGTCCGGAAGTCCAAACATGTATATGGTTTTTTCCTCTCAACTGCGTAAATCTTGTTGCGTGTCATAGTTTTCTAGTATGTCCGTTTGTCCTAACAATATCTGTTAAAAGCTGTGTACTGTATACAATGTAATAGGACTGTTCCATAATCGGCTAGCGTGTGTCATTGTTTACTTTGATTAGCAGTCATAAAATAGCAGCCAATCAGGCGTTGATTGCCAACATGATATAAAATGATTTTGAGATTAAAATTTCGACATTTTGATCCAGAGACAAGTGGAGATCTGACAAAAAATTCATAAGGTGTTCCATATTTGTCTAATTTGATGCTCATTTTTCAAATTATAACATTGTTTACGTAAATGTTATCCATAGTTTGTATATCTCATGATTAAGCTTCACTTACGACAAACTTGAAGAGAAAAAATCGTACTGACAGTTTGCAATTTTTTAACTATTTGGTTTTCTCAGGTCACTATTACACTCTTAATTACCTGTTTTGAGCATTAGCCTCTTGTCTCTTCAAGGCATATTCCGCCCAAACTCTTTGTGAATCTATAAACTCGCTCTCCCATGGCATAATGTACCTGTAAGAGAAATATTTTTTTTGTATACATTTTGCATATAAGATTTTGTCAGAAACAAGTTTTAACAGACAAAACTGATCCAAAATCTAGAACAAGTGTTCATAATATATATATTGTTTACATTTCCTTGTTTTACCTTAATATGTTAAAATAACACACATTTTTTATTGATTCAAAATGGAATATGATCTGAAACAATTTTTGTATCATATGTTGTATAGAAATTAATTGAAATCAGTGACTACTTGGTGATTGTTCCTGCCAAACTATTTTTTTAATGCATCTACAAATCCTGTGCTGTAGGTACTAACAAGATTTGACGCTAGGAGAACCACAAGGGTTTAAAGAACATAAAATATGCACTTTAGTCTAGAGCTTAGTGAATCAGGCCATATGTTGATTTCAGATTGGTAACATTTTCATGGAATAAAAACCCCCATGAATAATTGTAAACCCTTTCCCGTAACAACATTTCTGCAGCAGACCACAGTGAAATCGTCTTAGCAAAAATATGGATAGTCCGTGTAAATGAAAGCATAATTATTGAATTAAAGTTACTTAATTAAGTTACACTTAAGCAAAAGGAGAAATTGCTCATCATGAGCAATTTCTTCTTTTACCAACATGCCTGCTGCAAATGCATTTGAAAGTGTCAACAGAAAACCAGTGTTGTTACCTGTACAAGTTAGGAATGAGTTGATCTTCATCATGGGACATTCCCGATCTGAAATGTGTGATGCCAACATCTGTCTGTTTGGACCAACGTAAATCTGACTGGGGAATCAACACATGACCCATACTCAACATTCCAAGACCTAAAATAAAGTACAGACCATTGACATACATGTATACATAAAGGAGTTTAATTATTTGAATATCAGCCGGACACTTTCGGAGGAGAGGTTATTTTAAGTTTTCACTATAGCCATATAAGGCAAAATATCCCCGCCCTCTGGCGGACATGTTTTTCAACCAATCAACATGGCTTGAAGGAATCTGATAGAGGGTCACCCAATGATAATTTCTACAAAATTATTTGAAAATCGGCTGAACACTTTTGGAGGAGAAGATTTTTTAAGTTTTCACTATAGCTATATAAGGCAAAATAGCCCCGCCCTCTGGTGGCCATGTTTTTTAACCAATCAACATGGCTTGAAGGAATCTGATAGAGGGTCATCCAAGGAACATTTCTACAAAATCGGCCTGACACTTTCGGAGAAGAAGATTTTTTAAGTTTTCACTATTTTTTTCTTTTGGTTGCCATGGAAACCAGAATTATGGATGGATAAAAGAAAATTGAAGGAATTTAAGAGAGGACATTAAGAGGATGCTTCCTATGAAGTTTCAATCAAATTGACCAAGTGGTTAGGGAGAAGAAGTCGTTTAAAGGAAAAAGTTAACACACGCACAGACGTACGCACAGGCACAGACTACCGCTCGACTGGCTTTCAGCCAGTGGAGCTAAAAATTGCTCATTATGAGCAATTTATTCTTTTGCCACAATGTTTTCAAAAGTAGTCTGCTGCAGAAGCGTCAGAAAGTGTTTGTATGTGGAAAAGGGTTATTAATTAATGAAATCCTTTATTGTGGGTACTTTATAGAATCATTTCAGTGAGACCATTCTTTAGAGTACTCACAACATAGCGTTAAAATATCTAATAAGGATGACAGAACTTCCTCTCTGAAACCAAAATACTTTTATGGAATATTTAGATATTTTGCTTATTAATATCCCAGTGAACAATTTCCTTACACAGGAAAACTCTTGAAATATACTGGTATAAATAGGAAGACAGTACAAGAAGAGAAAGATCCTTTCAAACAAAGAACTAGAAGATCAAATACCATTCTGATACATACATGTATCAATGTTTTCAAGGTACAGTCAAACTTGCGATCAGCAGCCACCCAAGGGACATGACAAAACTGGCTGCTTAAGACAGGTGGCTGCTGATCAAAAATGTCATGACTTGGTCGGATTTGTTCAAGTTTTGTCAGTTCACATAATATTACATGTAACTGTTAGGAATAGTCATTATATTACAAATAGTAACTTGCCTTTATAAACTTGTATTTAAACATTGTTATGAAGATTTGTAGCTTTTTTCTATCAAATATTTCATTGTGCTATCTATTCTTTAGTATAAACCGACTTTTACAACTAACTTGACTATCAAATATTTGTTTACTTCACTTTGAAATTCGTCGAATAACGTATCCGGAAAAATTGGAGTCCGAATCTACCTCTACTTGCACACAATTTTACTCGATAATCTTCAGATTTAAAATGGAAATGGGAATATAAATTGACTTCGGGCTTCTAAGTGGACATTAACTTTTATTTTAACACATAAATGTACGGTCTTTCGGTCTAAAACGCTCATAAATATCTTTTTCAATTTATCAATTTTGCCCGACATCATAAACAAATAAAACAAAATCGCAATTTCTTGTTGATGAATCATGCAACTATCATTCGGTACACGTCGGCTGTTTTCGGTACCCTAGATCTAACATGTAAACAGATTACGCGTATGAAAAAACCTGATAATGTGATTGTCACAGTATGCTTTATTACCTGTATGTATTAAACACCGATAATTTAACACCTAGCGAATCCAAGTCGTGTGTTGATTGACCATTGAACACAATAAGATTACAGTTAATCTCGACCAACTAGTGTGGCCGCTAGCCACGTTTCAAAGGGGACCGCTGATCAAGGCAGTTTATAGAGTATAATTGTTTGGGAGGGATTTAAAGTGACCGTTTAACGCCGGTGACCGCTCACACAAGTTTGACTGTACTTAAGCATATTCTGTCAGAACTGATCACTGGTCAATAAGTTAAAGTGAAAACTATACAAATTCTAAAAGTGAAACCAAGATCATATATATCTCTAATATTTCACACCCCTTTATTTGGTGTTGAAGCTGATATATCAATTTTTCACACTACCTATTCACAATGCTTCAAAAAACAGACAATAGTGTCTACTTTATACTAAGAAATATTCTGTATTAACGTTTTCCCTCTTGCAGACATATTTGCAGGTAACAATTTTTGCCACAATGTTTCCAAATCAAATTGACATTAAAACTTTCATTACAGAGAGTACCTATTTGCTATCAAAGGATTCTGGTGCAGATCTGTGGAAAACTTAACAAAGGCTTAACCTTACCTCCCAGTTCTTTTGGAGTATAAAATACCACAGGAGGAAATCGACTAGGCATTTTCGAGTTGAGACCAATCTTGATACGAGTTTGAATCTTGTTTTCACACTTCACAAGCAGGTCCAGTAACTCTTGTGTATTAACAACAGCTTCTCTAAAGTAGGTCATCAAACCAATCAGGGCTGTGTTCCATTTGTTGACAATCTGTATGAAAATTTAAAGATCAACTTTATTTCTGTATCGTATATTAAGGCAGAAGACCCTCAAAATAAATCAGGAATATACTCAACTTTAAAATACTTCCAATAAAAAAGTGGTCATGTTGTATTGCTGTTTCAGCCAAACATGAAAGCGCATCAGCATACACCATCGAAGCCAAATTTCAAATATTTGCTACAAATCAAAACCGACATCAACATCCCATGTAAAAGTAAAGTGAAAGCTTTAGCTAGAACAATCCTTTATTACCTAATGTGACCCAGATTTTGTTTTTAAATGTACTTGCATCAATATTCAGAGCTTCAGAAATATTCTCTGAGTGATGTGTATTCAGTAATTGTTTTGTTGAAACCATTCAATTGATTATTTCATTTAGATACTTCAAGACAAAACACTATCTTCATCTCTTATTATTTTCAATTTCATCACATGAGATCATATCATCTACAAACGCTTCCTTGTTACTGAAAAAATTGTAAAAAAATGATTCTTTGAAATTTGCATTTTCTTGTAACTCTTCAATCAATGAGCCAAGCCCCGGTAGCGACACAGGCTGTCAATTCAGGGGTTAAGAGTTTGAACCCCAGTTCGGCCAATTCTTTCCAACCTTTGACAACAGTGAATGTTACAAGCATCATTCATCTTCAATCAATGAGATAACAGTCTACATGAAAAAGCAGCCAGTTGCTTGGAAAGTATGTTATGTAGCATACTGGTGTGAGAAAGCTAGGAAATGCATGAGTAGGTTAACTGGCCCCATGATATGACTGAAAAAATGTTGAAACTGCGTTAAACCCCAATCAATCAATCAAACACCTAAGATACTCTTTTCCATAGCTGGGTAAAAAAACAACTGATCAATCCAAAGAAAGATTTACCTTTGTAAAAGTGGTGGATCCTGAAGCCATCAAGATTTGTCTAACTCTATTGTGGAACTTATTCATGGATTCATCATCTACACGCAGGAAGCACTGGGCTGTCCTCTCTTTCGTTACCTGCACAATTAAATACAAACTGATCAAACATAATCGAGTATCACTATAGATAAAAATATAAGGTATTTGTGAACAGTATAGAACCAGATCACCCTGCCAATACCCAGTTTGATCTGGTTGAACTGTTTCCTAATTAGTAAAAAAAAAACATTCAAGAAGCCACTGACACAGTGTATATCAAGATATGAGCCGTTCCACGAGAAAACGAACGTTATTGACTATGCATAGAGTATTGACCAGGATCAGCCTAAGCATGCTGCGCAGGTTAATCTGGACTGACACTTTTGCCTCCTGTGGATTTTCTGTTTCAGGAATCATTACTCTATATCTCGATCCCTCCAGAGACAGAATGTGTCGGCCTGGATTAGCCTGCGCAGGCTGATCTGGGTCGATACATTACGCAGAGTCCATAATTTTCGTTACGAGATTGGCTGAATTGTAAATTGATCCTTTTCTACACTTGTCGTAAAGGATTACTCTGGAAGGTATCTGAAGCAACTTTGTTGCATGAGAAAAAAAGCTAACAAGAAGAAAAACCTATGTACCTCATTTTGTAGATTCCAAACTCCATCCCTGTGGGTAAACTCTTCGTGGGTTGTCCTACATTTAGGAAGTATACGGCACTCAAAACCACCCATGTTGAACAACAAGTTGGGGTTATCTTTACTGTACACTGATACAAAACTACTCTCCCACTCTATCGTGGTGACGGATCTCGGCAAACGGTTCTTTATGTCCCAGAACACTGCTCTACCCCTGTGTAAAAAGAACATCAAACAGATAAGTGATTGATTGATTGTGGTTTAACGCCATTTTCAACAATTCTTCAGTCATATCACAGCAGCCAGTTCACCGATTCTTAGGTTGTCTGGTTTTCATACACCAGTACTCCACACAACAGTATATCAAAGCAACTGGCTGCTTTTCCAAACAGACTGTTAACCCAAACTTGTTGGATCAAAAGGTTAGAACAAGTTTAATTCACCATTTCTATCTTCCTCAGTAGGGTCATTGTAAAAGAGTTGGATCGAGTAGATAATGGAAGAAACTTTAACACTTAATCTGATATGCAAATTTACAACATGAGAAAATAATGTAGACAAAGATCAGCCTGTAAATTCATGCAGTCTAATTGAGGTTAACATTGATCGATCGTCTACTATTTTTAAATTCTGAATAAAGACTACTACTCCATGACAGAGTTAGAACTTGTAATTCAAAACATGTGTATTATATAAATATATGCATAAACATTGGTATACACCAAACCGAAGCATCTTCAAGTATGAACTTACAAGTTAACATCATGTTTCATCAGTCTCATTCTAGAGTCTCTTGGCCAGCATTTTTTGTTATTATAACCCACAATGTTCTCATTGTTTGGATCAGGATGCTCTGTCAGGTAACGCTGAATTAAATCTCTTGCTTCTTCTGCTGAAAATCTGAAATTAGACGTAATTACTTTCATAATATGCTATTTGTGAATTTTTAGGGTTTTACAACTGTATTCTGTTACATTATTATTAGGCCTAATTATTATCTTTAATTCATTGGAGACAAACCAGTGCAAGGCCAGGGAAATAATTAACAACCTGTTCCCACATACACCATATTTGCAACAGAAATGAGCCCTTCATGTCACTTGCAAAGGCAGGAAACACATTTAGGCAAGGGCAACAACTGGATAAATAACTAATTTTGAATTTGTCAAGAATATATTCTTCCTTATTGCTAATGTATTTGTGTCATTATCTAATCACTGATCTTGACAGATGAAGTAAAAATGTTTTCAAATGTCGTCTGTATTTGCAGGAAAAGGGTTAATATCAAAAAGACTGTTTCTTACCTGAAGTAAATATGTATCCTATCAATGTATCTGGAGTATAATCTGATAGGATGTGCCGACTCTGTCTGCACATCCTGGAACTGCAGGAAAGCATTAGGCATCTGTGGGGGACCAGCCATTTCTGAAGCCCTCATCAAACCGAGTACCAGTAGATCTAAGACAAGGCCATAGTACTGGACTATGAACGAAGCAAACTGCAAGCCTCTGATAATACCATAGGAGTTTGTGTGATTCATGTCCTGAAATAATCAATGGCAAAGTTAAACTATTTCCCTAATATCCATGACTTTTGAACTTTAGTTTTCCCACACATTTTCCATTTGAAAATTAGCCAAGTCTTTTCATTTATGTTATGTTCGGATATTTTGTTTGGAGATATTTCACTTGGTAATTAATCCTTTCCCACATGATTTATCTGATGCCTCTTCAGGAGACAATTTTTGTGTGACAGAAACAGCAATTTATTATTCCTAAATTTCATACCCCTTTCATCAAATATTTTCAATTTGAAAGAGCTTTAACACAGCCAATCAGGTGAAATGGTTAAGTGATAAAAGTAAAGGAATTAATACCTTATAATTTATGACCACATTGTTTTTGGCCGTCATGTAATCAGCTATATTGTGATCCACAATCAATCGTAACAATCTGTTCAGTAGAGTCAAATCGATTTTTTCATACATCTTTTCAAATCGTGTCTCCATCATGACATTACATTCACCCTCAGCCGTTTCCCAAACATCTTGGAGATTGTTGATACCTGAAAGGATAGCAAACATTTTGTTTTGAATGTAATCATTGATCTTTCATGAAGGAGCTATGAAGTTGGAAAGATGAAAGTTAAGTTGAAACTTTGCCTGTGGTTAAGTTTAAAATCAGCTCACACATTTTACAGTCTTGTTAGTGTTGATTCTTTGATGGTTTAATGACTTGATAGCAAGCAGTGTAAAACCTGACCAGACTGCATATACCACTAACAACCTTTGGAATCAGATTAAAGTTATGCAGATGCTAGATTAAGAGGTTTGTATGTTTTGTGTCTAAAGAATTTGTTGAGAATCAAACATTTAGAGATAAGACTAAATACTTCAGGCATTAAATTTAATTTCAAAGGAACCTAATTCTCTTTTAATGGGTAGACATTTACTTTTAACATATTATAGAGATGATTGATAGAGATGTATTACACCAAACATAATAATACTTCTATAAGCAAAGTGTTCTGGCATAAAGGTATAGTAAACAGGTCAGAGAAAAAAGAGGTAATAACACTCACCCTGACACCACTTGTAAACAAGGGTGGGTGGGGGTTCAAGATCCGCTGGTTTGATCCAGGGTGGGAACAATCGGCGTTTATCTGCTTCGTACCACAAGTACTGATCTAGGTAAGCATCTGTGATCTTTTCCAACGGCTCTACATCATACACTGGGATCAAGTGACTGTACAGGTCCATAAATTCTATACCAGTCTGAAATATATAATATTACAACTTGATACAGAATTGACCTGATATAGACAACTTTAAACGTCAACGTTTCCCTTTTCCACCGAGTCGGTTTAAAACCATTCATGAATTTCAAACTTCAAATGTTTTATTATGATAGCAATCAAAAACAAACTACATGTGCATATGACATGCTTAAACAATGTATTAACAAATGATATTCATAGGTTGGATTCTTTCCAACAGATATCACTTTAATTTAGACGAGTCTAAAAATGAAATATCTGATATATATATATATATATATATATATATATATATATATATATACAAGATATGCGTAACATCACATTGAACAAAAGCTGAACTTTACCTCTTTAAATGCTCTCTGTGTTAACAAGTGACGTTTAATTCTTGACAAAGCTTCGTGAGGGTTGTCATATGCCTGTTCAATGAGACCCAGCTCTTCTCTCTGAGACTGGTTCAACCTACTCTTCACACTGTAAGCCTCCTTCAGTCTCTCCAAGGCAAGTATAAGCAGTTTTGTGTCATGTTTGTAGGATAGAGGGGGGAAAGGTATGGGAGAAAATCGACGACTCTCTAACCAATGGACGGTGGTGGTGTAGATGGCGACGCCTTCTTCTGGCGTGATGTACGGACCATCCTGTATTATACAAAACAACAAGTACATGTATAAGAATAAATGCTACGTTAAAACAATTAATAAATGTATTAAAAGGATTTTAAAAGTGTGTTATGTTAAGATTATATACTTGACCTGGATGAATTTTAACAGACTTGCATTGTGCCTTAAGCATTCGCTGCAGATCTGTATTTTCGCGGCCATAAGATATCCACTATTTATATTACATTATGTTGAAAAATAGCATCCTCTATTTCAAAGGAAATCAATGTTTTTATTACAGTGTTATGTCATAAATTTAATGTTATAAAACAATTAATAAGAGTGTTAAAAGGAACACACATATGTTGGTTGTTAATATGTCAGTAAGTTAAAGAGTGACAGACAGACAGACCAGACTATTGATCCCTATGTGTCTCTCCATGACAGGTTCCATTTTGCAACAAGAGGGTTTGAAGGAAGACACATGTCACCTGCCAATAATCAGTTCTTTAAACCACTGAAGTCAAAGCATGATGGAGAGATGACGGAGAAGTTATCCAAATGATTCATTCTGCCAAGGCAGGGAACACAAAAACAGTGTATGTCCCTAGTTTGCTTTGCCGCTATCTGATCCTCGGAAAGTCAGACATAAAAAATGCACAAAATTAAGCCAGTTTATTAGATTTTAAACAACTTTTGCAAGTACTGTAGACAGAAACCAGATTGCATAGTATGTTTGCCTTACATACACGTACCAAAATAGCCATGGATTGATTCGAGTTAAATGCCATTTATAAAAGTACTTCTATATTATCACGGCGGCCAGTTCACAAAACCATGTGTTTACTGACTTTCTTGCACCAGTACTTCACCCTTCTGCTCCCACATTATACTTTTTTTGCCTTCTATTCTACAAGTGGACACAATTCACGATGGTCTGTAAACCAATGTTAAGAATGGCCCAGCTGACTTGAAAATCAAAACAAAACTGATTCACATTTATATATAAATCTCCTTTACCTTCAAATAATTGTGTTGCCTTTCTTGTTCAGCCTTCAGGTAAAGTCGAGTTAACCTGCCAAGATTTTTCTTACACACTGTCTTATCAACCTACAATGAATATATTACAAAGCAATGTTTAACCAATTACAAAACATTTTTTTAAGGCATTCCCTTTGTTTGCCTTTTTAATACAACTATTTAATCAAAAATCTAATTTATTGATTAAAGTTCCATATCAGAAGAGGCAACAATCGAAACATTTTTTTGCAAGTGGTTCTCGTGTCCAAAAAGTGGTAAAAACGTGGGTCAAACTTTGCAAAAACAGCAGGTGACAAGCAAATAACACCACTGCGCATTAATTGAGTAGAAGTGAATTGTGTCAACCTTAACATCCACATAGTTTGATTTGGATCTGTAATGTTGTCTAATGCACAACTCTAGATAACGGGTATTTTTCATGTTCATAAATCCTTATTTGACATTTAAACCCTATGTTGTGGGTACTAAAAAGCATCGTCTAACTGAGACAATTCTTTTGAGTACCTACAACATAGGATTTGGTTGTGTGGTTGCTATAGACAGGGAATTGATTATACAAGGCGGTCTTAATTAAGTACAGGTTTGGCTGTATATACACACACAGCAATTTTAACATTATGGACTGGTTTCAGATTTCTGCATTGATCATTTTGTTGATAAAGTCTTCCATTTTAACAGATTCCTGTTGGACTACACTCATTCTTCCAGCTTAAAGTTTGAGACTGGAAGGATTTGAAAGTCCCAGGTTTAATATATGTACACCAGCAGTAGGTATGCTTTGACACTATAATAACATCTTTTGTGTATAATGTTTATCAGGTGAACAATAAATACAGTAAAGGAGATGGATTCTGCCAAACAGAGGAAAATAACCAACATCAGACCTTTTACTTTTATCATCATTAACCAGTCTTACATATTTAAACATTGATTCGTCTCTTTTAATTGTTTTTGTTTTACCTTTAAATTTGAAATAAGAGAAAATATTCATAAGAATGTATGTGTCACCTGCCAATATGTCAACAAGAGATGTTTGTCAAACATTATGCCCCCCTGAGTGCCATATTGTCAGGAATATTTGGAAAGTTTTAACACAATCAAAATCAATAGGGGTCATCTACTGGTCACCAGTCACTTTGACCTTGACCTTTGACCTGATCTTCTCAAAATCAAAAGGGTTCATCTACTGGTTAGGCCCAACCTTCAGGTCAAGTTTGAGGACCATAGGTCCAGGCATTGTTGAGTTATCACTCGTACAAGCTTTGGTCTACCGATGGACCGACATGTGCAAAGCAATATACCCCTCTTCTTCGAAGGGGGCATAATTAGTGGAACTCCGGCAGAGGAATAGGTAAGGAGGAGTATTCTGATCTTCCCCACCTTTATTTATCTTATGACTCAACCCAACCCTATTTTGTAGGTACTCAAAAGAATTGTCTAACTGATACGATTCTTTTGAGTACCGACAATTTAACGTTTGGGTGTCAAATAAGGGCCTTTAAATTTGAATTACTCCCCTTATCTAGGTCTTAGTAAGTGAAAGACATTTATACAGATGATGTTCAAGTGATCCCTATATGTCACCAAAGGCAGGCGAGACCACAAACCCATTTTACTGTAAAAACTTTCCCCATAAGAAAGACATTGTTAATAACCAGGTATGTTACTTACTGTTGCACCTCGTCTGATTCTCTCTCTATTGTAATGGGCTGTGTTTGTCCACCAGTCGGCTTTAGCCTTCACATATCGGAGGATCATGTTTTCTATTGGGATTGGCAATCCTGGCACCTGAAATACAAAGCAATGTAGTTTTGTTAAACCTATGTATATTAAAGAAAGCTTAGGAAAGATACACAAAAAGGATATTTCCTCATCTTATTTTTTAATACAAATGTTAGCCAACTTTCACAATGTATTGTAGAAAACTGAACCTGTAAACAACTAGCATTTGCTTGTAGAAGATCCCCGTTTCTCTTTTTCTTTGTTTATATCAGCCACTGATCTGAATCTACACTATTCACAAAAGCCACTTTGTACCTTTTCGCACAGACAGGCTTATATAGAGGAAATCAAAACTAGAACTATCACAGAATGTGATTAATACCCCCGAATGTCGCCCTGATAGGAAAGGTAGTGGAATATTAAGAAACCCCACCTAAAATTCCATCTTGTAGTTTTAAAGATAATCTCCGGACAAGAAAAAAGTAAGAAAGGACGATGAAAGTTATTCTATGAACAAGAAAATGTAATGGAAGGACAATAACTCTCTAATAAGCTAAAATAGAGTTATGGTTCTTGTTCACTGCACTTCCTCTAAATGTGTTATATCATAGTAAGACGTTTTATTAAATTCCATCCAGTAGTTTTGAAGTAATTCTATGCTCAACAAAAAGTAACAAAGGGCAATAACTCTGTAATAAATTATTATAGAGTTATGGTTCTTGTACACTGCACTTTCTCTCATTGTGCTGTACCATTGTATGAAGTTTTATTTTATTAGATTCCATCTGTTAGTTATTAAGTAATTCTCCGGACAAGAAAATGTAACAAAGAGCAATAACTCTGTAATAAGTTAAAGTAGAGTTATGGTTCCTGTACACCACACTTTCTCTCAATGTGTTGTATCTTGTATGTAGTTTTATTAAATTCCAACAATTAGTTTTAAAGTTATACTCCGAACAAGAAAAAGTAACAAAGGCCAATAACTCTGTAATTATGTAAATTAGAGTTATGGTTCTTGTACAATGCACTTCCTCTCATTGTGCTCTACCATTGTATGAAGTTTTATTAGATTCCATCTATTAGTTATTAAGTAATTCTCCGGACAAGAAAAAGTAACAAAGGGCAATAACGCTGTAACTAGGTAAAGTAGAGTTATGGTTCCTGTAAACAGCACTTCATCTCAATGTGTTGTATCATCGTATGAAGTTTTATTAAATTCCAATAATTAGTTTAAAGTTATGCTCCAGACAAGGAAAATCGCAACGGACCAACAGACCAACCAACTACAGGTCGACTCCAATATACCCCCTCTAAACTTCGTTTGTCTGGGGTATAAATATATATTATTATTTATCATCAAAACGTGTTCTAATTTACAGAATACTAGATAAAAGTGCATACTTAATTATCAAACCCTGTGTACTCAAAATAGGATTCGATTGAATACTATAAGAAATATTTTGGGGAAAAGACATGTTAAACCTTTCCAACAACTTTGCAGCCACAATGTTTTCAACTCTTTTAAAAAAATAAAACTTTCATTTAAGTAATGCTCCATTTTTTTTTGCCTAGATATTTTTAAAGTTGTCTTCAGCAGATTTGCAGTATATGGTTAAGTGTTAACTTGTCCTTGTCTAGGTCTGTGTATACTAATATTACCTTCCAGGGAATGTTAGCCTTCCAGCACCTCCAGGCTTCACTAAGATGTTGAAGAATTGTCCTCGCTTTGTTCTGTTTAATTCCTTCAGGCATCATGTCCAGAATATCATGCATCACCTGTAAAGGGAGTTCAAACATACAATACTTTGCTTTGTAATAGCTTTTTGTTTAACACTTCACCTGATGTGACGTTTCATTAAAGATGTCTGCTTTGAACAAATATTAGAAACAAGCATGTTTGAAGGAACATGTGTGTCTCCTGCTTATGACGCATTAAATAAGAGCCTGATGGACAGTGACAGAAAACAGAGGAGTTATTCCTTTGTGTCACCCTGCCTTGGCATTCAACATATTAATTACGCTCTGAATCAGATGCGTACTTCATATTCTAAAATATTTTATGACAATTACAAATCTTTATTGAAAAGTACTTACATAACACAATATTAATACATTTATTACATTCTGAAAAATGTCCCTAAAACTAAATATCTTTCAACAGCATGCATACAGCTAATTTGGTGGAACTTTTCACACTGGAAAAAATACATGATATTCACACACAGTAATGCTATGATTAAATTTTTGAAAACAGTGCAAACTTATCCTATTTTACCCCTGAGTAATTTTGCTATGGCGACCAGTCTCAATTCTTAACTTATGATTAGAGCAACAAAGTTTTGATAAAGCAATTTTATGGTTAAACGACATGTCTATAAGTAAATATTTTTCTGTATTCAATAGAGACTTATACAACTTGCAAACACTATGTTGTGGTAAACAAGTAGAATGCTGTATTGAGACAATTCCTTTGAGTACCAAGCTTTCAGTTTATACTTTGTTGTTTATTCTGTTAAAAATCACACTTTCATTTAGCACTTTTTTCTCACTCTGCTGAAAGATTGTTTTAAAACAATTTGTGACCCTATTCTTCTATACTTCCATGATCTAATTCAAATATATCCCCCATACTTTGTTTTTTGGTGTTTTGAGTTCGGATAAATTGAGCTGCACTCCAAGAATACAAAGGGTAAGGTGGCTTTAACAGTCAGATCTGAATCTGTCCTTTTTGTGACTTAGTCACAGAAAACATTATGACTAGATTAACAGTTAAGATGACAGATTTTAATCTAAATCTATTAGAAAAACAAGAGGGTCATGATGGCCCTAGTTTGCTCACCTTAATTATACAATGTACTGCAATGCAAAATACATCAAGACAATTATTCTGAATGCAACCTCCAGTGTTAACAAGATTTTCCTTCATTTGGCCTAGTGATCTATATTTTTTTACCTGATATGACTCATATTACAACATGGACTAGATATTTTTAAGACCACATTCTGACAAAGTTTCAACTTGCTCAAGTAAAAATGCAGCCTCCGGAGTTCGAACAATATTTTCCTTTATTATATAACCTATAAATAGACGCCTTTTCATTGGCTAAAAAGTAATTTTTTTAAAAAAATATCTAGCGATATTCACCGTTTTTTCCTGATATTCACCAGTTTTATAAATAGTAACAGGGGAAAACCGGGGAATCCCATGAGCCGCCTATTAATATCCTTCGCCTTTATCTGTACGCTACGGAATTTTCCTAGGCGCGTTCCGAATGACCACGGAAACTTACGAAGCTCGTTCGCATGATCATGACAATATTATATAAATATGGCATGGCTTCCAGTGTGACAGTACATATTGTCAACATGAGGAAAATACTGTTAGCCGAGGCGAAACCAGTATTTACCCGAATGTTGACAATATGTACAATCACACTGGAAGCCATGCAATATTTATTTTATTATACCGAACAAAATTACACGTTTATTCAATTTATTCTGTACCTTTGTAGGGGAGGTGATCATGGGTAGATCTACTACAATGTAACACACACATATGAATATACCGGTTAACAGTATACTGTTACATGGCATGCGCGTCTAAAAAGTGACGTTATTGTTTGAAATGATGTCATGCACGTGCATAACCAACATTTTAACGTGCATGCCATGTAACAGTATACTGTTAACCGGTCAAAAACGTACTGTTATCATGAGACAGTAAGAAATTGCCCATGATGAGTACTATATAAGAATTTAACATTACAAAGTCACGCGAGGTATAATAAGATAAATTGAGGGTTATATATTAAAACAGTTATGGGCTTTTCAGCTGTTATACATGATGTTGATATGCACCAAAAAAACGTACTGTTATCATGAGACAGTAAGAAATTGCCCATGATGAGTACTATATAAGAATTTAACATTACAAAGTCACGTGAGGTATAATAAGATAAATTGAGGGTTATATATTAAAACAGTTATGGGCTTTTCAGCTGTTATACATGATGTTGATATGCACCAAAAAAACGTACTGTTATCATGAGACAGTAAGAAATTGCCCATGATGAGTACTATATAAGAATTTAACATTACAAAGTCACGTGAGGTATAATAAGATAAATTGAGGGTTATATATTAAAACAGTTATGGGCTTTTCAGCTGTTATACATGATGTTGATATGCACCAAAAAAATCATTATTGACCTCGGCTATTGCCTCGGTCAATAATGATTTTTTTGGTGCATATCACATTATGTATAACAGCTAAAAAGTCCATAATTGTATATTATTGACCTTGTTTCTGACCCAATATGACCTATAATCAAACTTGACGTAGATATAATTCAGACAATCATTCTGACAAAATTTCAGGCTGCTGAAGCAAAAAATGCAGCATCCAAAGTATTAAAAAGATTTTCCTTCAATTTGGCCTAGTGACCTAGATTTTGACACTATCACAGCAGCTAGTTAACCTTACTTATGTTTCTCAAACCTATTCTTCACAAGCAACTGGCTACCTTGCCACAGACTATTTAGCCTATTATTGGTTAAAGTCATAAAAACTTTTGTCAATCAGCGGAGAGAATGAATGGCTGAGCCAGAGGCTCCAACTCACTACCCCAGGATTGGTAGAAGTGATTAAGAAGAGAGATAATTGAGCCATTCCACTGGAAAACCAACATTATGTACTCTGCCTAATGTATTGACCGAGATCAGCCAGCACATTCCACATAGACCTGGATCGACACATTCCGTCTCAGGGGGATAGAGGTATAGAATAATGATTCCTGAAACAGAAAATTTACAGGAGGCGAAAATAGTCTGTCCGGGTTAGCCTGTGCAGCATACTTGACTGATCCGGGTCGATACTTTACGCTGAGTCCACAATGTTGGTTTTCTTGTGGAAAGGCTTAAATTATGAAAAAAATAGTTTTTTACACCTTAATTAATCCTCTCATTCAATGATAAGATACTTACAGCTGCTCTCAATTCCAGATCATAATGACTTTCAACTCTCTGTTTGGTAACTGTTTTGGCCACACCCTTTGAATGTCGCCCTTCGAACTGCCTCGAGAGTAAGTTACCTAGCCATCTCTCCAGTAACGGCGTAATACCCCGCATGAAGAACAACCACACCCGCCAGCCCGGAGCCCAAATTCCACATCCTGGCCCTTTGCCCACTGGACCCTGTAAGATGTAAGGAGAAGATTGTTATTACAGAGCCAAAATATTATCCATGATGTACATTTTCTTCACCTATCACTTTTCCACTTGCAGACATATTTTGACAGCATTGTGGCAAAATGAAAATTGGTCATTAAAATTGACCACAATTTCTATAAAATCTATTCAATAATTATAGTATCACTGATAGAGATTTTCCGTAGTTTTATAAAATGATTTCAAAGTTGTCTGCTGCAGTTTTGCTGTTTCTGGGAAAGTGTTAAAAGAACAAATGAGCCATGTCGCACAAAAAAAACACCTTCTTTGTTTTGTTTTTTAAATGACTACAATTACAATCAAATTGCATACTTTTTAATCCTTCTTTTGAACCCAATATTTAACTTTAATATAATCTTCTGTTTTAATTCTTTCTATTCTTGATTTACATCAATTTTATTTTTTAATTACTACTTTTCAGAGGATTAACCCTTTCCCTCACATAGACGCTTTCTGACGTCTCTGCAGCAGACGGCTTTTTGAAAACATAGTAACAAAAGGAAAAATTGCTCAAAACAAGCAACATATATGTCTAACTTTAAGGACTGTGACTACTTACTGTGTTAAATCTGTAATAGAGGACGTGTTTCAAATCCTTACACATTCTGATCTGTCTCATCAGTTTATATTTATATCTGTACATACCAGTCAGCTGTCCCACATGTGAAAATATGTACTGTATACCATCAGACAGCTGTAAATAATTTATCAATTAAACATTTTAGATTTTAAAATGAAAATGAAAAGAATCATCATGAATGTTAATTTGCATCTAAAAAAAATAAAAAAAATATTTTCTAATTTATCACCCTATCTCGCTCTATGATGTAGGTACACGGTTGTGGGGGTCAAATAAAAAAGATATGCATCACTATCCTAAGCTTTGAATTTTAAGCAACACCCTTGATTTCAACAATAGTTCAGTTATATGACAGCAACCAAAGTATTATTCATAAGCTAAAGAATCAGTTCTAGGCTAAGAAATGTGACTTTTTCAATGGTACTCAACCATGATTGTCTGGAGCTGCCATTGACTCTTGAGTCTCTCATTACAAATCCCCCAGACAGTGGTGCAGAGGCAGAGCGACGGCCTCTTGTATCAAAGGTCCTGGGTTCGAATCCCATGGTGAGCAAGGCAGGACTTTCCACACAAACGGCACGAGTACTGGTAATTCTCCAGAAGGCAGACATCGAGCATGATTAATATAAGCTGAAATCTTGTTTGGCAATAGATGTTAAATAAAAATGTTAAAACTTAAATCCCCCACATTAACCACCAAGGATTTCTAATTAATCGTTTACTGGTCCAATGATTTCAGTTTATACTCAATTTTGATGAGAAAAATAAAGTAAGAAAGAGACACAAAAGTCTATACCTGGAAAGCATCAACATTCCCCAGTCTGTACTGTACAAAACTATCCACCACCAACTTTGTCAACCGGAGCACCTCTCTACACAAATGAAAGGCATTTCCGAATCGGGACTTCTTCCTCTCCTTAGTTGTCAGGGTTTTCACAGGTTTTAAGTTAAAATTATAGTCCAAATGTAAATAGTTGAGATTTTTTCTGTGGATCAGCAAGTTCAACATGTTGTAGCCTTGCCTACACACCTGTAAACCAACCTCTACCCAGTCGAGTTGAGTAGTTTGGAAAAATTTGGTCGCTTTGAATGATCGGAACAAATACCTGAAAGGAAAATTTAACAGGGGAATTAAGCCTTTTCTACATGCAGATACAACTTGCCGAATGTCAAGTAGCTGAAATTTGGCAAAAGGACATGTATACCACTCTTATCAAAAAATTATACTTTCATTTATAGTCTTTCCATATTCTTTCTAAGATGTTTCAACCTCAACTGTTGCAGATTTGTTGTTTGGGTTTAAGTGTTAAGCTCTTTCCACTTAATCAGCAACTTCCACTTTTTGCCACAGTATTTACAACTGTTTTCAATAATTATTCTTTCATTTTTAGAGATCTTCTTTGTTTTTTACTTGCAAATTGACATGACTGTTACGGAGATAACACCACAGATGGGACAATTAAGGCATCCACTCACTTTTGTGCCACTCCATAACAGTGTTCATATGATTAAGTATTTAAGGCTGATCCATCAAAACATAAATGGTTGAATCGGAACAAGTTAATGGAGTATTGCAAGCAATACAAAATTCCTTTACCGGACTAGGATAACCCATTGTGTATTGTATGTGCATTTTTGGACGCAAAGTCATCATCTTGTTAGGGAGACTAATTGTGTGAAGTAATATCAAAATCCATTCAACCATGTGGAAGATACAGCCCAGACACGAAATTTAAGGACGTACAATGTTTGAGCCCAAACTTTGACCTTGACCTTGGGAGTAGGTGGCTTGGTGATGTGCATGACACATCATCTTATTATGGAGTATAATTGTGTCAAGTAATATCAAAATCCATTCAAGCATGTGAAAACCAGTCTCTGACCGGTAGAGGACTAATAACCACCAATTGATGAAATGTCAGACATTCAGTGTTTACTAAAAAAAATATGATATCCAATGCCCTCAGACCCCATCCAACAACTATTGCTGGAACAGCCCTTACTCCATGTGTAAATAGGAAAGAACAAGACTAAGTATTTAAATCTTTAACAAGAAAATTTGGATTGATATCCCAGTCTGTTCTTTCATTTGTCGAGCAATCCTCATTCAAATATCTTTCCATTTGGGGAGAGAATAATCAAGTGTGTTCAAAAGAACACATACATGTATCACATATGATATAATAATAGAAATGGGATAACAAAGTCCTACCTCTTCTTTTGTGACTTGGGTGGCCTATGTTTCAGGGCATTTAAGACGTAGTATTTCAACAGTTTCTGGTATGAAACCCTCACTTTAACGGGCATGCCACTCGGTGGATGTTCTCTGTACCATGTCTTCACAAGTGGGACATCAATGGCTCTCCTTGTGCGTCCTGACCTTGTGTTGAAGGGTCGAGGAGCCCACAACAGGGCAATACCATTAGCTGTGTTGTCTGAGTAGAGAGGCGTATCATGCATGAAGGGTTGTACATATTCGGGAAGTTCAAATTCTTCATCATCATCAGGTAGAGGTTCAACATTCTGTGGAAATTAAAAAATCATTTACCCAACATAATATATTTACTAAGTTGACATAAAAAGCCTTCCAACCATCTCTATATATATAAAAATATAGGGTCAGCTTTATTAAATATTCCCTTGTGCTTGAAATTATACACCATTATTTTCATTGATGTTTCTTTATATAATACTGTGCCTTAAAATAGTGTAAAAACATGTGCTTTATACCATTTGTTTCTGTAACTTATTTACTGTTAAATACTGTTAAGTTATTCTACTGTAAGCGAGGATTTAATTGGTTTTAATAGATAATTGCGAATGACGTTGAACATATATGTATGTACAAAAGCGATTTTCTCCATGGATTCACCATTTACTGAAGCATCTGTTTTAAAAATATCTGAGGAAATTCAACATCTGAAAATAGTAAATGAAGTTCTATGTTTTCAATAGGCATCTGCTGTAGAGGAATCTAATTTTGTATGTTTCTGGGAAGGTTAACCATATAATTTTGTTCAATTAATTTTTCGAATTATTTCAATTTTTATCACCATGACAGTACTGAATCAAGAACCCTAGATAAGAAACAAGCACTAGGCTAGTAAATATGCCAGAGGCCACTCCACCATGAATGCTAAAAATGGGGTTACCATATAAAACATGAGATTACCTTGTTACCATGTCTGTGAGATATAGGATTAATGAGCGGATCAAAGTAGAAAGCAGGTAGATCTGGATCTTCTGTCTTAATGAAAACTATGTTGGGCCAGTGGTACCTGTAACAAACAAGTCTACATTTAAAATTTAATGATTTTTTAATGAAGCTTCAAATACTATAGTTTGTTTTACTGGTGTTTCATGCCATTTTCAACATTATTTTAGGCATGTCACGGCCACAGTTCACATATACATTATCCCTGGTTAAACAAACTAGTACTAGGTTAGGACATGTGCCTTGTCCAAAGGCACTCAACAATGACCCCTGTGACTGTGTATCCAACGCGGTTACAAATCCCCGACGCTAACCACTTGGCAACGGGGGATTCCTAAGCTTCAAATAGAAAGATTGATCTGAAATTAACACCTTCTGTTTGATCCATAACCATATATCAAATGCTTTATATATGCTTAATAATTTCCGACATACAGCAAATCTGCATATGGTAATATTATTAAGTTTATATTGATCAATAAAATTGTACATGTCATAATATTTTGTATATGCAAGTTCTGTTATTTTATGTATATATTGTGTATGTCCAAAAGCACATCTAGTACCAACTTGTCTAATAAAGATATCTGAGTGGGTCTTGTGGTACATTAATACTATATATACAAAGTCTAATCCGAAATTTCAATGCTAGAATATTTGTAATATAGCCTTAACAGAAACCTAGCAGAAATCTAGACCACATACAGATGCTTTCTGAAGCCTTTGCAGCAGACGACTTTTGAAAACATTGTGGCAAAATTAGGAAATACTCAAAATGACCAACTTTTAGTTTTGCTATCTGTATGTGATGCCCAATTGCTTATGATCCCTACACAATAATTTTTCAGCTAAAATTGCCCAATTGCTTATGATTTGAAATTCACAGTATTTTAGGTTAAATCCCTACATAATAATTTTTCAGCTAAAATTGGGACAAGCTCCATGAACAAAGGCATTTGAGATGTGTAGAAACAGATCAACCTGCATATTCAGTCGTAACAATTTAAATACAAAGTGACAAACTTTATTTTTTGGCATATATTTGCTAAAATTGATTAAAATGCTCGACTCAATTACTCAAAACTGCTGACGTAAGCATGCCTGTAGCAACCACAAAAGTAAAACCAGCTCCTCATATGGGAAATTCAAGTTTCATTCTCTTTTTCTGAAGTATCTAGCAAATAACCTTCAACAACTTTTACAAAAGTTTTTTTTTTTTAGTCTTTAGTATGACCCGGCCGGGGAAGGACACTCTACCCCTACAACAACGAGGCGGTTAAAATTGAATTAAATTTAATATGGAAGATTTGTGGAAGTAGAAATGACTTTAAGACATTAAGGACATGTCTTTAAAGATATAAATTTGTCACATGCCAATTAACCAACGACTAAAACCAAAATCAAAGGGATACAGCTGAGACAGGCAACGCAAAAAAATACTTGATACTTACCAAGATAAATGGACTTGGAAAGGTATATTGTTGTAGAGATATGGGAAAGCGATCCTGTACTCTGTCCTCACAGGCTGTCGTATAATGATCTTGTTGATGTCGTTAAATTCATTCCAGTCTTCATCCCTGTAAATAAATCAACAATTCATTTATATGTGAACTTGATGACGTTATTTCCTCTGACGAGTTCAATGTGTTGAATGAAACTGGACAGGGCAGTCATGTCAAATTAGAACATGTCTATTTGGTTCTTCCATCAGACAATTTCTCTCCGAGACATGCTCTACAGACACACACACAGGTCTAGATAAGAGGGAGTGAACTGGTCTTTTCCCCACAATATTTCTCTTATTACTCAACCAAATCCAAATCAATGAGAAGATTCTTTTGAGTACCCACAACATAGGGTTTAAATGTCAAATAAGGTTTTCATAACATGAAAAATAGTGTTATCAAGAGCTCTAGACACGCACAGGGCAATACCTCCTACATTGGAGTATATCCAGCACAGGTGTATCACTCATCTGTCACACAATTGCTTCTTCTTCATGCTCAATTTATTTAGCATGCCTACAGAAGTAGATAATAGAAATGCATCAAGATGTGCTTATTACATATATACAAACAGGATCAATTCTGGATATCAGTAACCCTTTCCAACTTGTAGACGCATTTTGATGCATCTGCAGCAGACGACTTTTGAAAACATTATGACAAAAGGAGAAAGTGCTCAAAACAAGCAATTTCTCCTTTTGCCACAATGTTTTCAACCTTTTTCAGTAGTTTAACCTTCCATTATAAAGATTTCCATATTTTTTAGTAGACTTTTTCAAAATTGTCTCCTGCAGAGTTGTTGTATGTGGGAAAGGGAAAGGGTTAAGTGGGTCACCAGAGATCAAGAGACCCATCCCACTCAGTAAATGAAATCCTTATGTTAGGTCTAAAAGATTTAGCTTGGCAAGACTATGTCAGCTTTTGGCTTCACCGGGAGATGTGATAGCAAATAATTTCAAGCTTCGACTTACTTTTTGGGTGGGATGTTTGAATGTAAATTAAAACCTGAATTATTTGCGGACACATCCCCTGAAAGAGCCAAAAAACAAGTGACAATTTCAGCTCTCCAGGGAAACAGTTGAGACAAGCCATGCATTTGCAGCAGATCAAAACATAGTGAGTAAGCAGAAATTGCTCAATATGTAAATTCTCCTTTTCCCTTAATGTTTTCAACAATGTTTTCAAAGTAGATGACACTAAAATGTAAACAGTTAAATAATTAAATTTCATGATCAACAGCGTTCAAACTTACTGCATTTCCTTGTCTTTAACCAAAGGCTCGAACTTAGGACCTCCAGGAATGGCCATGTTCAATGCCTTGGCTGTGAAGAAGGACTTAAGGTCAAACAGGTAGAAATAGTTGTGATCCACTAAATCTGTCAGTAACTGATTACCGAGACGATACAACACTGACATCATGGGTAACGTCAAGTTCCATTTTCTGTAGGTTGACCCATTGACAAAACTGAAGATATAAATTATATAATACCAATCAAAAGAGGTCTAGTTAAGATAGTAGTCAGATATTTTCTTCTCCATAAATGAATAACCCAATCAAACCCTATGTTCTGTGTACTCATAAGAATAGTCTCATTGAATTATTGGGTTTTTCGCCATTCAAATAATTTTTCAGTCATATAACAGCAGCCAGTTCGCCTACCCACGTGATTCCTGTTTACCCACACAACAGGCTGTCTAAGAAACTGGCTACTTTTCCACGTAGACTGTTAGCCCATTGGTGGAAGACAAATGACACCAGTTGCATTGACATTGCACTCAATGAGACGATTCATTTGAGCACTCACATCATAAGGGTTAGAGAGTCAAATAAAGGATTCTGGAACATGAAATACAGCCTATAACTAGGGTTCAGAGTCTAGTTAGTAATTTCTAACTTGCAACTGTATCAGTGAAAATCTTATCTCCAAGAAAGAAACAATTTGTTTCAAGAACTGCCGAAAACCAAGACAGATTCTGGCAAAAGGGCCCTAAGAACCAACCCTGAACAGACATTGTCTTTCGAAGGGCTACATTTGTACAGCAATTTGGCAGTTAATCACAAAACATTGAAAAACAACCAGTCTAAATACATTGCTTGGCTATATCACAATAAATATTACTTATAAATGCATAATATTGTTTACTGGATGTGTGTGAATTTAGTACTGAGTGTATAAAAATGACAAATCACACCATAGACCCTTTGAGCTGGGTGTGATAATCATGTTCTTGAATTTAAATAAAATATCAAACTTTATATGAAAATATCAGGTAATGCCAATGGTGGAATGACATACGAAGAATATACCAGAGGTTTGTGATCATTAAACATCGGTTAGATGATTAAATGACTTACGAAGAATCGACCAGAGGTTTGAGATCATAAAAAACCAGTAAGTTGATTAAATGACTTACGCAGAATCGACCAGAGGTTTGTGATCATAAAACCAGTCTGCAACACACTTATCTTCATCTGGATCGAGGTCTATTTGAATGGATTCAAGGGGCTCAACATCCAGAATGTTGTCAGCGTAGTCAAGGGGAGGTTCTTCATCATCAAAGGGAGGGAACCTCATTCTCTTGAAATGTCGACGATCACGCTTTTCTCTTCTCATCATGATCCACATAGTTCTGTAATTGGCAAACAACAAGGTTGGATAAAACACAACAAGCTAGATATGACTGTTAATTTGACTCGACACTATTAACCCTTTCCAACATTACAACAAAGGCTAGGGGGGGTCTTCACAAAATTGAGTGGAAAGGCGCTGGTTACTGTTTATCTTGCTAATGCTACCTGAAAGATGAATTTGCTACCTACTTTCAAACCAGGAGGCAAGTACCTTGCTACCAGCATCAGCAATTGTTCAGTAATGTCAATGGGTGGGCATTTCACAGTGAGCCACAAAAGACAAATGATGCTAGTAGCAATACCTTTTGTTAAAGTTTAAACATCATGTCGAACGTAGGAGCCAGATTGACAACTCATGACATTCAAGATCTGTTTATAATGAGCCCATGTCTTTGCAAACTGACCTATTGAAGCCAAACACTGAATATGAGAGGGAAAGTAGACAACTTTGAAAATATTGTGGCAATAAATATCAATTTCTCCATTTGCCCAATGCTTTCAATTCTATTCAATTATTTTCCTTTCATTTATTAAGAGTTTCCATAGTTTTTACTACATATCTCCAAAGTCGTCTGCTGCAAATTTGTCGTTTGTCAATTGTGGGAAATGGTTAACAAAAGAGTAAATAATCCTTTTCCAATACTTTTTTCTTTAACATAGTCAGATTTTGTTTCAAAATCTATGCTTCGTTTTCATTAGTTGGAGTCATGGAAATAACCTAAAACAGTCAAATCGTTAGCAGGCAAACACACTTACCCCCATTGAGCTATGTAAACAGGTTCAATAACCCAGGGTATTTCATTGATAAACGTGATGGCTCCAGTTATGTGGTACAAGACCTGGACATCTCTTATCTTCTCCCAGGGCATCGGCATGTTCTCTAGTAATTTCAACACAGCATGGGGCATATACTTCAGAGCGCTGAAATAAGAAATAGGCCACATCAAACTATTGATTGCTTGGAGTTTTAGCCCTTTCCCTCATACGGCAATTCTTCAGCAGACGACTTTGAACGTATTTTGTCAAAAGATAAAAAAACTCCATAATTGAATGGATAACCTATGACTAAAAGTGGAAAACATTGTGGCAAAAGGAGAAATTGCACGTTTTGTGCAATTTTTCTTTTGTCACCATGTTTTCAAAAAGCTGTCTGCTGCAGAGGCGACAGAATGCGTCTATATGAGGGAAAGGGTAAACCTTTACCTACAAACAATAAATCTGCAGCAGACGACTTTGAAAATGTTTTGGCAAAAATATAGAAAATCTCTACAAATGAAAGTATTATTATTCTATCAAGTTGAAAACGTTGTGGCAAAAGGAGAAATTGCCCATTATGAGCAATTTCCACCTTTGCCATGTTTTCAAAAGTCGTCTGCTGCAGAGGCCTCTTTGCTGGTCACAAAGTCTCAAAGGTCAGTTCCTGATTGAAGTGGATAAATAGAAACTAAAACATTCATTCCCTGAAACTTGGTACATTGTATCATGGTAAATGATTTCAATACAAAAACTACCTCTGATAATAGAGAAAAAAGACGCTATATTAGTTTCCCTGCAATGTATTTGATACCGTTGCAGACGACTACATGGTCACAAATGATAAATTGCTCATTTTGATTATTTCATCTTTCGAATGCTGTCTGCTGGAATGGAAAATTAAAAAAAAAAGGTTAGCATACCCTAAATATACTCTCTTATCATGTCTAAACTTTCTGTTTGTCATGTCTCCATGATCTCTGATGATCTTTCTAACATGTTCCTGAGGCATGTCCTCTTTCTGGGCGTCAACAAAACCAAACTTCCTCTTCTCACTGTATCGTTTTGATTGCAGTTGTTGCCATTTCCTTGCTACAAAAACAGATTAAAGACTTTTTAACAACAGATTCAAGACATTTTTACAGAGTAATAGTGTTGACAGGTTAGAATGTAATGATCATTGTTTCAGAATAACCTTTAACTAGAAAGTTGGAAAGAAATTTCTACATTTTCCAATATGCAGACGCATTTTGAAATATGTGTAAAGAGAACTATTATTTTTTTCTAATTCAAGGCGAAAACAGTTGTGAAAGAAAATTCTCGGATTGAACATTTTCCATGCCATGATGTGCCTAGAGTAGATGGTTTCAAAGCCTTCTGCAGTAGATAAGTTGTATTCAGGAAAACTTTTACATTTTTTCGGGAATGTGGCAAGGATGGAAATGAATAACTTATCCTGTCAAATCTTCATTTCCAACCCTGTATCAATAATTTACCTTTATCTTGAAGTTTTTCCTCTGACATGTAATCTGGGAGTTTATGCTGTGGCATCTGAGGTGGTTGTGGAGGTTGTTGAGGAGGCATCATGGGAGGTCCCATCTGCTGGAGTTGTTGAGGGGCTCCAGCCACCTGCATGATGGGCATCATTTGGACCTGTCCCAATATCATGGGCTGGCCACCAGGCCCTATCACGTAGTTGTAAGCCATTATGGCTCACTTTTAATTGTCGATTATCCTGAATTCACCAGCTCTTGACCTGTAAAAATCATTTTTCAAGTTAGTATTGAGTTTCAGAAACTGGAGCAGTAAATAGGAGCCTTGCACCAGGAAAACCTATTTTTTTTTGTGGCATGTGTAGATAAACATCTTGTAACGTGTACCGACGTTACGCCATCGCAGGTCACCCATCCAGGTACTAACCCTGATGAACATTGCTTAACTTTATGAAAAGGTCAACTACTCTACCAACGTCGCTATAAAAGCCGGCTTCTATGACAAGGCCGTAGAAGTGATATTTAAACCTATAGCCAGTTCCTGTTACATTTCTCCGAATCACACAACTGAACACAAGCAGTATACCAGAGCGGAAACCTTGTAACATCACCGGGGTCGATGGTGATATCATCCCAAAAATCCCACCGCTGCCACCATTTGTAACGTGTACCGGCGTTAAGCCACCCCGGGTCACCCATCCAGGTACTAACCGCGGTGTACGTTGCTTAACTTTACACAATTTATTAATTGGGGTTTTACGCCGCTTTCAACAATATTTCAGTTATATCACGGCGACAGTTCACTTATTCATGATCCCTGGGTTTAACTTTACACAAAGGTCAACAGCTCTACCAACGTCGCTATAAAAGCCGGCTTCTACGACAAGGCTGTAGAAGTGATATTTAAAGTTTAAACCTATACACGATTCCCATTACAATCTTAACTGTTTGCTAATCTATGCCATCTCATCCAAATGCATAATTATGGTTGTTGATGACCAGTAACAAAGCTGGTTTTATAGCCAAAATATGTAGCGTTGCCCCCTGATTTTTGATAAATATTTCATATCTGTTCTTCTTTCATTGATTTTTTACCTATCTTAAGCACAATTCGGTAATTTCAACGCTGTGGGGGTTTCTTCCAAAATTGCTTTATGTAAGCACAAACTGATGACGTGATACAAGAATCTCATAAAGTGCGCGTAGAGTAATAATGAAACATCACGAAAATACAAGTGTAACAAAAACGCAAGGGTCAACAATATTTCTTACAGTGTAACAAAATACTAAACAATAGGAATACAATAACATTCTGCTGACAGTATTGGGTTGGTCGGTAATAAGTAAAATTGAGGTGGCGAAAGAGGAATTGATCAAGTTGATGTAACGTCTAACTAAGTAACTTACTAACAAACAACAACCACAAAAACACTTGCTAAAAATAACATATCCGATTACACAAGTACGAAACGATGAGAAGAAAGCATAGAAATGCAATTTCATATTTTGTGCTAGTTGCGACAGCCAATCGTATTCTTTTTTACGACGCCATAATTGTAGATACAATATAATCTATATTTAATTATAATTTTATTATTTTAATAAAGAAAGTGAGGAAACCGGGTTATGGCTTATGCAAAACTTGTCAAGCGTCTTTGACATCGCGGTTCATGAAGAGATGCTTTCTCTGTCAATTAGCTACACTTTGTTAAATGAATATGAAGGATACTTTTGAAATTCTATTACCTTTCTAATCAGAAACAAATGCCCGAAATACTGATACGTTTACACTGCCATGCGTGGAAAGCTTTTGTAATGGCGGCGTCGTATGCCGAACGTAAGTCACGTGATGTGAGAAAAAATGGTGGCGATGTAAACATTTTTTGTTTAACATGCGACTATTTTGTCGGTATCGGGACATCTGAAATTTCAAGAAATATCCAAATTATGGTTATTTACGATTAAATACTATTTTATACATATACCATCTCATCTTCTAAGTGTAATTAATTATTTTCTTGATTATTTATTACGTCAGGTTGGGGGCCTAATAAATTAATTATTTTCTTGATTATTTATTACGTCAGGTTGGGGGCCTAATACCGATAAAGACCTTCATTTTGGTATTTGGGTAAGACATAAACAAATAAAAATATATCATAATATGAAACGTAAACCCTATGTTGAATGAATAAGTAGATGCATGAATGTAATCGGCAAATCATTCCCCGTGATCTGTAGTTAGCCTCTTGCATGCAGCACTACCAGTGATTTGAGTATAAGTTATTTACGAGTCCTACCGTCGTAAGCAAATAAACTAAAAATCATCATCTGGTTAAGCATATATTCATCTTTAAAATATGTCCAAGATTTAAAATCCATGAAATAATGATGACAGGTAAAAAAGATGATCGACTTGCTCTTCATAAAGTACTTGCAATAAATTATGCCATAATTTACGGAACTACATTTGTGGCGAGTCAAACTATTCTTTCCTATCATTTCTTTCGTTTTCCTTTTGGATATTTATTCATCATTGGAGTTACGATAATAGAATGACGTCATATTACAGAAATTTGGATTTATAACTTCGGGTTAGTCAGTAAAACCGTATCACTTTTTATTTGGACTAATTTTAAAAACAGACGACGAGTATTATTACAGCAAATTATCACATATGAAATTACTTGTGCAAGTTCCTTTATCGAGTACTTAAAGGGTACCAAGAATGACATTCAAATACGCGATCAATATGTAGGGAAAAGTCATAAAAACCTAATGTGATAAGAATTTTCTTTGAAAAATATCAAAAAAATAACTTTAATAAGCATTTTAAATCCGGGCTCAAAATAAGCCAGGTCGAGAATAACGAGAAAAAAAGATCGGCAATTTCCGTAAAAAATACCGGAAGTGACGTACTCATGGGGAATTCAATGCAGGGTCTCATTATGTTGACAGTGTAAATCGTGAACGCATCGATATATTTGGAATAATTAAAGAGAAATAAAACGTGAAAATGCCCAGAGCGTGTGTGGTAGGGGGGTATTTAAACATGCCGAAGGACGGTGTTACATTAAGGCTCCGGGGTCCAATTCCACCAACGATACTTAGCGCTAAGTAATACTAAAATACGTAAAACAATTTGATCATGTTTGATTCCCTAATAAAAAGGCCAAAATAATTAATTTATCAACAAGTCAGCAAGCTAACTTAGCCTAGCATTTACTTACGTATATTCAACCATTCTATTTTACAAAATATTAGCGAAACAAAATTGATGCTCTTAAGTTTTTAAGTATTACTTAGCGCTAAATAAGTTTGGTGGAATTGGACCCTGAACTCTAATGCACATCGGCAAGTATCGACAAACACCGTGTATTTGATTTCAGGAACCTAAAACAACATTGTGAAAAGGACAGTTACTGACTACGGTTTGAAACATTCTCATGTACAAAATTACAGAATTCAAGACCGTATGGAAATACATTTAAGACTGATTGTGTGCGGAATTGCGTTATGAGGCGCGTGAAACACCGACCCCGTTATACAACCGTTCCGAGTTGATTTCTCGTGAGAGCGTTGTCATTATTTGGGGGAAAACTGCCACAGTGCGAGAGGTCGCGTGTTCGAACCCCGATCGGGTCATACAAAAGACCTTACAAATTGTAGTAATTTCTACCTTCTTTGGCGCTCACGACAGCGAGTTTAACATTACGACTGACTGGCAGGTGTCAGGATAAATGGACCGTCCTAATTACTGGTAACTTATTCAGGTAACGCAGTGATATAAGTGAACAATTGTTGAAAGCGGCGTTAAACACAACCAAAGAAACACACATTATTTGGGATCTTCCTGTACACACGTTGGCGAGTACAGGACGAAAACACCGAAAGTTATTAATACAATAAGTTGTAAGATCTTGCTTCGGCGATTCGCAATTGTTGAAAAATAATCAGTTTAAACGAAGTTAAACCCCGAACCTCTGTATTGATAGTCGACTGAGCTATTGAATCACCGAGTGTAACAATATGTGTACAAAACACTTGAAGGTGGGATCAGGAATTATGTCTTTAGAAACTTGGTTGAAAAAAAACAACAACAAAACTCAATACATGCAATCATGATTAACACAAGACATGAAACGTGAATAGCAAAAAAAAAACAAAAAAAAACCCAATGAATTGCTGGAATGAAATTACATGGATTAGTTTCTAATAAACTCAATATATAATTCTACTGTTTAGTTAAGGTGATAAAACTATGATACTTAACTGAGTGAATATGTTTTGGAAAGTGCAGATATTATTTCACCTTTCCTTTGAGATATTTATAACGCAATTCTCAATTTTTGTTGTTTTTTCAATGGTTTGAGAGTGTAATATCTCCTTTGAATAAACTATGACAATAAGAATTGTGTATCAAATTATCTGGGATAGCCCTATTCATATATTTTCCAAATTGTTATATGCTGTCTTTGATAAGTGGATGAGTCGTTCTTGCGACAAACATAGTACACTTGCTCAATACGGCTCTAAGAATTAAAGATCAACTGTTGATGCAATATTTGTATAACTTCATTTACTACAACACATCTTACATAGAAATAAACTTTTATATGGTTATTTTGTAAAATAAACAGTCCTAAGTGCGCTATGGTTTATCTGAATAAATCAGTATACACAAACAAATTTTACGCGTCATAAAACATTTGATTGATTGATTGATTGATTGATTGGGGTTTAACGCCGTTTCAAAAAAAAAATCAACAATTTTTCAGTCATATCACAGCGGCCAGTTCACCTACTCATATGTTTCTTGACTTTCTCACACCAGTACTTCATACAACATTCTTTCCAAGCAACTGGCTGCTTTAACACATAGACTGATATCCTAATGGTGGAAGACGAATGACGCTTGTCACAATGATTTTTGCCAAATGTCGTAAAGAATGTTGGCCGAGCTGGGGTTAGAACTCACAACCCCTTGATTGACAGCCCGCGTCGCTACTGACTGAGCTACCGTCATAAAACAAGAGCTGTCAGAGGACAGCGCGCTTAATTTCTTTGGGTGGTACAGAAAACTTAACAAAGTACTTTATCATATTATTGATAAAGCAAAGTAATTCTTAAAAAAAAAAAACATTGACAGAGTTATATACTCTTGTCTATTAATGGAGGTAATGATGGTAAATAAGTAGTGTAAGTGTATAAACTATATCTCTAATGGTTTTGAAAAAAAGTGAGGTGGTAAGGAAAATTTAAACAAAATTCTAAGTCGAAAAAGGGCCATAATTATTACAGAAACATTGACAGAGTTATGTACTCTTGCCTGTTGATGAAGGTAATGATGGTGAACAAGTGGTGTAAGTTTCAAAGCAATATCTCTAATGGTTTTGATAAAAAGTGGTACAAACAAAATTAACCAATGTGTTACGCCAACGCCGACGCCGAGGCGAGTAGTATAGCTGGCATTTTCTTCGAAAAGTCAGAGACATATGTCTCTGGAAAAGTCGAGCTAAAAATAGATACTCGAAAATCAAATGATGTCTTTACTCACTGCCTCGAAAATGCATTATTTTTAGAACAATGTGAAATACCATTTTCCATTTAAGCATTTTTATTTTTAGATGAATAACATACACATTTACTGAAATAAATAGATAGTGCGATTATATTTGATGATGTTACAATCATTTTATTACTTTATACCGATGATATGGCTATTCTTGCTAGTTGAATACCGACTACCGAGCTTTACGAAAAGCTTAACAAGCTATCCGATTATTAAACCGGATTATTATTTCTAAAAATAAAATCATGTTTTTTAGGAAAAGATGGAAATTGAAATTAGTTCGTGATATAAAAAAAATGGTATTGTTGAGGTAGTAGATATTCTGTTTCAATGACATAGGAACTGTTTTTCATGTACATTTGCAAATAATAGTGAATATCATGTAGGTAAATCATTAAAATGTTTGCACTATTTGTTAAACAAATGTCGTAAATATCCTTTTCAACATACACTTTATGTCAACAATCTGATTATTGTGTCAGTGGCGCCCCTAAATCTAAATAAGTAGAGCGGATACATTTGGAATTTTGTAAACGCGTTTTAAAAGTTAACTTAATGCCTGCTCGGCTCTTGCGTACGTTGATTTCGGCTGATACCCTTTATAGCCTATATGATAAATTAATGGTCACGATTTACATTGGTCGCAAATGCGCCAAGGTTGGTTTTCCTGAAGTACCAGTCATGTGTCGCCCTCCCTACATTTATCAATTATTTGGAGTGCCACACGTGTCTTTTTTGGGCAACTAAATATATAGTAAACTGGGCCTTATTTGGGCCTCTGCTGATCTTCACACACACACGGATCGATTTGTATGGCTCTTGTTTGGTATAGTTCATTCACTGTCCTCAAAGAATATGCAAATAAAGTAACACGAATAGTGCATATTTTTGTTATTGTTCGCAGTCGAACACATCCACGGGGAAAATTTCTGGATGGAAGCCTTCGCTGACTTCGGTCACCCCCGAGCTTTGAGGCATCAGCATATATGTAGAGTATAGTCTAGATTTCTGGCATCAGGCAGTACAAAATAGTCCTGCTATAGTATACATGTAACGAAAACGTTCGGTATACGTTGCATTTGATACACAAATGAATGAACATAGATGATACAGGAATGCTGGATAAGAAACTGAATCAAAATATTTTACCTTGTTGACTTTTTATCTCAATGAAACAGTGCAGGAGAAGTATTACTTCAAAATTTCAAAGTGCACAGAACCGGATTGAATTCCGTTTCGATCACTTAGTAATTCCCGCGGTTTACACCTGACCACAAAGGTTGTCGAAGTTTTCGTACCACTTCAATAGCGTTTCACTGCCATTTCGTTTGAGACTTCGTTAGACACCAATAAACAATAAAGGGAGTTTTTACAGGTTTTAAGTACGTGTTCATATGGTAGGATGGTAGGAGAGAGTATGGGTAAAATAGTGGGGGGTGGGGGGAAACGGTTAACCAACATATATTTTGTGTATTCTTTATTTATAAAATATAATCATGTATTATGTCAAATGATTGAAAAGAATGAAGAGGAAAGATACACAATGCATGCAAAGAGCTATATATATAAAACATCGTAAATCAAATATAAAAAGCATATTTCACATAAACACTTTTTTCTAATTGAATGGTACATTTTAACTTCTCAAATGCCGAAGCATCTTAACTTGTGTAAACATTGTGTCAAAATAGAATATCCTCATAATAAGCATATTTTGACATAAAATTTCACATTAATTTATTTATGCAACTTTTAAAAAATTAATGTCTTAACGTTTTCTTTTCAAGTATCAAAAATAAAATATATAATCACTCACTGTCACTTATTTCAATTAATATGCCTGTATGATCTATATTGTGGTACAATCTCTCCAGCCGAGTGGTACGAAGTATCCTCGGACGATATCGCAGTGGTACGAAATCTCTGTTACAAAAACGAAAATGGCGGCGGACGATGTATTTGGGGATTCCTCGTTGTTCGATGAGTTTGAACGAGAAAGGGAGCCGTCCAGTTCTTTTATTTTTTACGGGAAAGATGAACAAGGTTCAGAAGACAGGAGTCGAATCGTTTTTCAGGTTAGCGACTCATCATCAAGCGAGAGTGACAGTGACGACGAAGCGAAAGTTGAAGAGCATCCCGGGGTTCAGCAGCAAAATGGACAAAATGAAATGGATCAAAATGGTGATTTACGAAGTGACGGTAATTCTGACAGGGAAGACGAAGACTCCCAACCGTTTATTGGCAAAGAGCGTCAAGAAAAGTCGACATTGTTTAAATTGACGCATGAACGTATCCTTTTTGCCCCCTGCATTGTCATGTATACTTTACTTTATATATCCGGTAGGGGACGCAAGTTAGATAAACTTACTTCGACAATTCTGTTTGCCCCTAAACTGTTTTTATGTGTATGCAAAACTAAAACTTAATAAATAAAGTAAAAGTTCTATATGCAATTAAAGATGAATAATCAAAAATCCTTCCAACTTTTTTTCTTGAAACAATACTCATTTCCAATCATTTGCAGTTTTAACCTTTTCTGTCATGAAATGAAAGGTCAACATTTTCTTATATCAACTTGTGTATTTTTCAAATTTGGTTGCTTATGCCTACATAAACATAACATCATGAAATCACCTCATAATTACAGAGGTGCTTCAGTTCTATTTAAATTTCCGAGATAAATTAAATAGTATAAAAATATAAAATCAACAACATGTTATTTTATTATGTTTTATTTTTTAACTTCCAAGATAGAAATCTTAAGAAATGTGATTGTTTTAAACAGAAATAGGGAAAACGCCAGGTTAGTTCTGACTTCAGGAAAATATAGGTGTATTACCTTTTTTTTTTTTTTTTTTTTTTTAATTTATAAGTATTAAATAGACACACACAAGCAAATTCACTTCATTTGTTTAACAGCTTGTCACAAGCAGACGACTTTTGAAAACATTGTGACAAAGGGAGAAATTGCTCAAAACATTCATTTATCTTAATAATTATATTTTCATTACTTTACTTTCATTTTATCTGTTTAATTATTATACTTTCATTTATCTGTTTAATTATTATTCTTTCATTTAGCGAGATATTTCATATTGTTGCCTAGAAATACTCACATCTGCTGCAGATTTGTTGTATGTGGGAAAGGGTAAACTTAATTAAACATTTCAATTTGGCTGTGATTTTTTACCATTTCGATTGATATGTTGATGTCGTTTACTTTTGAACGATGTTTGGCATGTGCAATCAAAGATAATTATTTTCTTAGTAAAACTGGGAGAAAAAGAATAGATATAGACTAATGAACCCAAAACACATTTCATCAAAGTGAATTTAGTCTTCAAATTTACAAGGAACTTAACCATTGTGACTGGAAGTTTACAATAATCCTGTCTTCTAAAATTTATTCCTGCTTGCGCAAATCATTGTGGGGTGCAAGCACTTTTCCTAGCCCAGGATTTATTTTTATGGCTCGCCAGTCGGGGATCTTGAAGTATTGAACTGTCTCTATTTCATATCTGAACTAATGTTGAAAATGGCATGAAACCCCAATGAAACAAACAAAACAAATCTGTAATACAAATGGTCAAAAAAATTGAATTGTAAGTTCGAACTCTTATGTGGAAAAAGTCTTTCTTAACTTGAAATAGGGAACAAATACAAACGATTCTGCAATGTTATAGACTCGACCAGGTAAGTAATTTTATTTTCTTGACACAATCATTGAGGTTAAAGCGACTGACCTCCAGATACCCAACTGTCGAAAAAAAAAAAAATCCAATTTTAAGAAAATAAGTGTTATTTTTGTATTTGGGGCATTAAAATATGATAACTGACATATTACATACCCCTATAATCGATGAGATTTTCTTGTTTTCGATACTTTTTCCATCGCAAATTCTACCCTGTCAGTAACAGGGTAAGTTTATAAATTTTTATAGCTTTCGATGCTTTTAATCTCATTCATCATGTGACTTGAAAAGTCGTCACATGAATTGAAGAGTCATCACATGACCGATAGGACACATGCGCATTAAATGAAACATTTTTATACCATGAAGGTTTTATGCAAAATCACGAGGAGCTCATGCAATCACAAACAAATCTCTATGATTACTGTCGTTCGACTTCGCCAAACGTGTAAATTGTGTATAACTGTACACGCCTGTCAGAGTGAACCGTTATATAGTTATATCACGTGATCGTTGCAAGGTGCCCGTCTGAAGGATTCCGTGGTGTATTTAAATAGAAAACCCCTTCATCAGGACAATTGAAAACAACTCGAGTTCACTTTATTGATAAAAACTGATGGTTTTACTTGGATAACATAAAGAATAACATTTAGGGCGAAATCGATTTTTTTTTTTTTTTTTTTTTTTTTTTTCATGCCATCTGGATTTCAGTCGCTTTAAACAGTTAATCTAACTATTCTGCTATTTCTGTTCATGAATTTATATTGTTTTGGACCTCAATGCATTGCTATTGATAAAACTTACATTGTTAAAACAGACAATGTTTAATTACACCTTAACAGATTTCTTTTGAAATTTGAAAACATTGTTGGAAATAGAGAAATTTTAACTCGTGAAAAAATGTGCCTGCAATTGTCAAGATTTTACAATTTTTTCCTTAGATGTTTTTCATGCAACTTTAAACATTTATCAAATCTAGTAACTGTTGAAACATCTTATGTGATAATCATGCCTGTGACCTTTAATACTGTTATAAACAAGGCTACTGAATCAATAAAATGTACAAAGAGGATGAGAAACTTTGGCCTTTGTACATGTAGATACAGAGGTCTAAGCAAGGGGAGTACTCTCATCTTTTCCTCATTATATCTCGCTCATTAGTTATTACCAATTCAAACCTTATGTTGTAGGTACTGAAAATAATTGTCTCACTCACTCAGTGAGTAGATCTATTTGAGTACCACAGCACAGGGTTTATGTGTCAAGAGTTTCAGAATATGAAATGCCTACGTTACCTGAAGGTCTTGTTATCTTATGTTAAATTATTAGCTCACCTATTCATGAATTGCGAGGTGAGCTTTAGTGATCACTCGGCGTCTGACGTCGTCGTCTGTACGTACGTCTGTTAACAATTTCCTACAAATGAATGAATGAATGAATGTATATTGTTTTATGGCGCATCGACAGCTAAGGTCATTTAGCGCGCAATTAAATTTAATTATTCATGATCCCTGGGTAAACAAACCAGTACTAGGCTAGAAAATGTGCCTTACCCAAGGGCACTCCACCATGACCGTAGTGCCGCGACTGTGGATCGAACCCGGGACACCCGCTTTCGAAATCCCCGACGCTAACCACTCGACCACAGCGGATTCCTCCTACAAATGACTTCTCCTACTAAACTAATGGACTGATTTCAAAATAACTTCACAGAAATTTTTCTTAGGTGGTCCTCTTTTGAAGTTGTTCAAAGAATTTAATTCCAAGTAGAACTTTGGTTGCTGCAGCATCAGAAAAGGGGAAAATTGCCAAATCTTAAAAAATCTTCTTGTCCAAAAGTACTGGCTCGATTTGAAAATTATTTTGCACAAATGTTCCTTGGGGCACCTCTTTCCCACGATTGTTCAAATTATTCTGATCCGTTAAAAAACATGTTCACCAGGGAGCGGAGCTTGTTTTCCTTATATGTGCATTGTACAATCTTTAAAAATCTTTTGTCCAAAAGTACTGGCCCGATTTGAAAATTATTTTGCACAAATGTTCCTTGGGGCACCCTCTTTTCCACGATTGTTCAAATTATTCTTATCCATTGAAAAACATGGCCGCTAGGGGCAGGGCTTCTTATCCTTTTATAAATATGCATTGTAAAATTTTTAAAAATCTTCTTGTCCCAAAGTAGCCGCCTGATTTAAAAAAAAATTGGCACAAATGTTCCTTGGGTGACCCTCTACCAAGATTGTTGAAATTATTCCAATCTGATGAAAAACATGGCCTCCAGGGGGCGGGGCTTGTTTTCCTAATAAGTAATTTAGTGAAAACTTAAAAAATCTTCTCGTACTAAATCACTGGCCCAATTTCAAAATAGTTTGGCACAAATGTTTCTTGTGTGACCCTCTGCCAACGTTTATTCTTATCAGTTGAAAAGCATGGCCGCAATGTGGGTTGCTTGTTTTCCTTATATGTATCTATAGAGTAAAAACTTTGAAAACTATTGAAGTTCTATTAAATCCGTCATGGCCCTCTTGTTATTTTAACCATAAATCTTTTTCATTTCAGGTTTTTCCATGAGGAGGAGTCGGCAGCTGTTCAAATTTTATTTCAAAATAATCCATTCTCAAGGTAAATGGTCACCATGTCTCAAAATGGGCTTATTCTTCTTTTTTCCCCACAATATTTTCAACTCCGACAGGGCTGTACATGATTCTGTCCACTGCAGTCAAAAATAGATGGACAGGCCTGACGGGTACCTCAGTTAATGCGTCTATTACTAAGTCTGGCGATATTAACCCAATTCATAAACCAATTCAACTTTCATGATTGTGATGCTTCTACCTATTTTGGTGTGCCATCGACCACAATCAATTAATTTTCACATTTTCACAATTAATGAGATAGTTTCAAATCTGATAACTCTAAAACATATCATATCAGGTACAATGTTTATTTTATATGATTTAAATCCATTTTCTATTTATTTTTTTATAAGGAAACCTTTACACTACCAAGTTGATATTGTAATAGAAAATAGAACATTTTGAACAAAAGGAAACTTTGATTTTTTACACATACCGGTAGTAGAAAACACAGGGGCTAAAAGGATCAATTGCTCATAAATGAGCAGTTTCTCCTTTACCTGCAATAATTACATGAACTTCATAAAGGCTTGTCCATGTCAGGGAATTGACTAACTGATTGATAATACAATAACCTACGATACACTGCAGATGCCTCAGCAGCTGGCGTTTGGGAACATTATCAACACAGTATCAATATTATACATGTACTTTAACCCTTTCCCTCATATAGACGCTTTCTGACGCCTTTGCAACAGACGGCTTGTTGAAAACATAGTGACAAAAGAAGAAATTGCTCAAAACGAGCAATTTCTCCTTTTGCCACAATGTTTTCCACTTTTAGTCATAGGTTATCCATTCAATTATGGAGATTTTCATTGTACTGGAAAGTGAAATTATTACTCATAATTTGATCCCAGAATTACGATCTAATATTTCAAGACAACTTTTGATCAGTTTTAAAACTTTGACTATACTATCTATAATCTGGAGTTCTGCACCTTGAACCCTCTTACTCATACAAAACATTTGCAGCAGACGACTTTGAATTTAACATCCAGACAAACGCTTGAAATGATAAAAGTTGGATTATTCATAGAGTTGAAAATATTGCGGTTAAAGATGAAATTTCTCCTTTTGTCACAATGTTTTCAATGTCGTCTTTGCTAATCACATAATAATGCTTCTGCAAGTTGGAAAAAGTTTTACCCTTTCCCACATAAAAATGCTTTCTGATGCCTCTGCAGCAGACAAAACATTGTGGCATAAGGAGAAATTTCTCATAATGCCACAATGTTTCAAACTCTACTAAATACTTATACATTCAGATATAGAGATTTTCCATATTTCAAATTTCATGTTTTCAAAGGTGTCTGCTGCATATTTTGTTGTATGTTGGAAATGGTTGTGTTTGTTTGTGATGCCTGCCTTTGAAGCATGGAGCCACATAGGGGTCACCTCTCTGTCTGTTGGGCTTGTATGTCATCTAAGTTATATTACCTGTCTACCTGTAGGCCACACATGTGTATCTTGGATCTCTCTTGTTTACTTAGATATTTTAATAGCAAAACAGTTATATCCTTTGGGGGCCTTACCAATGACTTTAAAAATGGTAGTAATGACACCCCTCCTTGGCTCTCAGGGCTGCGGGGTTAGCATTTTGACTGACTGCCTGGTGTCAGGATAAATGGACCAGAAGAATTGGTAACTTACCCAGGATATAACTGAAAAAATATTGTAGTGGCATAAAACACCAAACAATCAGGCGATATCCTATGGGCTTTGATAGCTTTGCTTTATTGACGCTGTATGATTTTAGAAAGAAAAAGTAGAATTTTTTATCAGATAAACATTTGACACTATTACTTAATTTTGTATGATTGTAGAAAGTACAAGGCGGAAATAGAGGACTTTGTGAAACATTTGTTAGAAAAAGAGAGGCACTCGGAGTACCAGACATTACACAAACTCGACATTAAAGTAAGTGACTACAGTGTATAGGACATTCTTACTTTAACCCTTTCCCTCATATAGACACTTTCTGACGCCTCTGCAGCAGACACCTTTTTTAAAACATAGTGACAAAAGAAGAAATTACTAAAAATGAGCAATTTCTCCTTTTGCCACAATGTTTTCCACTTTTAGTCATAGGTTATCTTTTCAATTATAGAGATTTTCTATTTTTTGGCCAGATTGCTCTAGCAATTCCGGACTATAGATTGGCGATGTCCGTCCGTCTGTCTGTCCGTCAACATTTTGGTTAAAGTCTCAGCACTTGAAAGGGTTACAAACTTGAAACTTTGCCTGAAGGTAACCAGTAACAAGTTCTATTGATTTCTATGGTTACTTTGACCTTGACCTTGGTTTGGCGATTTTCAAGGTCAAATTGCCGACAATCCGGCTGCAGAATTGTCGTACGAGGGAAAGGGTTAACTCTGTTACCTTAACCTGCTTTAATGTTGAACTGTGTCTCACATATAGACACTTTCTGATGCCTCTGCAGCAGATGATTATTGAAAACATAGTGACAAAAGGATAAATTGCTCATAATGAGCAATTTCACCTTTTGCCACAATGTTTTCAACTCTTTTTAATAATTAAACTCATTTTTAGGGTATATTGTAAAGTCCAGCAGAGAAAAGGAACAATTGAGATATGGTGAAAAACATTCTGGAAAAAAGATATGTTACTTAGGTTACCTTATATAAAGAGAGAAATAAAGGATAACATGGAATATTAATTCTTTCCCTTATATAGCACATCTGATGCAGATGGCTCTGGAAGCACCTGTGCAAAAGTATAGATACGCTACAGATATGTCAAAATGCGTTTTCATGCAAACACTGGATAAATTAGCCCTTTTCCATTTACAACAATTTTGAAGCAGTAGACTTTGAAAATAAGTTGGCAAAAAACTGGAAATACCCTTAGAAAGAAGGTATTTCAAATTAAGTTGAAAATATTGTGGCAAATGGTAAAATTGCAAAATCTTTTCAAAAGTAGTCGGCTGCAGATGCGTTAAAATGAGTTTAGATTTGGGAAAGGGTTAACAATCATCCTTAAACAGACAACTTAGATGCCTTCTGAAAACATCAGAGAATGATAACCAGGTTTTCCTATTCCTCCCTTTCCAAATATGTTTCCAACATGTGTATTAAAATTTTAATCCAAATTGTGAGATATTTCATTTGTTTTTGATATAAAGATGTTGTTAAAGCACACATCTTTAATATGTTTATATAATATAACAAAAAAAGGTAACTAACTGCTATGATTTCAGGCCAGCGTACCTAGCTGCACAGATCTCAATGATAAAATACCCAGTGTAAAAAGGACAGAGAAACTTCGACAGTCACATGTGGTAAGTATTGTAAAGTATTGAAAAGGCCAATTTTTGAAAATATTTTGGGAAAAGGAGAAATTACTCTGGACAAACCACAGTTTGTTTTTGGTCAATGTTCAGAATCCTATTAGGCAGTTTCGTCAACATCAGTAGATGAACTCTCTTGATTTTCAGCAAAGTATGTCATATTGTCCTTAACCCTTTCCCTCATATAACAATTCTGCAGCAGACGACTTTGAACATGTTTTGTCAAAAAATGGAAAATCTCTATAATTGAATGGATAACCTATGACTAAAATAGGAAAACATTGTGGCAAAAGGAGAAATTGCTCGTTTTGAGCAATTTCTTCTTTTGTCACTATGTTTTCAAAAAGCCGTCTGCTACAGAGGCATCAGAAGGTGTCTATATGAGGGAAAGGGTTAATAGGCTTAAACTATTTCCACATCCTTAAATATGCAACAGACTACTTCGAACACCTAGGAAAAAATATGTCTTTTTGTGGGAAAGGCATAAATCTTGTGTTATTAATAATGATTATTAAGCATGCTTGAATGTAGAAACTTCAAATTTGGTGAACAATCTGGTCATCATCTGGAGATGGACCATAACACACACGAGGTTAAAGGTTAAGGTCACTGACCATTAATAGACTAAACTGAAATGAGTACATAGAAAGATATTGCTTTGGTCTAAAAAAAATCTGACCTTTAGCTCAGCTTAGAGTTCTGAAAGTGAGCTGTTGTTATTGCCCTTTGTTCTGCTTCCGTCAAGCTTCAACAGTTTGCTTGTTAACACTGTAGAGGCCACAGTTTTCATGTTATCTTCCATCAAACTTTGTCAGAATGTTTGTCTTGATTATATCTAGGCCACATTCTGATATGAGTCATGTTGTGTCAAAAACCATGTCACTTAAGTAAAATCTTGTTGACACTCTAGAGAGACTGCCTTTTTGACTTCAGCATGTTGAAACTTTGTCAGAATGTTTGTATTGATGATATATAAGCCATGATCATTTGAAGACTAACGAGTACAAGACTAGGAAGTTTGCTTTGTCCAAGGGCACTCCACCATGAGGAGCTTTGCCGGGCACAGACCTTGGTGGCTAGTCTCAAATCCCCCCTGGCTAGCCTCACCGCCATGGCAGATAACTAATATAATTGTAGTGTTAAAATGTATGTTGTATTATTTCAGATTTTGGGATGTTCTCAGTTCTACCAAGACTATATATTAGACACTCTAGGGTGGCCCATGGTGGAATACAACCCATCTTTAACAGATAGCTGGGAGATACCAATGTATCCATTTTATCAAATAGGATGAGACTTGAAAACTGGAGTGACGAGTATTTTATGTGTGTGTTAACAACCCCTTCCCTGATGCAGATATATTACTAATGAAAAAATTTCGAGAAAAAGAAGCATTGTATCCAGATCATACTTCAATTATAATTTAAAGAATCTTTTTCTTAGATGTTTTCATAGCAATAGACTTTAGCCCTTTCCCACTTGAAGACTCATTATAAAGCAGCTACATCAGATGACTTTTGCCACAATGTTTTCAACTGCATGCAGTAATTATACTTTCATTTCATTTGTAATAACAACGGTTTTTACATCAAGCCTATCAACCTGTACAATTACATCTTGGCAAAGATCTATATATTTCTTCTCCCAAACACTATACATAGATAATTATGTAAAGTGAGTAATCCCTTTACCATTTAGAACAAATCTGCAGCAGACGACTTTGAAAACCTCCAGGCAAAAATGTCAAAAATCTCAACCTGAAAATATAATTATTGGATAGACTTGAAAACATTGTGGCACAAGGAGAAATTATAAGCAAATTCCTCCTTTTGCCGCAATGTTTTTGATAATTGTCTACTACAAATGCAGTAAATGTGTCTGCAAAAAGGAAAATGTTTTATGAAAGTAATTTCTAAACCTTTTACCTGTTATGATATTTTTAGAATAGTAGTTTTGAAAACTCTGATTAATGTTTTGTAAATAGAGTTAGAATTTGGAAAAATAGCTTGTTTTGAGCAATTTCTCTTTTTCTAACAGTGTTTTTAAATCCTCTGTCACAAAGGCATTAAATGCTGTCTGTTACATACAATAAGCAAGATTTCGAGTAAACAGGAACTTTCTAGTCATGAGCATCTTCCTTTTCTGCTCTATCCTAAAATAAATAATTAAATACCTCAATGTTGTGTGTTTTTCTTGAGATGTTTTTGAAGCAGATAACTTGCAAATTATCATCTTAGATAATTGGTTTGGATTTGAATCAGACTATTTTGTGCATAATGTTTGAAAGCTTAGTTTTATTCCACCTTCTAGGATCTTAAAACAGCTTGCTTTTGTACATAGAAATTACATTCATCTCGAAATTTTCACTGGCATATGATTGCATGTTCACAAATTTTAAACTTTGCCAAATTGTAAAACTTGCATTTGACCAACATTCAAGCTTAATTTGGAATTTTTAGTAAACCCTTTCCCTCATACAATAAATCTGCAGCAAAAAATGTTTTAACATACCAATGCAAGAAAGAAGAATCTCTATACATGCTGGATTTAAACACTGAAAAGAATTGAAAACACTGGCAAATTGAGAAATTGCTGATGATGAGCAATATCTCCTGATGCTACGATTTTTTTCAAAAGTAGTCTGCTGTAATTGCATGAAAATGCGTCTTAACCCTTTCCCTCATATAGACGCTTTCTGACGCCTCTGCAGCAGACGGCTTTTTGAAAACACAGTGACAAAAGAAGAATGTCCAAAGTCGTCTGCTGCAGAATTGTCGTATGAGGGAAAGGGTTAAGAGTGAGAAAGGCAGAGCTCTAGATAAGGAGTGTTTTGCTTGTTCTTAAATCCTTATTTTTATCCACTAACCCTATGTTGTAGGTACTCAAAAGAATCGTCTCAATGAGACAATTCTTTTGAGTACCTACAATATAGGATTTGGTTGGATAATAAGAGATATTGTTGGGAAAAGAGCTGTAAACCACTCTTTAGGTGGACCTCTGGAAAGTGTTAAACAACATTGTACATGTATAATGTAAATAAAAGTCCTGAACCTTTTAAGATATGAACTAGAGTTTACAGATATCCTACCAGTGGATGAGGAAGAGGTCAAGGCAAATGCAAAGAAATTGGAAAAAGAAAGGTAAGAATTAGAAATGAACCCTCTTTTTAGTACTGACAACATAATCTGACGAAATAATCTATCTAGGCAGCAGACAAGTTTTGAAAGCATTGTGGTGACAGAAGAGAACCATTTCAATTTTCCACAATGTTTTTAACTCTGTAACAAAGTTTTACTTTCTTTCTTCCACTGCTAAAGGCGTTACATGTTTCTCCTCAAGAAAATTCAAATAATATGACTGCAAATTTCATATTAACCCTGCCCATTCAAAAAAAAATATGCAGTGGACTACTTTAAAAACATTAAGTCAATAATATAATATTGTAACTCGTAAAATGTAAGAACAATTATTGTATAATGTTGAAAATATTATGGCAAATGGAGAAATTGCTCATGCATTTGCAGGTCCAAGCCAAAATGCTGGAACTGCGGTGGGGATCACATGTTAACAGACTGTAAACAACCCAGAAATCAACAGAAAATCAACCAGAGTCGGCAAGAAATGATGGCGCAGCAAAAACCACAATCAGGGCCACCAAAGTAATTTTTTATTTTTTTTTAACTTGACCCTTTCCCACATAATTCAAATCTGCGCAGATCACTTTGAATGCATTTTAAATAAAAACATGGAAAATCTCTATAAATTAAATAATAATTACTGAAAAAAATTTAAAACATTGTGGCATAAGGAGAAATTGCCTTTTTTGAGCAATTTCTTCTTTAGTCACAATGTTTTCAAAAAGTCTTCTTCTCAGAGGCGTCAGAAATCGTCTATATATATGAGAAAGGATTAAATCGGCCCTTGTACAGGATGAACTGTTGGAGCACCCACAGCAGGCATTAACCGCACCAACTGTCTGCCTATTCATTTGAAAGGTTCTCATAAAATCTTGAATCAAATTTCCTTTTAAAGAACTAGATAAGATGGAGAAAACTGGTCTTTTCCCACCTATAGACGTGTTCTGACGCCTCTGCACCAGACGACTTATGAAAACATTGTGACGATGATACACCCATTTGCCACCATGTTTTCACCTCTTTGCAATGATTTAACTTTCATTTATATTAAGGGGTTTTCCATATTTTTGCCTAGATGTTTTCAAAGTCATCTGCTGCAAATTTGTTGAATGTGGGAAAGGGTTATTATGACTCAACTAAACCCTATGTTGTGGGTACTCAACAACGTTGGTTTGATTGTCATATAAGGATTTTGTGTATGTGAAATACTCTTCTCATCAGGAGTTCTGCCTTTCCCACATACAACAAATCTGCAGCAGATGACTTTGAAAACATCTATGCAAAATTATGGAAAATTGAAAGTAAAATTAATGAATATAGTTGAAAACATCTCTTTTGCTACAATGTTTTCAAACAGCCTCAAAATGCGTCCGCATGTGGGAAAGGGTTAATAATATTACTCCTGAAATTCCAAAAATTATTATTATTTGACCAAATTATTAGTGTCCACACTTTAACTTTACTAGTTCTTAATATGTCTTATGTAGATTACTTTAACTTTTGTGACAGATTAGTACTCAATTTTTGTGTTTTAATCCTCTCCCACATACAATGAATCTACTGCAGAAGACTGAAAACATTTGGGCAAAACCAGAAATTCTCATTGTAGTCAATTACAAAACAAGACATGAACGATATGGGGGCGTAGCCAAATATACCCTATCACATCATGATGGGCAATGTCTTCATTTGCCTCAATGTTTTCAAAAGTTGTCTGCTCCAGATACCTTAAGATGCATCATTATGTAGGAAAGTGATGATGATGATATATATTTAATCATTTTATCTTGACAGGTCAGGGAGATACCACAAGGATGCAAATGCTGATCCGAAATATGAAAAATATAAACCAGGTCAACTCAGGTACTCCTTTTGCCACAATGTTTTCAACTTTTTAAATAATCAACATTTCATATACAGAGATATTTCACATTTTAATTCCTAGATATTTTCAACAGGTCTGCTGCCTTCCCTGATTCTGATAGGGTCTTATGACTAAGCAGCAGATGTCTTTCAAAAACACAGTGGGAAAAGGGATTTTTAGCTCGCCTATGCACGAAGTGCAAGGTGAGCTATTGTGATCACATTTTGTTCGGCGTCCGTTTGTTGTGCGTCGTCAACATTTGAGCTTGTTAACACTCTACGGGCTACATTTTGCATCCAATCTTCATGAAAGTTTATCAGAACGTTCATCTCCATAAAATCTTGGACAAGTTCGAAACTGGGCCATATGAGGTAAAAAACTAGGTCAAATTGAAGGGAAATCTTGTTAACACTCTGGAGGCCACATTTTCAACTTGAGCATGTTGAAACTTTATCAGAATGTTTGTCTTGATGATATGTAGGTCAAGTTCGAACATGGGTCACGTCGGGTCAAAAAGTAGGTCACTAGGTCAAATTGAAGGAATCTTGTTAACACTCCAGAGGCCGCCATGTTTGCTTCAGCAGTTTGAAATTTTCTCAGAATGTTTGTCTTAAAAATATCTAGGTCAAGTTCGAATATGGGTTATGCCGGGTTAAAAACTAGGTCACTAGGTCAAATTGAAGGGAAATCTTGTTAACACTTCGGATGCCACATTTTTTGCTTCAGCAGCTCAGAATGTTTGTCTTAAAGATATCTAGGTCAAGTTCAAATATGGGTCATATTGCGTCAGAAACTAGGTCACTAGGCCAAATTGAGGGAAAATCTTGTTAACTCTGTAGAAGCCGCATATTTTGCATCAGCGGCTTGAAATTTGTTCAGAATGTTGAGCTGAATGATATCTAGGCCAAGTTCGAATATGGGTCATGCCAGGTCAAAAACTAGGTCACTAGGCTAAATTGAAGGAAAATCTTGTTAACACTTTGGATGCCGCATTTTTTGCTTCAGCAGCTTTTGTCAGAATGTTTGTCTTAAAGATATCTAGGTCAAGTTCAAATATCGGTCATATTGGATCAGAAACTAGGTCACTAGGCCAAATTGAGGGAAAATCTTGTTAACTCTGTAGAAGCCGCATGTTTTGCTTCAGCGGCTTGAAATCTTCTGAAATCGGCTTGGTCAGAATGTTTGTCTAAATGATATCTAGGCCAAGTTCGGATAAGGGTCATGCCGGGTTAAAAACTAGGTCACTAGGCTAAATTGAAGGGTAATCTTGTTAACACTCTGGATACTGCATTTTTTATTTCAGCATAATGAAACTTTATCAGAATATTTTTCTTGATGATATGTAGGCCAAGTTCGAATACGGGTCATGCTGGGTCAAAAACTAGGTCACTAGATCAAATTGAAGGAAAATCTTGTGAACACTTTGGATGTCGCATTTTTTGCTTCAGCAGCTTGAAATTTGGTCAGAATGTTTGTCTGAATTATATCTAGGTCAAGTTCGAATATGGGTCATATTGGATCAGAAACTAGGTCAATAAAGGAAAATATTGTTCAAACTCAGGAGGCCGCATTTTTACTTTGAGCAAGTTGAAACTTTGTCAGAATGTTGTCTTGATGATATCTAGTTCATGTTGGAATATATGGGTCATATCAGGTAAAAAAAAATAGATCACTAGGCCAAATGAAGGAAAATATTGTTAACACTGGGGAGGTTGCATTCAGAATAACTGTCTTGATGTGTTTTGCATTGCAGTACATTGTATAATTAAGGTGAGCGATCCAGGGCCATCATGGCCCTCTTGTTTTCAGCCTCTAGACTACTAACCCTTTCCCACATACATCAAATTTGCAGTAGGTGACTTTGAAAGCATCTAAGCAAAGATACGGAAGGAAAATTTCTAGAAATGAAAGATAAATAATTGGATAGAGATAAATATAAATGACAAAATGAGCAATCACTGTGACAGTGGGAAAGCTTTAAGTCTTTGGTAAATAATTCTAGACATGAAACAGGTCACCATTATACAGATCTTAGATTCTTCCCACACCATAAGGTTTGGTTGGATGCTGGAGCTGTGTATCCTAATGAAATGAGAATTCTATATTACTTTGCAGTGATGAACTGAGACAAGCTTTGGGCCTGGATGCTTCACAGATTCCCGTGTACATCTATAGAATGAGGGCCTTAGGGTACCCGCCTGGGTGGATGGAAGAGGCCAAATCTACACCAGGCCTGTCCATGTTTGATGAAAATGGAGATAGTAATACACTTCATTATTATAGTTTTATTATTATGATATTGTAATTGAAGTATAATGAAATTAAAACATTTAATTCCCCTCTGTCTAAAAATATATGAAGCAGGGGAGTTGTAAAGTTGTTTACTCAATATGCTAGAAGACAAATGGAAAGTTTTAATACATTTTAGTGTTTTAGTAGTAGAAATGTATAATGTTGATAAGGGCTACATTAAAAGAAGTTGCACCAGCCAACTTGCCAAGATCAAGAAGAGCTTGCACGTCCATGCAGTTTGATCAGCATCTTTCCCTTTTCACCTTCTATCCATACCATCCTCCCTGATAAATCTAGAGAACAGCTATCAGCACAAAAGGATTGTACAACAGCAGGTGACTTTGAAAACATCTAGGCTACACTATGGGAAGTTCCAACCTTGTGAACGAAACCTGTCAAGTCAAGAGCCGAGCACGTCTTCTTCCCCCACACAGCCAAATCATCTCGTACACTATGGAAAATGTTTATAAATAAAAGAGTTATCATTTAACCCTTTCCCACATAGACAATTCTGCAGCAGACGACTTTGAACGTATTTTGTCAAAACATAGAAAATCTCTGTAATTAAATGGATAACCTATGACAAAAAGTGGAAAACATTGTGACAAAAGGAGAAATTGCACGTTCTGTGCAATTTCTTCTTTTGTCACTATGTTTTCAAAAGACGTCTGCTGCAAATGCGTCGGAATGCGTCTGCAAGTGGGAAAGGGTTAATAGAGATGAGAGCATTGTACAAAAGGAGGAGTTGCTCAAAATGTGTCGTCAAGTGGGAAATTGTTAATTGTCTATGAAGGTTGGTTTTCATATAGACATTATTCATATTAGGGTAATTTGTCTTAATTTACCTCATGTGCGGGAGATCACAGGTTCGATCAACAGCCGGGTCATACCAAAGACTTTAAAAATTGTAGTAATGGCTGCCCTCCTTGGCGCTCTGGGTGTGGGGTTAGCATTACGACTGACTGACTGGTGTCAGGATAAATGGACCAGTAAAACTGGTGACCTACCCAGGAAACGCTGTGATATAACTGAATTATTTAATTTCGCTCACTTTTAAACAGAAAGTAAAGCAGAGGAGTTCTTTAGATATTTACTACTGCTTAGTGAAAATTCAAATTTGTTGTATTTAATGGACGTCAACAAAGGCTAATCATGAAACATCTTTATATAATCGACTAGATAAGGGGGAGTAAACAGGTATTTTCCCGCAATTTCCCTCTCATTACTGAGCCAAACCCCTCTATTGTGGGTACTCAAAGGACGATTCCTTTCAGTACCCACAATATTGGGGCCAAGTGTCAAATAAGGGTTTAAGAACATGAAAAATGCCCTTTATTTAGAGCTCTCGACTGAACAAATAAAATCAGGAAATGAATACTGCTATAAATATTATTTTGATTTATTTTTAGGTGTAGACGAATCAGAAGCTGCAGAAGGTAGGGATTTTTCTTCATGTCACCAGAGCACTCTGTGCTCAAGGTGAGCTATTGTGACCACCATGTGTCTGTCATCCCTGGTGTTCTTCAGTAGTTTCTTAAACCATTTCCCTCATTCGACGATTCTGCAGCTGACGACTTTGAATATCCTTTGTCAAAAAATAGACAATCTCTATATTTGAACGGATAATCTATGACTAAAAGTGGAAAACATTGTGGCAAAAGGAGAAATTGCTCGTTTTGAGCAATTTCTTCTTTTGTCACTTTGTTGTCAGAAAGCGTCTATATATATATACCTTTTTCCCGCATAAATTAAATCTGCAGCAGACTGAAATCATCTAGGCAATGATATGGGAAAAGTTTATAAATGAAAATGTGCTTTTTGAATTGAGTTAAAAAAATTAAAAAATTGCTAGTTTTGAGCAATTTCTTCTTTTGCCACAATGTATTCTAAAGATGTCTGTTGCAGAGGTTTCAAAAAGTATCTATATGTGGGAATGGGAGGTTGAACAAAATCTCCTAGGCTTATATCAAGGTTCGAGAGAAAAGAATCGTAAATAATAAGGAATATCCAGTGTGGTCTAAAATTACCTAGTTTAAGCTGTAATTTGATTAAATGTTCATGAACTTTTGCACAAAGAGGCGGAGCGCCCCTGTATCAATGCAGGCTGTCTATTCATGGGTTTTGAGTTTGCCAACATTCTTTCTGGGGGTTTAACAAAAGTCAATTCAACAAGTGTCATTCGTCAATCTACAATGGGCTAACGGTCTACAGTATGTGAGAAAGCAAGGAAACGCATGGTTAGGTGATCAAGCCGCTGCGATATGACTGAAAAACTGTTGAAAGTGGTGTTTAACCCTAATCAATCAATATATTTGTACAAAGTGTTCCATAGCTATCAGTCAACATTACTTTAGTTAACCCTTTCACACATATAGACGCTTTTTGACGCCTCTGCTGCAGAACAACTTTTAAAACGAGCAATTTCTCCTTTTGCCACAATGCTTTCAATTTTTTCATATATTGTACCTTTATTGATAGAGATTTCCCATAATTTTGCTAATATGTGTTCAAAGTCGTCTGCTGCAGATTTGTTGTATGTGGAAAAGGGTTAATTGGACAAATGAACCCCTTTCCAACATCTTGACTCATCTGAAGCAGGCGACTTTTGAAAATATTAGAAAAAGACGGGAAAAAATATTCCTTTTCCTGCAACAAGAGACAATATTTAAAACAACTAGGCAAAAGATAAAGAAAATCTTTACAAACTAAAATTTAAAATGAATTAAGTCGAAACTTTGTTCTAAAAGGAGAAATTGCTCAATAAGAGCATTTTGTCCTTTTGCCACAATATTTTTAAAAGATGACAGCTGAAAAATGCATCTAAATGCATTGCACCTGGAAAAGGACTAAAACTTCTTTGGGAAAATGTGAAAACTGGACAGTTGGAAGTAACAAGGTCTGTGATGGAATTGCTCTGTAGAGGCATCAATAGACACCTAAAATGGTTGATTGCTGTGTCCCCTGTATAGGAATCACTGAGGTTTGATAAGGAGGAACGACCTCCAATTTTTAGGGTACTACCTATCCAATTTTAATTATTTTTTGGGCATTAAATTTAATTTTACCCATCAAATAAAAGTAGCTTGTCGTTCCTCCACCTAAACTTTTTTCCTGAAACAGCCCTTAGGGGGAAGATGTTGCTATCCCAGGTGTGTTTTAACCGTACCCTATAATTTGTTTCTTTCAACTTTCATGTTTTGTTTTCATTCACAGATGAAATAGACCCTCATAAGATTATTGAGTATCCAGGCTTTACAGTGGAACTTGCTTCTAACATTATCGACGTGAGTATATTAACTCCATATAGTATATATACAATGTAGATTTATGAAAATTTACGGGTATGATAAAAGTCGTAACTTCCTAGTAGAAAATCATTCCCATTAGAGATTATCAGGTACCTTGATTGATATGAAATGATATCATATAACATCAATTACATCATTACCTCCATTGTGATCCTTATAAGCATCATGAAAGCGCAATAAACACACATTTATCAACATATGTTGTCAGTTACGAGAAATGACAGCAATATTCATTGAATGTTTAAGTTATATATTTCGAGGACTAGATTATAAGGAAGAGTAAATAGGTATTTTCCATGATATCTATGTTGGCACTCATTAAAACCTATGTTGTGGGTACTCAAAATAATCGTTTCACTGAGACAATTATTTTGAGTACCAACAGCATAGGTTTTGGAGGTCAAATAAGGATTTTAGAACATGAAAAAACGCTCCTTATCTAGAGCTCTGATATACATTTTATTTACCATATAACATTTGAAACTTGAATTCTTATCCCTTGTTATATTATCTTGTATAACAAACTTGTGATTATTAAATTGTGCAATTTGTTTGTAAGTGACATTACTTTCTATAGCCCCAAAGGTTGACTTTCATATGACATAGTCAAGCCCCAATAGCTTGATCGGCTATCAATCTGTTATTAAATGTTGTTTCTATTTCAAACTCAAAATGATATATTTTCCAGGAGGCAGAGCGGTATGGGTTACCGCCTATTCAGCCCCATCAACTGAAAGCTACTTTACTTTCAACTGTACAGGAACAGGTATTTATTGATCCCTGTTAAACCCTTTCATTCGACAGATGCCTTCTTAAGCCTTTACAGCAGGCTATATAGGAAAAACCTGGCTAGAAAAGGAAATGAAAAGTTTCTCCCTCTCTTCATTACTGTGTTTTGTAAACTGTTTCAAAAGCAGGCTTATATCTGCAAAGATTTGTCATGTTTTCCCTCTGACAAATGAAATAGAATCAGATGCCAAAACGTGCAGACGACTTTGAAAACATCTATAAAACAAAAATTTGGAAATTCTGTATAAAGGAAAAGTGTTATCATTTAATAGAGATGAAAACAAGTTTTAGAAGAGATATAAAAACATTGTGAGAATAGTAGAAGTTGCTCATTTGAATGCATTTCTCATGAATATAGAGTCCCTGTTATAACCAATTCAAAGCTGTAGATGAGGGGTGAATTCCCTGTTCCTAAATACTTCACCCCTAAACGTTAGGTTATGGGTTCTCAAAGGAATTTGGTCAGTATGAGCCTTAACCCTTTCCCTCTTGTAGACACTTTTTGACGCATCTGCAGCAGACACCCTTTGAAAACATTTTCAAAGAAAGAAAATGCTCAAGATGAGCAACTTTTCTCTTTGCCACAATGGTTTCAACTCTATTTAACCCTTTCCCTAATACAACAATTCTGCAGCAGACGACTTTAAAACATATTTTGTCAAAATATAGAAAATCTCTATAATTGAATGGATAACCTATGACTAAAAGTGGAAAACACTGTGGCAAAAGTAAAGCGAGCAATTTCTTCTTTTGTCACTATGTTTTTAAAAAGCTGTCTGCTGCAGAGGCATCAAAAAGACTCTATATGAGGGAAAGGGTTGATTATTTAACCCCCATTCATGAAGATTTTTCATATTTTTGTAAATATCTATTCAAAGTCGTCTGCTGCAAAATTGTTTGTGATAACTTCTAAAAAAGAGGAGAAAAAACTTATAAGAAGAGGAGGAGAATGCTAATTTGAAGCTTTCTGACACACACATTGGTGGTGTAGTGGTAAAGTTTGATCCCCTGCCAGGTCATGCCAAAGACTAAAAATGGTAGTAATGGCTGCCATCCTTTGTGCTCAGAGTTGCGAGGTAAACATTATGTCTGACTGGCTGGTACCAAAATAAATGGACCAGTAGTACTGATAATTTAACGAGGAAATGCCATGATATAACGGAAAAATTTATGAACGAGATATAAAATACCAAACGCTCAATCATCGCAATGCTTTCAAAATGAACTTGCTGCTGAATCAGAATTCCTCTATAAGACCATTTCCCCTTAAAGATGATGTTTGAAATACGATGCAGAATGTCTTTTAAAACGATTTTAAAAATCTTTTTAAACATTCTGGAACTAGAAGCAATAGCTTAAAATAAGGAATTTATTGATTTATAATAAAGTTTGAAACTTCAAGGCCTAATGTTTGAAATCTGGGATACTGCCCCCAACCTGTAGAGGTGAAGGGACTTGTATGTATTGCATGACATCATTTCTTATTTACAGCAACAGTCACAGAAGAGAGCCCAGCTACAGTCAGAAGAACAGGAGAAAAAGCGCTTAAAGACCGACACTATAGACATGGATGTTGATGGTATAATTTTTGCTTTCTTTTTCACTTTTTCCCTGAAATGAAATTGCTCAACAATTAAAATTTCTCCTCTTTCCATAACGTTTTCAGCTTTGTTCCAAAACTATTTAATACCTTTTTCTAGACGTTTTACAACTTTTTCCTCAAAATGTCAACACATATCGGATAAACTGTTATGATGGGTTGTCATATTGAACACCTGCCACTAGGGTCATACTAGGTTAACACAATTTTCAGCTTTTTAAATCAAGCAATTGATATCCCATCTTCAGTAAACTTAATTTTGGTAACAATATTAATTAGCATATCTGGGACGAGTTGATTTCAGTAAACTTAATTTTGGTAACAATATTAATTAGCATATCTGGGACGAGTTGATTTAATAACCTGGTCTCCCAATATGTCCACAACCACCTCGTTGTTGTAGTGGTAGAGCGTCTGGCCTCGGGTGCGGAAGGTCACAGGGTTCCCCGGCCGGGTCATACCAAAGACTTCAAAAATGGTAGTAATGGCTGCGTTCAGGGTTACAGGGTTAACATTATGACTGACTGGCTGGTGTCAGGATAAATTGACCAGTTTAGATTCCTTTTAATCAGATGTAACCTTTACAGTGGAACCTCTCATAACGGATCCTCTGAAAAGCAACAATTTTTTTCTTACCTCATCTGGGTTTTTTTAAGAAAAAAAATGGGGCTATTGTGATACCATTGGCCGCATCACCATCGTCTGCACCAACATAAAACTTTTAACCTTACCTCATAACTCAAAAACCAACCACCATTTTCAAATGAAACTTTGTACACATGTTCCTAGCTATAATACGCATCAAGTTTATACCAAGTCACATAACTCTGGCTTTAATAATTATTCAGTACTGTTATGCCCCTTTTTCGACTTGGCTCTTGTTCTAATATTCGATTAAAAGTAAATGGAAAATATGTACAAAAGAATTTATATATAATAGGGAATGGAAGGGGGGATACATTGTGGGGGAAAATAGAAATCACTTGTTATGAGCAATTTCGCATTTTCCCACACTGTTTTACATAGTAAATTAATCTCCTTCAGATGTGACAAAATGTGCATGGAAAAGATTAATCTCCACTAAAAGGACACCTCTCAAGGACAGGTGTATGTATTTTCCTCTGCTAAATATCGCTTTGGAGATATTTCACTGCATATATTATAACTTAAACCTACTCTTCATATTGAACTGTGGCTGCATTTTACTTACTTCAGAGGACCAGAGCAACACAAGTTTCCATCCCCCATTACCCCCAGATACCCCACCTTGTAAGCCGCCTCCTCCAGACAACACCCCGCCCCCTACTCCACAGGATGGAACCAGCAAACCACCTAGGTTGTCCCTTAGCCGTGAAGCTAGTCAAAGTCGTTCTGACTCGCCAACACTTGCAGAGCTAGAGTCCCAGTATCAGCTGCTTCAGAAGACTCTTCAGACGTCAGAAGACCTTGAAGATGGTGAGTTAATTGTTCTTGACAGCGCTGACGACGATTCTCAGGAAAGTATACAGTCAGCAAATCATTCTCTGATAGAAATCGATTCTCAAGATGGCGGAAAAACTCCCATAATTCTCACGGATGATTCCATCGACGAAGTTGACATTTCTGATGAAGCAAAGTCTAAGTTAGTGAGAAACGTTTCTACAACTTCAATTCAGACATTTGGTGAGCTAGGAACAGGGAGCCCAGCTAGTTCAGTGCCTGGTACCCCATCTCATACTCCCTTTAGTGACATGAAACCATCTTTTAAAGGCACTTTGTCTGTGTCAAAAGATTTTGGTACGCCAGTCTTAAATCGTTCAGGCAGCTACACTGACTTACCACAGGATAGCAAATTTTCTCGAGGAATTGAGGATCATATACCGTTTGAAAATTTGCCTAATTCAACAGGCACATTCAATAAGATGAGAAAATTAATCGACAAGATAAGAGACAAAATTCCTTCAAGGAAAAAGAAACTGTGAAAATGCCTTTCCCCGATACAGACAACTTTATACACCTACAGATGATTTTTGAAAATTGGGTTAATTATGCAATTGCTCACAATGAGCATGTTTCTTCTTTAGACATAATCTCTGCAAAGTCTTTACTGTTTGCATACATGCAAATATAGTCTTTGATATAATTTTTGACAAAATTCAGAATTTTAGTCCGATCCCTCTCAATGGACCTTTACAAATATTAGATTTATGGTCCAACATGATCCATTTTTGCTAAAACGGCTTAATTAAATTTGGGAAGACTTATTCTGCCTGTTGCTCATGTCTCACAGATGTATTTTAAAACATTAAGACAACAATACATAAACTATTGCTGAATGTATAATTACTTACAGTTACAGAGTTGAAAACATCATGACAAAAGAAGAAATTGCTTGTTATAAGCAATTTCTTATTTTGCAAGTGTTTTAAAAAGTTGTCTGATTGAGGTGCGTATGCAAATTGGAAAGGGTAAAATCCTATTTGCTGCCTTCTGTTAGTATCCATAGTTTTTTCATTTTTCATCAGAGTTTCTTAGCCAAGTACCGATTAATCATCCAGGGATCATGGATAATTGAACTGTTGCCATATTATAAGTTATACTGTCAAAGTCTGGGTAATGCCCAAAATATCAAATCATTGTATAACAATGATGGCAAAGGTTTCAAATAATGACCGTTACTGGTAGCCATAATAGCAAATATCCATTAACCCTTTCCCTCATACGGCAGTTCTGCAGCAGACGACTTTGAACGTATTTTGTCAAATAATAGAAAATATCCATAATTGAATGGATAACCTATGACAAAAAGTGGAAAACATTGTGGCAAAAGGAGAAATTGCACGTTTTGTGCAATTTCTTCTTTTGTCACTATGTTTTCAAAAAGCCGTCTGCTGTAGAGGCATCTATATGAGGGAAAGGGTTAAAGTTTGGAGTTAACAGAAATAATTTGAATAAAACATTTTAGCATTTCATTCATTCATTTTGTGAATATGACATGTACTTTCATATCTATATAAGAATATTGGCTAATGGTTCAAAACTGTTAGACGTAATATGTTGAACAGTAAATAGTACATATTGTTTTTATCCCCTGCCAAAGGCAAAAGGAACTTTCTTAGATACAGAGAACATTTGACACTTTTTAAATATTTGGTAAAAAGAGGAATTTGGGAGATGAAAACAAGCAACCTTTTTTTCCCCCCCCCCACAATGTTTTAAATTCTGTATCGAAATCACAAGTTTGATTCTTATTTCAGTTGTTTTCAAAATATTGTATCGGTTAAACGAATAAATGATACTTTGACAAATTTGGAAAAAGATGATCCATTATTTGAGTCACATAAACATGAAACTGACCTTCATGTCAAATTTTTCCGCTATATATTTCTGATGCTCCGTAGCAGACGACTTTTGAAAACATTGTGACGAAAGGAGAAATTGCTCAAAACAAGCAGTTTCTCCTTTGTCACATATTTTCTCTTAACCCTTTCCCTCATATAGACGCTTTCTGACGCCTTTACAGCAGACGGCTTTTTGAAAACATAGTGACAAAAGAAGAAATTGCACAAAACGTGCAATTTCTCCTTTTGCCACAATGTTTTCCACTTTTTGTCATAGGTTATCCATTCAATTATGGAGATTTTCTATGTTTTGACAAAATAAGTTCAAAGTCGTCTGCTGCAGAATTGTCGTATGGGGAAAGGGTTAAAAGCTTTCAAAGTCGTCTGCTGCAGATTTGTTGTTACATACTGCAGAGCTCTAGATAAGGAACAATTTGCTTGTTCTAAAATCCTTATTTTATCCGCTTACCCTATGTTGTGGGTACTCAAAAGAACTGTTTCAATGAGAAGATTCTTTTGAGTACCTACAACATAGGGTTTGGTTGGATAATAAGAGATATATTGTGGGGAAAATAGCTGCAAACCCCTCCTTATCTGGACCTCTGATATACTGTGCTTTAGAAGCTTCCAGGAAGCTTGGACAATGTGCTAGCGATCATGGAAGATCAACATCAGCCTGCATGAAGAACATGCAGGCTTATTTGGATCTTCCCATTATGATGAAACATACAAATAACCAGCATACGTAGCAAATCTTGTTGTGCATTAAATTTAACCCTTTCCTACCTAACATCAAATCTGCAGCAGACGACTTTGAAAATGACTCAAAAATATGGAAAATCTCTATAATTGTAGGTTAAACATTGTGGCAAAAGGATAAATTGTTTGTTTTGAGCAAGTTCTCCTTTTGTCACCAGCCGAGCCCCAGAAGCTCAGTCGGTAGCGACGCAGGCTACCAATCCAGGGGTTGTGAGTTTGAATCCCAGCACGGCCAAAACTCTTTCCGACGTTTGACAAAAGTCACTGTGACATGCATCATTTGTCTTTCACCAATGGGTTGTTTAACAGTCTATGTTAAAAAGAAGAAAAAAAAATTTTTCTTTGATACAAAGCTTTTATCAGCAATTCTTCCTTTCCATACAATGTTTTTAAACTTCATCAAATGGATACATCCAATATCCCCTGAAGTTTCGTTTTTTTCTTGGATATTTTTGAGATGGATGAATTATTATATTTGGGAAATGCTCAACAAGTATTGAAAAGGATCAGATAATGCTTTACAGAGTTATGGAACTTTAAATAACTCTTTCCTTGATACAGATAATTTCTGATGCCTTGTGAAGCAGACGATTTTTGAAAACATTATTGGGAAATTAGAAGTTGAAGTTAAGTTACAAACTGGAGCAATATCACTTAAATATGAACATGTTTTCGACTCTGATGCTTCCAAATTTATAGATATTGCATTTTCTTTCAGAGCTGAACACCTTTTCCCACATACAACAATTCTACAGCAGACGACTTTGAAAACATACCCTGGAAACTCCCTTTAAATGAATGGAGTTGGTGACAAAAGGAGAAATTGCTTGTTTTGAACAATTTCTTCTTTTGTCGCCATGTTTTCAAAAAGCTGTCACGTCTATATGTGGGAAAGGGTTAATAATTGAAACATCATGTTAATGGTCAATTTTGGCAGGAGATATAATTTGTTTTGGCTTTGAAAATTTATTCAGGAAACTTTAATAATAAACAATAAAACTTTAATTCATGTTATTTTCTTCCTTTTATTAATGTAATCAAATTAAACATTAATTAACATTTCATTCTGAATAATATATTATTTCCCACAATAAAGCACAGTCCCGAAGTTGACAGGAATGTTTTTCAGTTTATGAAGTTTTGCACCTGGGGTTTGTAATCTCAAAAGCCCAGTTTCAGCAGTTATGGCCCTTTACTTTGTTAGATGTCTCCAAAAGTATTCAAGTTATAGTCCCAGTTATTTAATCCTTTCCAATATATAGACGCCTCTGCAGCAGGCGGTTTTTGAATACATTGTGGCAAAAAAAGAAATTGCTCATAATGTATTCAACTTTCACTTTTAGATGTTTTTAAATTTGTCTGTTGTAGAGTTGTTGTATGTGGGAAAGGGTTGACCAAGATCTGATGGTGATTTTGTGATTATTATCATCATGAAGATTGGATGAAAATTGTGTTTTCTAAAGTGTTCAGATAATTTTTCTTAAATGCTGTATTGCGGGTTTTCCTTGAAACAAGCACGGAATTACATCCAACCAATCCCCCTGTTTAACCCTTCACTGGTAGACGCATCTGCAGCAGACGACTTTAGAAAACATTGTGGCAAAAGAAGAAATTTCTCCTTTTGCCACAATATTTTCCAACTATTTTTAGCTCGACTATTCGAAGAATATGAGAGCTTTACTACTCGCCCCGGCGTCGGCGTATCCGTCCGGTTAAAGTTTTAGGGCAAGTTGGGATTTTCGTTCATAAGTATTTGTGCTAGGGCTTTTATATTTGGAATATAGTTACATCTTATACCTTTCTTCACATTGAATGCTAAAGATGCTGAGTGTGACCTTCCTTTTTTGGGGAAAAAAACATGATTTTCGGGGGTTAAAGTTTTAGGGCAAGTTGGATTTTATTTTTTTTATTTATTTTTTTCTCAATAAGTACTTGTGCTAGGGCTTTCATATTTGGAATATAATTACATCTAATACCTTTCTTTATATTGTATGCTGAAGATTCTGAGTTTTACCTTCTTTTTGGGGTAAAAGACATGATTTTGGGTGGTTAAAGTTTTAGGGCAAGTTGGCATTTTCATTTAATTTTTTAATTGTTCTCTATAAGAATTTGTGCTAGGGCTTTAATATTTAGAATATAGTTACATCTTATACCTTTCTTCACATTGAATGCTGAAGATGCTGAGTGTGGCCTTCTTTTTGGGGTAAAAAACATGATTTTCGGTGGTTAAAGTTTTGGGGCAAGTAGGATTTTATTTTATTGTCCCCCGCTTTCGCGAAAGCGCGGGGACTATTATTTCTCATTCGTCAGTCCGTCAGTCCGTCACGCTGTCACACTTTCGTTTCCGGGCTATTTCTCTGCAACCGCTTTTTCGAATTTGATGAAATTTCATAGGAAGGATCACCACCAAGTGTAGATGCGCATATCGTGTTTGCGTTCCGGTTGGATTATTTTTCACGGAGTTATGGCCCTTTACCCCTATGTATGACTAAATTCATTTCCGGGCTATTTCTCTGCAACCGCTTTTTGGAATTTGATGAAACTTCATAGGAAGGATCACCACCAAGTGTAGATGCGCATATCGTGTTTGCGTTCCGGTTGGATTCTTTTGCACGGAGTTATGGCCCTTTACCCCACCATCAGGCTATGTATGACTAAATTCATTTCCGGGCTATTTCTCTGCAACCGCTTTTTGGAATTTTATGAAACTTCATAGGAAGGATCACCACCAAGTGTAGATGCGCATATCGTGTTTGCGTTCCGGTTGGATTATTTTTCACGGAGTTATGGCCCTTTACTCCACCATCAGGCTATGTATGACTAAATTCATTTCCGGGCTATTTCTCTGCAACCGCTTTTTGGAATTTTATGAAACTTCATAGGAAGGATCACCACCAAGTGTAGATGCGCATATCGTGTTTGCGTTCCGGTTGGATGATTTTTCACGGAGTTATGGCCCTTTACCCCACCATCCGGCTATGTATGACTAAATTCATTTTTCCGGGCTATTTCTCTGCAACCGCTTTTTGGAATTTGATGAAACTTTATAGGAAGGATCACCACCAAGTGTAGATGCGCATATCGTGTTTGCGTTCCGGTTGGATGATTTTTCACGGAGTTTTACCCCACCATCCGGCTATGTATGACTTAATTAATTTCCGGGCTATCTCTCTGCAACCGCTTTTTGGAATTTGATGAAACTTTATAGGAAGGATCACCACCAAGTGTAGATGCGCATATCGTGTTTGCGTTCCGGTTGGATTATTTTTCACGGAGTTATGGCCCTTTACTCCACCATCAGGCTATGTATGACTAAATTCATTTCCGGGCTATTTCTCTGCAACCGCTTTTTGGAATTTTATGAAACTTCATAGGAAGGATCACCACCAAGTGTAGATGCGCATATCGTGTTTGCGTTCCGGTTGGATGATTTTTCACGGAGTTATGGCCCTTACTTCTGAACCGTAATAGGTACTGCTTTCATATTTCACATGTGTATTCCTTGTGACAACCCCTTTCCATCAATACCAATTTTTGTGACCTTGACCCTGGCGGGGGACCATGATTCTCTGAATTTGCTTGTTTTTTTAACTTTTTCTGAATAAGTACTTGTGCTAGGGCTTTCATATTTGGAAAATAATTACATTTAATACATTTCTTCATATTATATGCTGAAGATGCTGAGTGTGACCTTCTGTTTGCGATAAAACACATGCTTTTGGGTGGTTAAAGTTTTAGGGCAAGTTGGCTTTTTCATTTAATTTTCTAATTTTTCTAAATAAGTACTTGTGTTAGGGCTTCCATATTTGGAATATAATTACATGTAATACCTTTCTTCACATTGTATGTTGAAGATGCTGAGTGTGACTTTTAGGGGGTAAAAAACATGATTTTTGTTTGATTTTGAGAATTTTAGATAAATTCTTAATTTTTGGTTACATTTCTTTCTAATTGTGATCATTTATTTATCAAATATAATTCTTCAACATATCAAACGGGTTTTGCATGGTGTCAAACATTAGGAAAACCTTTTTTTAAGGTTTTGCTAATTTTGGACTCGGTCAGTTTTAACATTTGCGTTTAGCTCAACGTTAAAGTTACATCATTCAAATCACTTCATACTTCACATATTTGTTAAGGACCATCGTACAATTAGGTTAGATAACTCCATTGTATCCTAAATATGGAGTAATGGCCCTTGATTGACTTAGGAAATTTTATTTTTAAATTATATTTAAATGTATGTATTTCTATTCAGTTGCTTTTACATATAGAGTATATAATATGATTTAATAGTACTTAAGTGCAATATAATGAAATAGTTCTTTATGTGAATAAGCGGCATGTAGTCGAGCGCGCTGTCCTCCGACAGCTCTTGTTATTAATTAAACTCATTCATGGAGAGTTTTCACTCTTTTTGTATATAGGTTATCAAAGTTGTCTGCTGCAGATTTGTTGTACGTGGGAGAGGGTTAAAAAGTTTGTTAAAATAGTGTTTTATGACGCTTTCAACAGTAATTTACTGGTACTACCAATATTATTTATACTGACACCGATGCATTAGTCATAAATTGATTGATCTAACCATTTCCCTAATATAGACGTTTGCTCAAGCCTCTGCAGCAGACGGCTTTTTGAAAACATAGTGACAAAAGAAGAAATTACTCAAAACAAGCAATTTCTCCTTTTGCCACAATGTTTTCAACTTTTAGTCATAGGTTATCCATTCAGTTATAGAGATTTTCTATTTTTTGACAAAATATGTTCAAAGTCGTCTGCTGCAGAATTGCTGTATGAGCGAAAGGGTTAAACAGCCCTGAGGATCTAGGTGGAAAGCCATTACTACCAGTTTCAAAGACTTGGCCAAGGATGAAAGCCTGATATTCTGCTCCCAATGCAGATACTCTAACTCTAACACTATGGAGAAGGGAAAGAGTATGGAATATATATTGAATTAACAAAAGATATACTTTATGGCTTTAGTATATCACAGTCTTAATGTTATCGCATACAAACTTTGGCGCTGCAGATAAACATTTACACCAGCATTCAAAACGGCTTCCTAATTCACAAAATTAAAACACATGGACAAAAACTAAATAATGTTAATATATATATATATAAAAAATTATAATATACCGGTTAGCATTTTTAGCTCACCTAAGCACGAAGTGCAAGGCGAGCTTTTGTGATCACTCGCCGTCCGTTGTTGTCGTCGGTGTCTGTTAACAATTTCCTACAAATGACTTCTCCTACTAAACCAATTGACAGATTTCAAAATAACTTCACAAGAATGGTCCTTAGGTGGTCCTCTTTCAAAGTTGTTTAAAGAATTTAATTCCACGTAGAACTTTGGTTGCTGCGGCATCAAAAAAGGGGAAAATTGCCAAATCTTAAAAAATCTTCTTGTCCAAAAGTACTGGCCCGATTTGAAAATTATTTTGCATAAATGTTCCTTGAGGTACCCTCTACCAAGATTGTTCAAATATTTCCGATCCGTTGAAAAACATGTCCGCCAGGGGGCGGAGCTTATTTTCCTTATATGTGCATTGTTAAAACTTAAAAAAAATTCTTGTCCAAAAGTACTGGCCCGATTTGAAAATTATTTAGCACAAATGTTCCATGGCGTACCCTTTACCAAGGTTGTTCAAATATTTCCGATCTGTTGAAAAATATGGCCACCAGGGGGTGGAGCTTGTTTTCCTTATATGTGCATTGTTAAAACTTTAAAAACCTTCTTGTCAAAAAGTACTGGCCCGATTTAAAAATTATTTTGCCCAAATGTTCCTTGGGGTACCCTTTACCAAGACTGTTCAAATATTTCCAATCCGTTGAAAAACATGGCCGCCAGGGGGCGGAGCTTGTTTTCGTTATATGTGCATTGTTAAAACTTTAAAAATCCTCTTGTCCAAAAGTACTGGCCCGATTTGAAAATTATTTTGCACAAATGTTCCTTGGGGCACCCTTTACAAAGACTGTTCAAATATTTCTGATCCGTTGAAAAACATGGCCGCCAGGGGGCGGAGCTTGTCCTTATATGTGCATTGTAAAATCTTTAAAAATCTTCTTGTCCAAAAGTATTGGCCCGATTTAAAGATAATTTTACACAAATGTTCCTTGGGGGACCTTCTACAAAGATTGTTCAAATTAATCCGATCCATTGAAAAACTTGGCCGCCAGGGGCGGGGCTTGTTTTCCTAATATGTGCATTGTAATATCTTTAAAAATCTTCATGTCCAAAAGCACCTGCCTGATTTAAAAATTATTTGGCACAAATGTTCCTTGGGTGACTTTCTACCAAGGATGTTCAAATAAACCCGATCCGTTGAAAAACATGGCCACCAGGGAGGGTTGCTTGTTTTCCTTATATGTATAGAGTATAAAACTTTGAAAACTATTGAAGTTCTTAATCAGGTGAGCGATATAGGGCCATCATGGCCCTCTTGTTTTATAATCAGGTATTCTTTTTCCATCTATTGCACCAGATTTCTTCTGATCTTCAATACAATGGCAGGTCTCAACCACTTTTCAATGTTTTTAAGCCTTTTCCACATATTGACACTTTTTGATGCCTCTGCAGCAGACGACTTTTGAAAACATTCTGACAAACGAAGAAATTGCTGAAATTGAGCAATTTCTCTATTTGCCATAATGTTTTCAACATCTTTTCTGTGTTTTTGCCTAGATCTTTTCAAAGTATAGTTGACATTGTTTTTCTCAAATGTCTTCAAGTAGAAAACCCAAATATTTTATAGTGTAAAGGGTTACTTGAAAATGACATGAAGAAAGCAAACCAAATCCAATACATCAAAATCTCTTTTCTAAAACAAAACAATTTGAGCCGCCCCGTGAGAAAAACGAGCAGGCTTACCCGGATAAACACTTCGCCTCCTGCGGAATTTCTGTTTCAGGAATCATTACTCTATACCTTTATCCACCTGAGACGGAATGTGTCAGCCCGGATTAGTCTGCACTGACTGCAGGCTGATCTTGGTCAATACATTACACAGAGACCATAATGTTGGTTTTATCGCGTGACGGCGCATAAATTTATGATTGGTAGACTTTAGAATAATACCTCGTCAATATACAATAATAATATAAACACAATTTATATATGTGCTATCAAAAACAAGTAGTACAAATGAAAAATCTAGTGTGTTAAAACAGGTTTTCTAGCTATTTGTTAATAGACATGCTTTTTTACCCTTTTCCACATACAGCAAAACTGCAGGCCAGCAAACAACTTTGGAAACATTTAAGCAACAAGTCTAGGCTGTTCCAAAGGTTTTGTCACAGACATAGTGCTCTTCCATGCAATTGCAACACAGACTGACAAAGAGTTGACCTGAATAGCTGTTAATTAAGGGCCTTCTGCGATACTGAAGTGGTTATAAATTGTCAAAAGTACAATAAACCAATATTTTATTTTTATTTTTGAGATACCATATTATTCTGAAGTTTAACATACATCATTTTAGTTTTGTTTATGAAATTTTACACACCGACACATGTATTGTAAGACACATGTTCTTTAATAAATCCGTAAACTGATTTTCATATGAATAATGGAATATTTTGCATTTTGCTACTTCAATCCCACTTCTGAAATGTGGACATTAATAATGTAGAGAAGTTTTGTCAGTTGTGGACAAAAAAACCCATAGGAAAGTGAGTTTTTGCTTTGAGCTTGTTAATAAGTTAACCAAACAAATAATTGTAGCGGACACAAATTCCAACTTTAGAACAGTAATGATAAAAATTGTCTGCTGCATATGCGTCAAAATGCATCTACAAGTGGGAAAGAGTTAAAGGTTTTTTTCACTTCTGCCATCATCACCTCATCATGGTGAACATGTGAGCCCAGTAACTTGGGAATCCTATGATGCATGGTTTCTCATTTTAACCTTTGACCTTTAAGGTTCAGGCCTGGGTCTTGCGCATGACACTGCACCTCATCATGGTGAACATATGTGCCCAGTAACTTTGAAACCTATGATGCATGGTTGAGAGGTGGACCGGACAGGACTCTTGAGTTATGTACTCTTGTCTGTTGACAAAAAAGTCGAGCGTACTGTCCTCCAACAGCTCTTGTTTCAATAAGTACTTGTGTTATGACTTTCATATTTTGAATATAATTACATATATAATACCCTTCTACACATTGTAATAATGTTGAAGATGCTGAGTGTGACCTTCTTTTTTGGGGTAAAAAACATGATTTTTGGGTGATTTTGAGAATTTGAGATAAATTCATAATTATTTGTTATATTCATTTGTAGTTGTGATCATTCATTTATCAAATACAGGTCTTCAACATATCAAATGGGTTTTGGGGTCAAACATTTGGAAAACCTTTTTTTAAGGTTTTGCTATTTTTGGACCCAGTCAGTTTTTACATTTGCGTTAAGCTCAATGTTAAAGTTTTGTTTTTTAGCTCGACTATTCGAAGAATAATGAAGGCTTTACTACTCGCCATGGTGTTGGCGCCCGGTAAATGTTTTAGGGCAAGCTGGCATTTTCATTTTTAACTCCAATACCCTTCATTCAAATCACTTCATATTTCACACATTTATTCAGGACCATCACACAATTAGGTTAGCTAACTCCTTTGTATCCTATATGGAGTAATGGCCTTGATTGACTTAAGAAATTTGATTTTTAAATTATATATATTTAAATGTATGTATTTATATTCATAGTACTTAAGTGCAATATCATGAAATAGTGCTCTATGTGAATAAGCGGCATATAGTCGAGCGCACTGTCCTCAGACAGCTCTTGTTAAAATCATTGTGAACAATTTCTCAGTTTACCACAATGTTTTAATTAGTCATCTCCATGTTGGAAAAGTTTAAAACAGATCAACCGCTATAGAACAACAATCCTGAAGCCTATAGTGACATAATGATTTTACCTGTGCTAGATGTAGCTATTCAGAGGTCATTCTTCCTCTGCAACAACATCATACACTGCAATATAATCACTCTCGATGCTGGTCACAACTAACTCATTGGAGATGCTGTCAAAGCATATTGAAGAAGGGTAGGTAAGGGTGCTATGTGGTTTAAGTAGACTGTACAAGACATTCTCTCCCTTGGCATCAACAGCAATGATACTGTTACCTCCACTGACAAATACGCATCCGTCAATACCAGCACACACGCCACAAGCACCATGTAGCAAACTGTTGCACAGCGTTTTCAAATATTTACCATGCATGTCGAGCGTAACAAGACCTTTGTCCAGGTCTGCCACGTAGACCCGTTCACCATTTCCTGTGGCAATGTGTCTTGTCTTGAAAAAGATGTCCTCCCCAGAATCATGGCTTTCTATTCTGTTAACAAAACCTCCTTTATGTCCATAAATGTAAACACTTTTGGCATAGTCTGAGACATAAAAGTAGTTTGAATTAGATGCAAGTCCATAACAGTAGTGATTTAGAACAAGTTGTCCAGATTTTGATGGTGCTATTTCTTGATTTGCCACAGACAAAAACTGAACAGAATTACTGCTCAGTGATATCATAGCCTCTTCTTCAATGGTACAAGCTGATCGTGGGTAGCCTTCAAGTTTGAAATGTTGCATAACGTTGTATGATTTGTCGAGTAAGTGCAGTTTCTGGGTCCAGTTATCAACTCAATCAAGAACTGATTCGGTAGTTTACAAGCAGAAAAAGGCACCCATCTTCATGATTCGAGGACATTCCTGTCTTGTGTTTTCGCTTATTTTGACAACTAAACTATTTTGGTTTTAATTTCCTGCCTCTGGCAGCCATGACTTCACTAACTTGCGAAGGGTACTGGACTTCTTTAAAGGTGCAAAGTTTGGCGATGTTGGATAAAAGCTCATCTAAATCGGGACTTACTTCCATCGTCGTTATTTTGCACACTTTATCAACAAACTTCTGCAACTCTGGTTCAATATTAGTGTTAAGTTTAGCTTTGCAAAGTTTCATATCGATGAAAGCCTGAGCTTCATTACTTGAGACATTCACAACCATCTTCTGCTGTAAGTGATTCGTTATTTCTCTTAGTCTGTCACAAGTTCTGATCTTCTCTGCAATGTCTGTATTCTCAGAGTCATTGATTTTATTCAAATCATCAGTTACTTTCTCATCTAGTTTATCAAAAGCATCATCAATTGTACGTCTCAAGGTATACATGGAACTTCTAAAATCAGTTTCAGACTTCTTCAGTTTATCATGAAGCTCTTTCTGTTCATCTACCAGGTCGTCGACTATCTTAATGACATCTGCTATATCCTCTTGTACCCTTTCAAATTCATCAGACTTGGAAACATCTTTACATACTGATAATATGTACATCAGTTCGGAACAGTTTCTGGAATAAATTGAAATCACATTTGTTTTTAACCTTTTTCCACACATAGACACATTTCGATGCATCTGAAGGAGAAATTGCTCATGATGAGCAATTCCTCCTTCAGCCACAATGTTTTCAATTATGTTAAATAGTTATACATGTACTGTTATCTACAGAGATTTTCAATATTTCAGTCTAGATGTTTTCAATGATGTCTGCTGCTGATTTGTTTTATGTGGGAAAGAGCCAACTCTGGTTTTCTATGTGCAAATTGAACTTTGTGACTGATAGTTAGTGAAGACTAAAAATGTATTAACCCTTTCCCACCTGCATACACATTTTAACGCAATAGCAGCAGATGACTTTTGAAAACATTGTGGCCAAAGGTGAAATTGCTCATGATGAGCAATTTCTCCTTCGGTCACAATGTTTTCAACTTTATTTAACAATTAAGCTATCTTTTATGGAGATTTTTCAGGCTTTTGTCACTCAGTCGTCTGCTGATGTAAATTGACCTTGTTATCTTTTCATCATGCGACAATTCAATACACACTGACTATACAGAAACCCTGAGTTGAACCCTTTGAAGCAGATCAATGTCAATGATGTTGAGGGAAAATGTAGAAACTGTTCAGAATTTGCTATGAGCAAATATAAGCAATTACTCCTTTTTCCCCACAATGTTTCACTCTATTTTTAAATTCATACTTGCAAGTTTTCCATCAGATTTTTTCTCAAAGCACCTTTACCAAGTGACCTAACAGGTTCACTTACACACTTAAGTGACTTTCCTTCAATCTGATTACAAGATTCAAATTGTATCAATAGTTTGATTAGAATAAACTTTATCCTTTTTCATCAGATGTTTTTGATGATATAATTTGCAGGGTTATTTCATACAGCTGTATTATAGTCACTGTGACACATTATAGTCATTGACCTTTGAACATAGCTTGGAAAAATGTGAACCCCTCTAGACTCTATTGACACTGAACCAGCATATGGAAAATGAAGGAATTCCGTCCACAAATGAAAGTGCTAGATCCATTATGTCGTTTTATACAACTGTATTATAGTAATTGTTGGCTTGAACTTTAACGTATGTCGTTGGAATGCGAACTCGTACAAGCAGAGATAATTAAAAAACTATGATTTAAGTTTTGTAAGAGTCAGATAAAAAATAAGGGTTCAAGAGTGATGATGTCATTTGGTACAACTAACAAAATTTTAGACGCTGTGACATGTTGAAATGCGAATTCATACAATAGGCGATGCTAGTGATCATGTGTGTTAATTAAGTTTCTTAACACAAACGGATAAGAAATTAAGCTGCTAGAGCGTTTATGTAATTTCGCACAGATGTATAATAGTCACTGCGACCTTGACCTTTGACTTAGGTCAGTGAAACGTGAACTCGAACAAGAGGCAGTGTTGTATTAAGTTTCATTATAATCAGATAAAAAACAAAGTCGCTAGAAAGATGACATAGTATGGCACAGACGTATAATAGTCAACATGACCTTGACCTTTGACCGAGGTCAGTGAAAGGTGGTCCCCTTCAGGAAGTGATGCTTGTGTACTTAAATATTGACTTTCCTAACAATCTGATAAGAAAAGGCGCTAGAGTGATGATGTAATTTCGCTCAGACTTATTATAGTTATTGTGACCTTGACCTCGGTCAATGAAACGTGAACTTGAACAAGAGGCGGTGTTGTGTTAAGTTTCATTACAATCAGATAAAAAACAAATTCGCTAGAAAGATGACATAGTATGGCACAGACCTATAATTGTCAACGTGATCTTGACCTTTGCTTGTGTACTTATATATTTACTTTCCTAACAATCTGATATGAAATAAAGGCGCTAGACTTATTATAGTCTCTGTGACCGTATGGGCGGATCTCTTTATACCCTCGAAGACCTGGTCACAAGGGGATAACAAATACTGTCAAAGTAAGTAAATTAACCCTTTCCACACATACATCTGCAGCAGATGACTTTTAAAACATCTATGAATTAATGTTTAATTAATGGAAAGAGTTAAAACATTGTGGCAAAAGTCAAGTACTGGTTAAGTCTCCAGGAAGCAGACACCAAGCGTGATTAATATAAGCTAAAAGCTTGTTTGGCAATCCATGTATAGTAAATAAATTTAAACTTAAAGGAGAAATTTCTTGTTTTGCCACAATGTATTCAAAAGTCTTCTGCTACAGAGACTTCAGAAAGCATCTATATGTAAGAAAGAGTTAACCATTTCCCACATACGAAGCATCTGAAGCAGATAACTTTGAAAATGGCTTAACTATACATGGAAACTGTCTGTAAACGAAAGTATAATAATTGGAGTTGAAAACATAATGGCAAAATAAGAAATTGCTCATCAGCAAGCGTCTGTATGTTGGAATGAGTAAACAGGATAAAAACTATACCTATGTTCCAGAGCTACACACACATGACAGCACAGTGCATTGTGTTTCTTACAAAACATCTTCACGATCTCATCTGAGTGATTTGTGCATTTCTGGGTGGGCTGCTCGGTACCAGTGGAACGACGCCTTCCCCAGTTCTGCTTGTCTGAATTTCCAAGTACATCATGACCTGTTGTAAATCTACTATGTTGCACACCACATTTTTTACACAGGTATTTATTGCAATCAGCACAATACTGCATGGCTTCCACATGATTGTTATCCTCTTCACATGCAGTGCATGTGTACTCGAAATCTTCCTCGTGCCCATATTTAAGAGTATCAGTCAACTTCTGTTCTTGTGCCATGTCCTAAAATTGAAAATAGAAATAATTAGATTGATTACATACTTTTTAGTGGATAATTCAGAAATAACAAATATATATACCTGATTTATTCGCTGTTTCAAAGAGTTTTGAGTAGATTTTTAGTTCATCCTTTTTCATTTATATGTTTACAATCATTTAACTATGGGTAATAAGAGAGATATTAACGCTTTACCACATATGCCAATATTGTGGCAAAAGATGAAATCATTGAAATGCCATAATCCAGAAAGCCCTTTGGCGATTTGGCTGGTCATTGAACTTTGAACTGGTAATTATGACCATAAACATGTTCAACAAGTTTGATGAAGGTCAAATGTAAACTGTTTGACTTAGAGAGAGGATGATTGTGTGGACACCATCGGCTGCATGTGTTCAAACAATAGTGCCCATAGTGCATTTGCAACTTTTCTTAACCACATACCAAAAAACGGCAGTAGACGACTTTGAAAACATCTAGGTAAAGATATATGTAAAATATATATAACTAAGAGTATGATTATTAACCCTTTCCCACACACAGACGCTTTCTAACGCCTCTGCTGCAAACAACATTTGAAAACATTCCGACAAAAGGAGAAATTGCTCAAAGACCTGGACTAAGCTGAGATGTTACTCTTTTCAGTTTTAAGAATTTCTGTGCTTTTAGTTTAAAAGTAGTCTTCTGCAGATGTCTCAGATTGTGTTTGTACATGGGAAAGGACAAACTAATGTTTGGAAGTCTTCTAGTCAGAACTAGAAATGTAGATGCATCTAAATATGAATTTATGTTAGTCTGAACTATCTTGTATCTATGTTATGGTATTTGGGTGCATTAAGAGTTTAAATTCCGAACATTGTTTAATCAATTACAATTATATAAAGACTGCTATTACGGCATTTTCTTTGCGCTTCACAATCTGTTTTTATTTGTTATTAATGACAGTCAAAAAAGCAAATATTAAGACAATTAGAAAATTGTTTTCAAAGAAAATTCATTTTTCCTATACCAGTCTGGCCAGTTTCATGTTATCGCACATCATATAGGTCTTTGAGACAAATAATATAAAACAGTTAAAAAGGTATCACTGTTTCACATGTCATACTTAATGTCTTGGCTGGGAAGCTCTTTAGATCAAAGATTACCAATAACATTCTTTCTTTATTTCCAAATTAATCATTCAGTTTCAATCTTCAATTGTCAAACTTTCTTAAATTTTTACAGGTAGGACACGCCATAACACTGAAAAGAGTAACATCTCAGCTTAGTCCAGGTCTGTACTGGGAATGCGATTTTATGTTTTGACAGTTACAATGCAATATATATTGAGACTAATGTGGCATATAACAGTTGCAGTCAGGATATTCGGATTTTTGCCAGGGTCAAAAATAAAAATAATGATAAATAGTCAGTTTTTGGTACAATTTTGGGTAAATGGTTCATTTTAATGTTTATAAATGTGAAAAGTAAGCACTCAGCATGGATTTGAATTTTGCGGTTGAACCCACTTCTCCTTCTGGTTCATATGTATAGGGACAGGCGTGTGACAAATTATACTGCTTGCGGAGCAAGGCGTGAATTTAGAGGTAATTTTGAATACTAGCTTTCGCATCCAAAATTGCTTGAAAAGGAGCTGGAAACATTCAATCCACAGATTGCCTAATTTTTTGAGTATCTAAGCAGCTCTTCAATTTTACACTAACCCTCTGCGTTTTTGTTGGGAGAGGTTTTGAGTAAAGGGTAAAATTGCTCATTTTGTCCTACTTTTTTCACCCTGTTTCAGACCACTTTTGCGGCCAATTGACTGAGAGTGTGAAATCCATCATTTACTATTAATTCTTGCTCGATTGTCTTGCTTTTGCTAATACAAGCATGCATTAACCAAAACATTAGACAACAATAAAAGGACATTATATTAACCCTTTCTCACATACAACAAATCTGCATCAGATGTCTGAAAACATATATATAGGATCTGACATGAGTTGTCATTTCATATAAAGTTTTATTAAACGAGTTCAAGATTTTTTGTTATTAAGCGAGCCTCTGGCGAGCTTAATAACAAATATCTTGGACGAGTTTAATAAAACTGTTTATGAAATGACAACGAATGTCAGATTCTTTTTATCACATGACGAAACACACATGGGTTTTCCAAAGCTATTTTAATTTCGTCAGTAAACCGTATAACAATGCCACAAATAATTATTCCGAGGTGATATTCAGCTTAGTTTATTAAAAGGTATAATAAATTACACTCATGAGATATTATATTTATCACATAAAGTGACTTATGAGGCGTATTTCGATAAAAAAGTACTTAACGTTTACAATATTTCTAGATGAAATTTACACATAAAGTGACTTATGAGGCGTATTTCGATAAAAAAGTACTTAACGTTTACAATATTTCTAGATGAAATTTACAGGTTTTGGCGCCAAAGTGACTAACGTATGTCGTCAAAATGATGACCCGACGTCATTTTTTCCTAGTATTAGGTCATGTTATATTACACACGTTGTATATAAAGAAATACGTAATGGGTATATTACATCGGATACAAGCATTGTCATGTGATAAAGTAAAATATGGAAACTCTTATAAAATGATTTTCAAAAGTCGTCTGCTGCAGAGGCTTCATAAAGTGTCTACATGTAGGAAAGGGTTAAGGACTAGTACAAGTTTTGTTTTTGAATGGGATTTTATATTTTGAATGGTCGCATCTACACGCCCCACAAATTGAGACTAATTGAAGTATTACTACCTTTTGTCTACCTTTTCTCTTCTGGGAAACTGTTTTAAGCCCATTTGGGTTATATTTCCCCGCAATTACCCTTCCAAGTTTTCCGGCCCTGGTTTGTGCACTAATAGACCTGGGACAGATCAAATCTTTTGTTTTGCCACAGTTTGTCCAATCTTGTACTTAAATTGTATCAGAGATTTTGAGTTGACAATATCGGTCGGTAAACTATTCCACACCTGTGATGTTACGGTGAGCGAATGAATTTAAACGTATCAATTTATTTGCTCTAGGTTTGTTGAGTTTCTTGTTATGACCTCTAAGATGAGTGTTGTCCGAGTAAGAAAAGAATAAGTTTATGTCAATGTGATCAATATTATGTACTTTTTTGAACACTTGAATAATGTCAAATATTTTTCTGAGGTAATCAGATCTAATGATGACAGGTTGAATTCAGTGAGACGTTCACTGAACAATAAGCCTTGTAATTCAGGCACTAGGCTTGTAGCTCTCCTTTGTGCATTTTCAAAGACTTGTTTATTCTTTTTTGTGGATGGATAGAAATTAGAATATTAACCCTTTCCCTCATATAGACGTTTTCTGACGCCTCTGCAGCAGACAGCTTTTTGAAAACATTGTTAGACAATAATCTAGACATGTTAATACAATAAGTGATTACTTTACTTTCAGATAATCCTATCATTTGTGACCTACCAATAAAGAGATCAAAATAGACGAGTTCTTATCTATGATAGGATTATCTTATGTACATCTACGCCATTAACAGAAACTTCATTTGAGGAATCTACACAACTGCTAAAAGATGCCAGTGATCGACTGCCCTATTACAGACTGTGAATATGCCACCCCTGACGTGGATCCTATTGTGGCTGCAGCTCTCATCACCACCCATGCAACCATCCATAATGCCACCGCTTCTCCTGCTGCTATCGCGAAGGTTGAAAAAGTCAAACGACCAACCATATCATCTGCCGGTACCAGTGAGGACTGGACATATTTCCTATCCAGATGGACTGATTATGTTGAAGCCACCAAGGTTTCCGGCAAGGACAAAGTTATTCAACTGTTAGAGTGTTGCGATGAGCATTTACGTAAAGACCTCACTCGTACCGCCGGTGGAACATTAACAAATAAATCAGAGGCAGAAGTCATTACGGTTATGAAGACACTCGCCGTGAGAGAAGAAAACACCATGGTTGCTCGGGTCACTCTCCACAATATGCGCCAAGACAGAGATGAACCAATTCGCTCATTTGGTGCCAGGCTCCGTGGCCAGGCAGGAGTTTGTAAATTTATTATCAAATGCCCTAATTGTGATTACGATGTTGACTATGCAGAGGCAGTTCTACGTGATTCGCTCAGTCGGGGCTTAGATGACAGTGATATTCAGCTGGACCTCCTGGGTGATAAAAATCAGGAGATGACATTAGAGGAAGTATTTAAATTCGTTGAAGCCAAAGAATCTGGAAAACACTCTGCCTCACGCCTACTGGACACTCACACTCATGGTGCAGAAGCAGCTAGTAGTTCATACAAACGTCGAGCAAATGACTCTATAAAAGATCGCAATCGGCGCGAACAAAAGAACACTGACAAACAAGAATTGTGTTCTTATTGTGGAAAGAAAGGACACGGGATTCGCTCGCCCCTACATATAAGGAAAAAAGAGTGTGCAGCTTATGGCCATACCTGTAGACATTGTGGAATCAACCACCATTTTGACAATATGTGTAGAAATAAAAACAAATTTGAGCCTATGGCAAAATCGTCTACTGAAAATGAAGGTGCTGTGTTCGACAATCTCTGCGCTATCAACAACCTTAGTCAGCACCACAGTAGTAAGGCTATTACCCTCGACCATCACCTTTACAGCCAGCTGTCTGATACTTGGGTGAAGCGTCCCTCCAAACCACAGCCATTTGTCAACCTGACTGTGGGAGTCCACCGCGAGGATTATGAATCACTCGGCTTCCGTCTTATCTCTACACCTAAAACATCCATCCTCGCCTGCATGGCTGACACTGGTTGCCAGAGTTGTCTAGTCGGCATTAAGGTCATCCATCGACTCGGAATGAAGAAGAGTGACCTTATTCCCGTCAAATTGAAGATGCATGCTGCAAATAACAAAGGTATAACCATTCTAGGTGCCATCATCCTTCGATTCGCCGGCAAAAACAAACAGGGCAACACGATCGAGACCCGTCAGATAACCTACGTTACCGACAACTCAGACAAGCTCTACATCAGCAGGGAGGCCTGTGTCTGCCTTCAAATGATTACAGACACATTTCCAACAATTGGTGATACTGACAGCACCCAGACAATCCACACCTTGAACGATGGTCCACCTGCTAGTGATAGCAATGACAGTGGACTAGCCACTGAATGCAGCTGCCCACGCCGCCAGATACCACCATCTCCCCCTACAAAGCTGCCATTCCCTGCAAATGAGAACAACCGTGAGGCACTCAGACAATATATACTCAACCGCTACCGGTCTAGCACATTCAACACGTGCGAACATCAGCCATTACCTATGATGGAGGGTCCCCCGCTTCAACTTATGGTGGACTCTTCTGCCACACCTGTAGCAATACACACTCCTGTACCAGTACCTATTCATTGGCGAGACGACATCAAGGCAGGCCTAGATAGAGATGTCAGATTAGGAGTGATTGAACCAGTACCGGTTGGTGAACCAGTGACATGGTGCCATCGCATGGTCGTTTGTGCTAAGAAAAATGGCAAACCAAGGCGCACCGTTGACTTGCAACCTCTGAATGCACACGCCACACGTGAAACCCATCACACGCAGTCACCATTCCATCAAGCAAGATCAGTGCCACAGGGGACAATAAAGACTGTTTTTGATGCATGGAATGGCTATCACAGTGTCCCTCTCAGAAAAGAAGATAGGCATCTCACCACATTTATCACCCCCTGGGGAAGATACCGTTACTGCACCGCACCACAAGGCTACATTGCGTCTGGCGATGGTTACTCTAGACGGTTTGATGAGATTTCAGCAGAGGTCCCAAACATGACTAAGTGCATCGATGACACGCTCCTCTGGTCCAACAATCTGGAGGAAAGCTTCTTCCAAGCATGCAACTGGCTGGACATATGTGGAAGGAATGGCATAACCCTCAATCCGGAGAAGTTCGTCTTTGGACAGGAAACAGTGGAATTTGCAGGCTTCGAAATCACTGCAGACAAAATTTCTCGATGCAATCATTGATTTCCCACAACCAAAAAACATCACGGACATCTGATCTTGGTTTGGGCTCATCAACCAGGTTTCATATGCCTTCAGCATGACTGACAGAATGCTTCCCTTCCGTGACTTCCTTAAGCCAGGCACACCCTTCCATTGGAATGAAAACCTCGACGAGCTACTGGCAGAATCCAAGCAAGTGATTGTGAGCGAGATTGAAGAGGGCGTACGGATTTTCGACAAGTCCAAACCGACATGCCTTGCCACAGATTGGTCTAAAGTTGGAATAGGTTTCTGGCTCTTTCAAAAACACTGTAGCTGCCCTAAGACTGAGCTGTTCTGTTGCCCAACAGGTTGGAGAATAACACTTGTTGGTAGCCGCTTCACACACAGTGCTGAATCCCGTTATGCTCCAGTGGAGGGGGAGGCCTTAGCAGTTGCCGATGCCCTGGACAAGGCTCGCTACTTCGTTCTAGGATGCGAGGAGCTCATTATCGCCGTGGACCATAAGCCACTCCTCAAGTTATTCGGAGACCGGTCACTCGATGATATATCGAACACGCGACTCAGAAACTTGAAAGAAAAAACGCTCAGATACAGATTCCGCATGACCCACGTACCCGGAGTGAAACATCGGGCTGCTGATACTGTCTCCCGCCACCCCACAGGCGACAGTTACCCTCCCAAGATGCATCTAGGAGATGACATATCCACTATTACACATATGCCACTTAATGAAGCATCTGAGTCCATATTACCATCGCCGTCCGACTTACGACATGCTTTCCTCGCTGGCATTCGATGCATAGAGACACACCAGGACGATAGGGAAGACACTGTACACCTTGCTGCAACTTCATCTCTGCACACATTACAATCCATCACCTGGGACAAGGTTCGTCTTGCGACTACCAGCGATGAGAATATGTCAACTTTAGTCAACATAGTCGAAGATAGAATGCCGGAATTCCGCCACGAGCTGCCTGAACCGCTTCGAGAGTACCATCAATTCCGTGATCGCCTGTACACAGTGGATGGTGTAGTAGTCTACAAAGACCGAGTTGTGATTCCACCTGCACTCCGACAAGACTGTCTGACAGCGCTTCATGCTGCGCACCAAGGTGTGTCATCAATGATCGCAAGAGCTGAAGCATCTGTATTCTGGCCTGGAATCACCCCCGCAATCACCAATCTCAGGAACGGCTGCAATCAATGTAACAGAATGGCACCATCTCAACCAAGTGCACCACCGAGCCCTGCGAAATCTCCAGTATACCCTTTCCAGTGTGTGTGCGCAGATTTTTTTCGTTACAAAGGAATCGACTATCTTGTAATTGTCGACAGATACTCAAACTGGCCGATCGTTGAACACACCACAGGTGGCGCCACGGGTCTTATTGACTGTCTTCGCAGATCATTTGTAACATATGGCATTCCTGACGAGCTTTCATCAGATGGGGGCCCCGAGTTCACCGCCGCCAAAACACGTGAATTTTTGAAAACCTGGGGAGTTCACCATCGCCTATCGTCTGTTGCATTTCCCCACAGCAACTGCCGTGCTGAGGTTGGAGTTAAGACTACCGAGCGACTGATAACCGACAATACTGGACCACTTGGCGAACTTGACACTGACTCTTTCCAGCGAGCAATATTACAGTATCGCAATTGACCAGACAAGGACACTACACTATCTCCAGCTATGTGTGTCTTTGGCAGATCTATCAAAGATTTCATTCCCGTCCTCCCTGGTCGATATAAACCACACAACACCTGGCAGGAGACCTTGGCCGCCAGAGAAGAGGCACTTAGAAACAGACACATGAGGGCTGCTGAGCGTTGGTCAGAACATACCAAACATCTACAGCCTCTAATTGTTGGCGACCATGTCCGCATCCAAAACCAGACTGGACCCAACCCTCGAAAATGGGATAAAACTGGCACGATAATTGAGGTACGCCAACATGACCAGTATGTGATAAGAATTGATGGCTCGGGGAGAGTGACACTACGCAACAGAAAATTCTTACGCAAATATGTTCCAGTCTATCCTAAGAGACCACGAATCAGTATCGAGGATGACATGAAGCATGGTACTTTCAGGCCTTACCACACACCTGCAAGTTCCACACAATCTATTCCCATGGAACAGGCATTACCACCCAACCCTACTCCATCGCCAACAAATCGTATACCACCGGCGAGTCCTATATTACCAGTTAAGGCCACTTTACAAACCACCATGGCTCATACACCACCATCCACCACGCTGGAACCACCCACGATGGAACCACCAACGTTGGACGAGACCATAAGCACACCTGCCCGCACTAAGCCAGCCACATGTGGTACACCGCTGCGACGGCTTTCGGTTTCTCCGATTCCGTTTCCGCCTATGTCTCCAGCTAAAGGACACAGTCCAACACCTGTGTCTCGGATACCACAACAAAGCCCACCAGCCTCCGCCACCAGGGGATCCACACGTACCCGCAAACGACCCGCTTGGCACAACTCCGGAGACTATGATATGTCTACAGAATAATCATTGCTATATCTAGTGACTCAATATCCAGTGTTTGATGGGACAATTTCAACCGCGTTAATTATATACTTTCTTAATCAGTGTTTGATGGGACAGTGTAAACCGTGTTAATTATATACTTTCTTAATCAGTGTTTGATGGGACAATTTCAACCGCGTTAATTATATTACCGTCTTAATCAGTGTTTGACCAGAACAGTTAATTCTTAATGTTTTCATTATGCATATTATTAATCATTCCTTGTTATATAGTTACTTCAGATCATAGTGTTACCTCAGTAAAGACATAACAAAGACTTGGGGGAGATAGACAATAATCTAGACATGTTAATACAATAAGTGATTACTTTACTTTCAGATAATCCTATCATTTGTGACCTACCAATAAAGAGATCAAAATAGACGAGTTCTTATCTAATTGTAACAAAAGAAGAAATTGCTCAAAACGAGCAATTTCTCCTTTTGCCACAATGTTCTTTTTTGCATGTGGGAAAGGGGTTAAAATTATTATTTTTCAGGGGAGTGTTGCATTTGAATAAAGGTTATAAAAAGTAGTTGCATTAGCAGCATAATTTTTAGGGAGATATTTTATTGACTTTATTGTGATAAGATATATTTTACTTTATGTTAATATTGTGATGGTCCATGGACTGGTTACACAGATTATCCATAAAAGTTATTTTCATTTTAGTTTCTGTTTTAGTGGTTTGTTTCCTATTTGAGCCACGTACACGATTGAAAGCTGCATTTTTTTTTTTGACAGTTAAAATAGATTTTGAGATGCCCCATGACCTACAGCATCTCAGAAATCTCAGAAATCTATTTTTATTCAGTAACAAATCATGTGATCCAAAACACACTCACTTGATTCGGAACTACCTGAAAAACCCAAGTAAAATACAATCAGTTCAGAAACAGAAATATTCATGTGTCACAGTGTGTGAGAAACAACAAATATGCGATGAAAGTTGGGATATTATGCTGTTAAACCTCGAAAGTCTTTTTAAATTCTTACTTCATTAATTCAAACTATCACACTTTGTTTCGTTAGTGATCCAGAACTCACACACTAACTGTATATAGAGAAACCGAAAGTAGATGTGTTTATAAATGCACAGGTATGAATAAAGTATGTATCGGATTCCATTGAAATAATAATAATAAAAATAATAATAGTTGTATCGCTTACTAAAAATAAACATATCGGGTTGATGCAAAATTTGTTTCTAAAACTTCATCAAGATTTACAACGCGGTGCCATACGTACTTTCTAGTTTGGTTCCCTGCGTTTGGTTCCAGACTGTTTTATTTCCCCTCCCACGAAATTCTAGCAATTTCATTGGTTAAAGCCTGTCACGTGCACACCCCCTATATTTCTATAGGGGGTGAGTAAATTCCATAGGGGGTGAGTAAATTCAATATGGCTTCTATTCTCAGATAAAGCTGACTTTTTTCAGTTGCCTATGTTAAAATAGATCTATATACTGTATAATATCTTGATATTTTTAACAGCGATTTGTTTACAATATATATATCAAAACGACTACGAAGTTGAATATCATGCAAAGTAACTTCCCTTTCCATAGAAAAAAAAAAATCAATGAATGTATAAAAATAATGCATGTCCTACGCTTGTTAATTTAACAGACCATTTATAACTGATTTATTTCATCAACCACCTTTCATGAACAAAACAAATTGATATTGTTTCATTTCATTATTAAAGTGGGTTTAGTACTAGGAATTTTAAATATACTGTGACCAAGTACTAGGAAAATGACGTCACGTCATCGGTTTGACGTCATAACGCTAGTGATTTGGCGCCAAAACCCGTAAATTTCATCTAGAAATATTGTAAATGTTAATGTAAATGAAACAGTATCATTTTTTTTTGCTCATGAAAGGTGGTCGATGAAATAAATCAGTTATTTGGTCTGTTACTGACCCACTACTGAAAAATAGGGGGTATGTTGAATGTATAGGGGGACTCGGCTAACGCCTCGCCCCCTATAAATTCCACAGACCCCCTATTTTTCCGTAGTGGGTCAGTAACAGACCAAATAACTAATATTATTTCCCCTCCCACGAAATTCTAGCAATTTCATTGGTTAAAGCCTGTCACGTGCACACCCCCTATATTTCTATAGGGGGTGAGTAAATTCCATAGGGGGTGAGTAAATTCAATATGGCTTTTATTCTCAGATCAAGCTGACTGGAAGTTTTTTTCAGTTGCCTATGTTAAAATAGATCTATATACTGTATAATATCTTGATATTTTTAACAGCGATTTGTTTACAATATATATATCATAACGACTACGAAGTTGAATATCATGCAAAGTAACTTCCCTTTCCATAGAAAAAAAAAAAAAATCAATGAATGTATAAAAATAATGCATGTCCTACGCTTGTTAATTTTTTTTTCCCCCTTAGTGGGTCAGTAACAGACCATTTATAACTGATTTATTTCATCAACCACCTTTCATGAACAAAACAAATTGATATTGTTTCATTTCATTATTAAAGTGGGTTTATTACTAGGAATTTTAAAAATACTGGGACCAAATACTAGGAAAATGACGTCACGTCATCGGTTTGACGTCATAACGCTAGTGATTTGGCGCCAAAACCCGTAAATTTCATCTAGAAATATTGTAAATGTTAATGTAAATGAAAGAGTATCATTTTTTTTTGCTCATGAAAGGTGGTCGATGAAATAAATCAGTTATTTGGTCTGTTACTGACCCACTACTGAAAAATAGGGGGTATGTTGAATGTATAGGGGGACTCGGCTAACGCCTCGCCCCCTATAAATTCCACAGACCCCCTATTTTTCCGTAGTGGGTCAGTAACAGACCAAATAACTAATAATGTCGTCGCTTTTTGCCGTTGTAATCCGTAAAATATGCTTAAATTTTTTCCAATGAAAACACTCGACTCATTTAAAGTTTGGCAGAACGGTCCTTTGGTTCCCCGGATGAACAGTCTACACTTGCATCACTGTGTCGCAATGTAATTTCTCGGTAGATTGTTAAATAAACATGTTTCAATACAATCGTAAGTCAAAAAAGAAAAGAAACAGAGAATAAAATGAAGTTAGTTAATCGAGATATCGACAAAAATGGTTGTGGCTAAGTCTCAAAAGTGAATCACACGTCTTCCATACTGAAACTGAAAGAGTTCGAATCCTACATCTTCTTTAATTTTGTCATCTACCTCAGTAGCTCCACCTTAATCCACCGTTGTACTGTTATTTATTGGCAACATAATTAACACTATCTCACATACAACACATCTGCAGCAGACAACTTTGTAAACATCTAGACCAAAAATAGGAAAATACTTTATAAATGAAAGTATAATAATTGAATAGAGTTGAAAACATTATCTTGTTTAAAGCAATTTCACATTTTGTCACAATATTTTCAAAAATCATCTGCCGCAGACGCGTCAAAAAGTGTCTGCTGCAGAAGCGTCAAAAAGCGTCCGTCGGTAAGGGTTAAGAAGATATAAGTCTACAGTAACAATCCCTTATACAAACTCTTTCACAAAGAGTTCATTCATAAATGAAATGTTATCAAAAAAATCATTTTATTTTCTATAACATAGTGTTGGTATACTTATAAAGAAGTTTTTATGATAAATATCTCGGGAACCCATCTTTGAAGACTATTTTTCATTATTGAATAGAAACATCGTCCATTTTTGGTAAAAATACAATGCTTCAAAATAATAATAAGCTATGCATGTATAAATGTCTAGCGGCCAACAGATTTGACAACTACGGTTCATGTAAGGATACCTTGTACTTTGACTTCTTTAAAAAATGGTAAAATATGACATTTGATTCTATTACACTCTTGGTTTTTTTTCCCATCAATTTTGCAAACATGTGAGGGAAGGATATGACAATATAATTTTCAGACTAAATTCAAACATTTGAAGTATTTTTCATCATGGTAATCTGTTTACTATGCTTTTCCAAGTCAAGTATTTTAGATGCTGTAACATAAGATTTCTGTTACATGATAGGATTAAACCTTTCCCCCATATAGACACTGGGGAAGGATATGACAATATAATTTTCAGACTAAATTCAAACATTTGAAGTATTTTTCATCATGGTAATCTGTTTACTATGCTTTTCCAAGTCAAGTATTTTAGATGCTGTAACATAATCTGTTACATGATAGGATTAACCCTTTCCCCCATATAGACGCTTTCTGATGCCTCAGCAGCAGACAGCTTTTTGAAAACCAAGTGACAAAAGAAGAAATTGCTCAAAACAAGCAATTTCTCCTTTTGCCACAATGTTTTCCACTTTTAGTCATAGGTTATCCATTATATTATAGAGATATTCTATTTTTTGACAATATATGTTAAAGTCGTCTGCTGCAGAATTGTCGTATGTGGGAAAGGGTTAACAAAAAATTAGTTGAGTTCTTATAATTATTAATCCATTGCATTGGTATTGGAATGTTTCTGTTACATAACTTTTGATAACTGCAGCAGACAACTTGAAAACATTCAAATGAGAAATTGCTCAAAATTTTAAAATTCTATCAAATTCATGCTTCCAATTTTCCAGATGTCTTGTTTTCATCCTCGGGGTGTTTTGCAAAGCAGACAATAGAACTTTTTGTTTGTCAGGTTAGCAGTTAACCTTTTCCCACATACAACAAATCTGCAGCAGACGACTTTGAAAACATACTCAATTTTTTTTGGAAAGTCCCTTTAAATGAAAGTACAACTAGAGATTGCTTTTTTGAAAAAGCGCTTGTCTCCCCATTTGTGTGGTCGTAGGGGAGGAAAAGAAATGATGGAGATGAATTTTTTAGTTTTGGACTGGAGATGAAGCAACAGTGACAATCCTCAGTTATTGAGCGGAAACCATTTTTCAGCTGAGGGTTACCATGATCTTGGTCTTTGACCTAGTGACCTCAAAATCAATAGGGGTCATTTGCTGCTAGTGACCAACCTGCACACCAAGTATGAAGTTCCTGGGCCCAAGCAATCTTCTGTTATTGAGCGGAAACCATTTTTCAGCCAAAGGTCACCGCGACCTTGACCTTTGACATACTGACATCAAAATCAATAGGGGTCATCTACAGGTTAGGACCAAGCTGTACACCATGTATGAAGTTCCTGGGTATAAGCGTTCTTGAGTTATTGAGTAAAACACATTTTTCAGCTGAACGTTACCGTGACCTTCGACATTTGACCTTGTGACCTCAAAATCAAAAAAATTCAATAAAGGTCATTTACTGCTTAGGACCAACCTGCACACCAGGTATGAAGTTCCTCAACATAAGCATTCTTTAGTTATTGAGAGGAAACCATTTTTCAGCTGAAGGTTACCATGACCTTGACCTTTAAGCTAGTGACCTCAAAATCAATAGGGGTCATCTACTGGTGGTGACCAACCTGCACACCAAGTATTAACTTCCATGGCCAAAGCATTCTAGTTATTAAGCAAAAACAATGTTTCAGCTCATTGTCACTGTGACCTTTCAGCTCAAGGTCACTGTGACCTTGACTTTGACCTCAAAATTAATAGGGTCTTCTACTGGGCATGGCCAACTTGCATACCAAGTATGGAGTTCCTCGACCCGAGCGTTCTTCAGTTATTGAGCGGAAACCCTTTTTTACCTCACAAGGTCACCATGACCTTGACCTTTGACCTTCTGACATCAAAATCAATAGGAGTCATCTACTGGTCATGACCAACCTGCATACCAAGTATGAAGATCCTATGCCCAAGCGTTCTTCAGTTATTGAGCGGAAACAAGTATGACGGATGTGACCTTGACCATTGTGACCTTGACCTTTGACCTTAAAATTAAAAGGGTTCATTTGCTGGTGGTGACCAACCTGCACATCAAGTATGAAGTTCCTGGGCCCAAGCAAAAACTATCAGCTCATTGTCACTGTGACCTTGACTTTAGACGTACTGACCTCAAAATCAATAGGGGTCTTCTACTAGGCATGGCCAACCTGCATACCAAGTATGGAGTTCCTCAGCCAAAGCGTTCTTCAGTTATTGAGCGGAAACCATTTTTTACATCATAAGGTCACCATGACCTTGACCTTTGACCTTCTGTTATCAAAATCAATAGGGGTCAGCTACTGGTCATGACCAACCTGCATACCAAGTATGAATTTCCTACGCCCAAGCGTTCTTCAGTTATTGAGCGGAAACAAGTGTGACAGACGGAAGGACGGAAGGACGGACGGAACGGGCAAAAACAATATGTCACCCCCATGTAATGGGGGAGACATAATAAATGAATAGAGTTGACAACATGGTGACAAAAGGAGAAATTGCTCGTTTTGAGCAATTTCTTCTGTTGTTGCCATGTTTTAAAAAGCCATCTGCTGCAGAGATGTTAGAAAGCGTTAACAAGGGTCAACTGTTTCCAGCATTACAGACGCTTTCTGAGGCCTCTGCAGCAGACAACTTTTGAAAACATTATGGCAAATCGAGAAATTGCTCATGATGATTTACCTAGATGTTTTTAAAGTTGTCTGCTGCAGATTTGTTGTATGTGGGGAAGGGTTAAAGCCAATTGTTTGAGGAGTCAAGAGAAATTACCTGATAAATCCTTACAAATATATTTATTCAGCGCATTTTTATTTTACCGTAAAACACACTTTGATGCATCTGCAGCCAACCTTTGAAATAATTGTGGCAAATAGAACAATTTCCCCTTTTGCCACAATGTTTTCAAGTCTATTCAATAATTATACTTTAAGTCACAGAGACTTTCCAAAGTTTTGAATAAATTTATTTAAATGTCACTGCTGTGGATTTGCTTTATATGGGCAAGGCTTGAATTGTTACTGTCCATTGTACTAATTTTAACTTTTCCCCCATATTTCTTCTTGGAAAAGTTTAACCCTTTCCGTCATATAGACTTTTTCTGATACCTTTGCAGCAGAAAGCTTTTTGAAAACAAAGTGACTAAGAAGAAATTGCTCAAAACAAGCAATTTCTCTTTTTGCCACAATGATAGAGATTTTCTATTTGTTGACAAAATATGTTTCAAGTTGTCTGCTTCAGAATTGTTGTATGAAAGGGTTTAAGATGTCATACTTGTATCAGGTTATGGGTAATTTTTTTATTTTTTTTTTTATCATTATTGTATGAAGGTGTGTCGCCCTAATTCCTGATGAAGCGGAGGACATGTGGCACGCATACAACCTTGTCATGAAGGACGATACCTTGCGCTCAACTACAATCAGGTACAGAGCTAAGTAACCTTTTCCCAGACAACTTTTGAGGTCACTGCAACAGGTGACATATGAAAACATTTTTGGAAAAGGAAATAATTCCTTTACCCACTATCAGGGACGTAGATAAGATCCTATCAACGTCCTTGCCACTATGTATATAAAATGTACATCTCAAAGTTCTATAAAGATATAATAGAAATTTAAAAAAACATCCTCGGATGCTTTCAAATCATATGATTCTAGAAAAGAATGTTGATTTCACAGGATTGTTATAGTGCCTTTGTTGGAGTTACACTCTTGACCCTTTCTGAGTTTAATCAAATAAAGAATCATCTCTAATACTCTACACTACAACGCTTGAGGCCACTGCAATAGGTGACTTTCCCAGATTACTTATAAGGTCACTGTAACAGGTGACTTATGTAAACATTATTGTTAAAGGAAATGAATCCCTTGACATACAATTTTTCATTTTGCTTTTCCCTATTTATATTAAAGTTCTCAGATATAATTTAAAAAATAACATTCTCGGATGCTTTCAAAGAATACTAGACAAAAATGAAGATTTCACAGAAATGTACAGAAGAACAAATCAGCTGGAAATTTTATAGTGCCTTTGGTGGACCCTTTCTGACATACAAGAAATAAAGAATCATCTTGAAAAGACAATTCATTTGAAAATTACAATATTGGTTGATATTTGGTTACCCAGGCAGAGCTCTAGATAAGGAGCGATTTGCATGTTCTAAAATCCTTATTTGACCCTCTAACCCTATGTTGTGAGACGATTCTTTTAAGTACCCACAACATGGGGTTTGCTTTAATAATAAGAGAGAAATTGTAGGAAGAAGAGCTGAATATCCCTCCGTAATAAATATATGGTTGGAAATGATAAATCCGGTGATCACTATAGTCTTGCCTTTTCAGAAAAGTACAGAATGAATCGGCCACTGGCAGTGTCAGTGTTAACAAGGTCCGGACCACGCTCACAATCCGGATAGAGACAATTGACTTTGATACACAGGGCTGCATGTTGCGTGTCAAAGGCAGAAATATAACAGTATGTGAAAGTAAGTAAGCAGATTAAACCCTTTTATCTGAAATAGAGAAGATATTAAACACAGGGCTGTGTGTTATACCTTTCCCAAGTGTTTTTTTGCCTAGATGTTTTGAATGTTGTCGCTGTTGTTTTATTGTATGTGGGAAAGCATCAAAAACATGAAATACACCCTAATATCTAGAGATTTCATACCTCGGTGGTGTAACGGTAGAGGTCGAGGGTTCAACTCCTTGGCGCTTAGGGTTGCGGGGTTAGCGTTACAATTGACCGGCTGGTGTCAAGATAAATGGACCAGGCAGTAGTACTAGTAACTTACACAGGAAACGCTGTGATATAACTGAAGATTTGTTGAAAGCGGCATAAACCACCAATCAATTAATTGTTATTTTACAGATGGGGGCTTACCACACATTAGACCTGGAAATGAACAGAAAGTTTACCCTGGGTAAACAAGAATGGGATTCTGTTGCTTTGGAAAGAATTGGTATGAGTATAAATTTTAGCTTTTTATACGCCCGTTTTGAAAAACGGATCATATTATAGTTTTACCTGCGGCGGGCGGGCGGCGTCCAGTATGTTGTCAGCTCAATAACTTTAGAAGCCTTTGTCCAATCATCACCAAATTTGGTCAGAATGTGTATTTGGATATTATCTCGGACAAGTTCGATAACTAGCCATATCGCTTAAGTCAATCAAGAGTTATCGCCCTTTTATTAAAGAAATTACCTAAAATTGGTCTTGTCAGCTCAATAACTTGAGAAGCCTTTTTCCAATCTTCACCAAATTTAGTCAGAATGTGTATTGGCATAATATCTCAGACAAGTTTGATAACTAGCCATATCGCCTTAGTCAATCAAGAGTTATCACCCTTTTATTAAAGAAATTACCTAAAATTGGGATTGTCAGCTCAATTACTTAAGTCAATTCAACAAATGTCATTCGTCAATCTACAATGTGCTAACAGTCTACAGTATGTGAGAAAGCAAGGAAACGCATGGTTAGGTGATCAAGACGCTGCGATATGACTGAAAAACTGTTGAAAGTGGGGTTTAACCCTTATCAATCAATATATTTTTACAAAGTGTTCATTAGCTATTACGTCAACATTATTTTAGTTAACCCTTTCACATATATAGACGGTTTTTGACGCCTCTGCTGCAGACATCTTTTGAAAACACCGTGACAAAATGAGAAATTGCTCAAAACGAGCAATTTCTCCTTTTGCCACAATGTTTTTCAAATTTGTTCATATATTGTACCTTTATTGATAGAGATTTCCCATAATTTTGCTAATATGTTTTCAAAGTCGTCTGCTGCAGATTTGTTGTATGTGGAAAAGGGTTAATTGGCCAAATGAACCCCTTTCCAACATCTTGACTCATCTGAAGCAGCCGACTTTTGAAAATATCGGAAAAAGAAGAAAACAATATTCCTTTTCCTGCAATAAGAGACAATATTTTATAATTTAAAACAACTAACCAAAAGATAAAGAAAATCTTTACAAACTAAAATTTAAAATGAATTAAGTCGAAACTTTGTTCTAAAAGGAGAAATTGCTCAATAAGAGCAATTTTGTCCTTTTGCCACAATATTTTTAAAAGATGACAGCTGAAAAATGCATCTAAATGCATTGCACCTGGAAAAGGACTAAAACATCTTTGGGAAAATGTGAAAACTGGACAGTTGGAAGTAACAAGATCTGTGATGGAATTTCTCTGTAGAGGCATCAATAGACACCTATAGTAGGTAAATGGTTGATTGCTGTGGCCCCTGTATAGGAATCACTGAGGTTTGATAAGGAGGAGTAAATGGGCGTTTATCCCGAATTATCTTGCTTAACCCTTTCCCTCATATAGACGCTTTCTGATGCCTCTGCAGCAGACAGCTTTTTGAGAACATAGTGACAAAAGAAGAAATTGCTCAAAACTTTTGACACAATGTTTTCCACTTTATGTTGAGATGAGTTCATTGTCTTCCCACAGCATATGTTTTAGCATCAATGAAGGGTTTCAAGAACATTGAATACGCCCCTTATCTAGAGCGATAATACCCCCCTGGGATAATTACCCATAGGATAGTTACCCCTTAGGATAATTATCCCTTGGATAAAATCCCCTTCATATTAACCCTTTCCCACATACAACAAATCTGCAGCAGACAACTTCGAAAACTTCTAGGCAAAAATATGGGAAATCTCTATAACTGCAGGTATAAGTACTGAACCGTACCCTATAATTTGTTTCTTTCAACTTTCATGTTTTGTTTTCCTTCACAGATGAAATAGACCCTCATAAGATTATTGAGTATCCAGGCTTTACAGTGGAACTTGCTTCTAACATTATCAACGTGAGTATATTAACTTCATACAGTATATATACAACGTAGATTTATGAAAATTTACGGGTATGATAAAAGTCGTAACTTCCTAGTAGAAAATTATTCCCATTAGAGATTATCAGGTACCTTGATTGATATGAAATGATATCATATATCATCAATTACATCATTCCCTCCATTGTGATCCTTATAAGCATCATGAAAGCGCAATAAACACACATTTATCAACATATGTTGTCAGTTACGAGAAATGACAGCAATATTCATTGAATGTTATATATTTCGAGGACTAGATTATAAGGAAGAGTAAATAGGTATTTTCCATGATATCTATGTTAGCACTCATTAAAACCTATGTTGTGGGTACTCAAAATAATCGTTTCACTGAGACAATTATTTTGAGTAACAACAGCATAGGTTTTGGAGGTCAAATAAGTATTTTAGAACATGAAAAAACGCTCCTTATCTAGAGCTCTGATATATATTTTATTTAACATATAACATTTGAAACTTGAATTCTTATCCCTTGTTATATTATCTTGTATAACAAACTTGTGATTATTAAATTGTGCATTTGTTTGTAAGTGACATTAATTTCTATAGCCCCAAAGGTTGACTTTCATATGACATAGTCAAGCCCCAATAGCTTGATCGGCTATCAATCTGTTATTAAATGTTGTTTCTATTTCAACCTCAAAATGATATATTTTCCAGGAGGCAGAGCAGTATGGGTTACCGCCTATTCAGCCCCATCAACTGAAAGCTACTTTACTTTCAACTGTACAGGAACAGGTATTTATTGATCCCTGTTAAACCCTTTCATTCGACAGATGCCTTCTAAAGCCTTTACAGCAGGCTATATTGGAAAAACCTGGCTAGAAAAAGGAAATGAAAAGTTTCTCCCTCTCTTCATTACTGTGTTTTGTAAACTGTTTCAAAAGAAGGCTTATATCTGCAAAGATTTGTCATGTTTTCCATCTGACAAATGAAATAGAATCAGATGCCAAAACGTGCAGACGACTTTGAAAACATCTATAAAACAAAAATTTGGCAATTCTGTATAAAGGAAAAGTGTTATCATTTAATAGAGATGAAAACAAGTTTTAGAAGAGATATAAAAACATTGTGAGAAAAAAAGTTGCTCATTTGAATGCATTTCGCATGAATATAGAGTCCCTGTTATAACCAATTCAAAGCTGTAGATGAGGGGTGAATTCCCTGTTCCTAAATACTTCACCCCTTAACCTTAGGTTATGGGTTATGGGTTCTCAAAGGAATTTGGTCAGTATGAGCCTTAACCCTTTCCCTCTTGTAGACACTTTTTGACGCATCTGCAGCAGACGACCTTTGAAAACATTTTCAAAGGAAGAAAATGCTCAAGATGAGCAACTTTTCCTTTTGCCACAATGTTTTTAACTCTATTTAACCCTTTCCCTAATACAACAATTCTGCAGCAGACGACTTTAAACATATTTTGTCAAAAAATAGAAAATCTCTATAATTGAATGGATAACCTAAAAGTGGAAAACACTGTGGCAAAAGGAAAGCGAGCAATTTCTTCTTTTGTCACTATGTTTTTAAAAAGCTGTCTGCTGCAGAGGCATCAAAAAGACTCTATATGAGATAAAGGGTTGATTATTTAACCCCCATTCATGAAGATTTTTCATATTTTTGTAAATATCTATTCAAAGTCTTCTGCTGCAAAATTGTTTGTGATAACTTCTAAAAAAGCGGAGAAAAAACTTATAAGAAGAGGAGGAGAATGCTAATTTGAAGCTTTCTGACAATGTTTTCACCACATTGGTGGTGTAGTGGTAAAGTTTGATCCCCTGCCAGGTCATGCCAAAGACTAAAAATGGTAGTAATGGCTGCCATCCTTTGTGCTCAGAGTTGCGAGGTAAACATTATATCTGACTGGCTGGTACCAAAATAAATGGACCAGTAGTACTGATAATTTAACGAGGAAATGCCATGATATAACGGAAACATTTATGAACGAGGCATAAAATACCAAACGTTCAATCATCGCAATGTTTTCAAAATGAACTTGCTGCTGAATCAGAATTCCTCTATAAAAACCATTTCCCCTTAAAGATAATTTTTGAAATACGATGCAGAATGTGTTTTAAAACGATTTTAAAAATCTTTTTAAACATTCTGGAACTAGAAGCAATAGCTTAAAATACGGAATTTATTGATTTATAATAAAGTTTGAAACTTCAAGGCCTAATGTTTGAAATCTAGGATACTGCCCCCAACCTGTAGAGGTGAAGGGACTTGTATGTATTGCATGACATCATTTCTTATTTACAGCAACAGTCACAGAAGAGAGCCCAGCTACAGTCAGAAGAACAGGAGAAAAAGCGCTTAAAGACCGACACTATAGACATGGATGTTGATGGTATAATTTTGCTTTCTTTTTCACTTTTTCCCTGAAATGAAATTGCTCAACAATTAAAATTTCTCCTCTTTCCATAACGTTTTCAGCTTTGTTCTAAAACTATTTAATACCTCTTTAGCTCAACTTTTCGAAGAAAAGGCTAGCTATAATACTTGCGTTGGCGTTGGTGTCACACCTTGGTTAAGGTTTTTGTACCAATTCCCTTTTTTGTCAAAACCATTACAGATATTGCTTTGAAACTTACAACACTTATTCACCATCATTACCTTCATCAATAGACAAGAGTACATAACTCTGTCAAGGTTTTTGTAAGAATTATGGCCCTTTTTAGCTCACCTGTGCACGAAGTGCTCAAGGTGAGTTATTGTGATCGCCCTATGTCCAGCATCCGGCGTCCGTCAACATTTTCTCCTCTGTAACCGGTGGGTCAACTGGGATGAAACTTCACAGAAAGCATCCTCTCAATGTCCTCACCAGAATTCCTTAACATTTTTGGGATCCATGCAGAATTCTGGTTTCCATGGCAACGAAATGAAAATAAACTTCAAAATTCTTAAAAAATCTTCTCCTCCGAAAGTGTCAGGCCGATTTTCAAATAATTTTGTAGAAATGTTCCTTGGGTGACCCTCTATCAGATTCCTTCAAGCCATGTTGATTGGTCGAAAATCATGGCCGCCAGTGGGGGGGGGGGGGGGGGGGGGGGGGGGGGGGGTTGGAGGGGGGGGGGGGGGCTATTTTGCCTTATATAGCTATAGTGCAAACTTAAAAAATCTTCCCCTCCAAAAGTGTCAGGCCGATTTTCAAATAATTTTGTAGAAATGTTCCTTGGGTGACCCTCTATCAGATTCATTCAAGCCAAGTTGATTGGTTGGAAACTATGCCCGCCAAATGGCGGGGCTTATATAGCTAAAGTGAAAAAAATAAATCAGGTGAGCGATTCCAGGGCCATCATGGCCCTCTTGTTTTACTTATAATTTTGGTTAAGTTTTTTGTACCAATTCCCTTTTTTATCAAAACCATTACAGATATTGCTTTGAAACTTACAACACTTATTCACCATCATTACCTCCATCAAAAGACAAGAGTACATAACTAACTCTGTCAAGATTTTTGTAAGAATTATGGCCCTTTTTCGACTTAAAATTTTGGTTAAGTTTTTTGTACCAATTTTCTTTTTTTCAAAACCATTACAGATATTGCTTTGAAACTTACAACACTTATTCACCATCATTACTTCTATTAACAGACAAGAGTTCATAGCTCTGTCCAGATTTTTGTAAGAATTATGGCCCTTTTTCGACTTAGAATTTTGGTAAATTATTTTGTACCAATTTTTACTTATTTTCAAAACCATTACAGATATGGCTTCGAAACTTACAACACTTATTCACCATCATAAACTCCATCAACAGACACGAGTACATAACTCTGTCAACATTTTTGTAGGACTTATTGCCCTTTTTCGACTTAGAATTTTGGTTAAGTTTTTTGTACCAATTTACTTACATTATAACCTCCACCAACAGACAAGAGTGCATAATTCAGTAAAGGTTTTTATAAGAATAATGACTCTTTTTTGGGAATGGAAGGGGGGATACATTGTGGGGGAAAATAGAAATCACTTATTATGAGCAATTTCTCATTTTCCCACACTGTTTCACATAGTAATCTCCTTCAGATGTGACAAAATGTGCATGGAAAAGATTAATCTCCACTAAAAGGACACCTCTCAAGGACAGGTGTATGTATTTTCCTCTGCTAAATATCGCTTTGGAGATATTTCACTGTATATATTGTAACTTAAACCTAGTCTTCATATTGAACTGTGGCTGCATTTTACTTACTTCAGAGGACCAAAGCAACACAAGTTTCCATCCCCCATTACCCCCAGATACCCCACCTTGTAAGCCGCCTCCTCCAGACAACACCCCGCCCCCTACTCCACAGGATGGAACCAGCAAACCACCTAGGTTGTCCCTTAGCCGTGAAGCTAGTCAAAGTCGTTCTGATTCGCCAACACTTGCAGAGCTAGAGTCCCAGTATCAGCTGCTTCAGAAGACTCTTCAGACGTCCGAAGACCTTGAAGATGGCGAGTTAATTGTTCTTGACAGCGCTGACGACGATTCTCAGGAAAGTATTCAGTCGGCAAATCATTCTCTGATAGAAATTGATTCTCAAGATGGTGGAAAAACTCCCATAATTCTCACGGATGATTCCATCGACGATGTTGACATTTCTGATGAAGCAAAGTCTAAGTTAGTGAGAAACGTTTCTACAACTTCAATTCAGACATTTGGTGAGCTAGGAACAGGGAGCCCAGCTAGTTCAGTGCCTGGTACCCCATCTCATACTCCCTTTAGTGACATGAAACCATCTTTTAAAGGCACTTTGTCTGTGTCAAAAGATTTTGGTACGCCAGTCTTAAATCGTTCAGGCAGCTACACTGACTTACCACAGGATAGCAAATTTTCTCGAGGAATTGAGGATCATATACCATTTGAAAATTTGCCTAATTCAACAGGCACATTCAATAAGATGAGAAAATTAATCGACAAGATAAGAGACAAACTTCCTTCAAGGAAAAAGAAACTGTGAAAATGCAATAGCCCCGATACAGACAACTTTATACACCTACAGATGATTTTTGAAAATTGGGTTAATTATGCAATTGCTCACAATGAGCATGATTCTCGTTTAGACACAATCTCTGCAAAGTCTTTACTGTTTGCATACATGCAAATATAGTCTTTGATATAATTTTTGACAAAATTCAGAATTTTAGTCCGATCCATCTCAATGGACCTTTACAAAGTATTAGATTTATGGTCCAACATGATCCATTTTTGCTAAAATGGCTTAATTAAATTTGGGAAGACTTATTCTGCCTGTTGCTCATGTCTCACAGATGTATTTTAAAACATTAAGACAACAATACATAAACTATTGCTGAATGTATAATTACTTACAGTTACAGAGTTGAAAACATCATGACAAAAGAAGAAATTGCGTGTTATAAGCAATTTCTTATTTTGCAACTATTTTAAAAAGTTGTCTGATTGTGGTGCGTCTGCAAATTGGAAAGGGTAAAGTCCTATTTGCTGCCTTCTGTTAGTATCCATAGTTTTTTCATTTTTCATCAGAGTTTCTTAGCCAAGTACAGATTAATCATCCAGGGATCATGGATAATTGAACTGTTGCCATATTATAAGTGATTCTGAAGTACTGTCAAAGTCTGGGTAATGCCCAAAATATCAAATCATTGTATAACAATGATAGCAAAGGTTTCAAATGATGACCGTTACTGGTAGCCATAATAGCAAATATCCATTAACCCTTTCCCTCATACGGCAATTCTGCAGCAGACGACTTTGAACGTATTATAACAAAAGTGCAAAATCTCCATAATTGAATGGATAACCTATGACAAAAAAGTGGGAAAACATTGTGGCAAAAGGAGAAATTGCACGTTTTGTGCAATTTCTTCTTTTGTCACTATGTTTTCAAAAAGCCGTCTGCTGTAGAGGCATCAGAAGGCGTCTATATGAGGGAAAGGGTTAAAGTTTGGATTTAACAGAAATAATTTGAATAAAACATTTTAGCATTTCATTCATTCATTTTATGAATATGACATGTATTTTCATATCTATATAAGAATATTGGCTAATGGTTTAAAACTGTTAGGCGTAATATGTTGAACAGTACATAGTATTGTTTTTATCCCCTGCCAAAAGCAAAAGGAACTTTCTTAGATACAGAGAACATTTGACACTTTTTAAATATTTGGTAAAAAGAGGAATTTGGGAGATGAAAACAAGCAACTTTCTTTTTTCCCCCCACAATGTTTTAAATTCTGTATCGAAATCACACGTTTGATTCTTATTTCAGTTGGTTTTCAAAATATTGTATCAGTTAAACGAATAAATGATGCTTTGACAAATTTGGAAAAAGATTTTTGAGTCACATCAACATGAAACTGACCCTCATGTTAAATTTTTCCGCTGTATATTTCTGATGCTCCGTAGCAGACGACTTTTGAAAACATTGTGACAAAAGGAGAAATTGCTCAAAACAAGCAGTTTCTCCTTTGTCACAATGTTTTTTATACTTTTTACAGTAATCATAGTAATTTATAGAGATTTTCCATATTTTCTCTTAAAAGCTTTCAAAGTCGTCTGCTGCAGATTTTTTGTTACATACTGCACAGCTCTAGATAAGGAACATTTTGCTTGTTCTAAAATCCTTATTTTATCCGCTTGTTGTGGGTACTCAAAAGAACTGTTTCAATGAGAAGATTCTTTTGAGTACCTACAACATAGGGTTTGGTTGGATAATAAGAGATATTGTGGGGAAAAGAGCTGCAAACCCCCCCTTATCTGGACCTCTGATATACTGTGCTTCAGAAGCTTCCAGGAAGCTTGGACAATGTGCTAGCGATCATGGAAGATCAACATCAGACTGCATGAAGAGTATGCAGGCTTATTAGGATCTTCCCTGATGGCCAAGTCTTATTGGTCAATTTTTATGTGATGAGGTTCCGTATCGATTTTCTGCTCTCAACCTCTCCACACATTATGATGAAACATACAAATAACCAGCATACGTAGTAAATCTTGTTGTGCATTAAATTTAACCCTTTCCTTCCTAACAGCAAATCTGCAGCAGACGACTTTGAAAATGACTACTCATAATAGATAAATTGTTCGTTTTGAGCAAGTTCTCCTTTTGTCACCAGCCGAGCCCCAGAAGCTCAGTCGGTAGCGACGCAGGCTGCCAATCCAGGGGTTGTGAGTTTGAATCCGAGCACGGCCAAAACTCTTTCTGACGTTTGACAAAAGTCACTGTGACATGCATCATTTGTCTTTCACCAATGGGCTGTTTAACAGTCTATGTTAAAAAGAAGCCAGTTGCTTGGAAAATATGTTGTGTGGTGTAAGGCTGTGTGAAACCAGGAAATGCATGAGTAGGTGAACTGGTTGTCGTGATATGACTTAAAAATTGTTGAAAAAGGCTTGAACCCTTATCAATCAACCTTTTGTCACAATGTTTTCAAAAATCGTCTGCTGCAGATTTGTCAAAATGTTGGAAAGGGTTCAACCATTACCTGATAGGCAATTCTTTCTTTGATACAAAGCTTTTATCAGCAATTCTTCCTTTACATACAATGTTTTTAAACTTCATCAAACGGATACATCCAATATCCCCTGAAGTTTCATTTTTTTAGCTCAACTGGCTGAAAGCCAGTCGAGCTTATGTCATGGCGAATTGTCCGTCGTGCGTGCGTGCGTAAACTTTTTCCTTTAAACGACTTCTTCTCACTAACCACTTGGCCAATTTGGTTGAAACTTCATAGGAAGCATCCTCTCAATGTCCTCTCTTAAATTCCTTCAATTTTTTTTGATCCATCCATAATTCTGGTTTCCATGGCAACCAAAAGAAAAAAATAGTGAAAACTTAAAAAATCTTCTTCTCTGAAAGTGTCAGGCCGATTTTCAAATAATTTTGTAGAAATGTTCCTTGGGTGACCCTTTATTAGATTCCTTCAAGAAATGTTGATTGGTCGAAAAACATGGTCGCCAGAGGGCGGGGCTATTTTGCCTTATATGACCATAGTGAAAACTTAAAAAATCTTCTTCTCCGAAAGTGTTCAGCCGATTTTCAAATAATTTTGTAGAAATGTTCATTGGGTGACCCTCTATCAGATTCCTTCAAGCCATGTTGATTGGTCAAAAAATATGGCCGCCAGAGGGCGGGGCTATTTTGCTCTATATGACCATAGTGAAAATTTAAAAAATCTTCTTCTCCGAAAGTGTTGAGCAGATTTTCAAATAATTTTGTAGAAATGTTCTTTGGGTGACCCTCTATCAGATTCCTTCAAGCCATGTTGATTGGTTCAAAAATATGGCCGCCATGGGGTGGGGCTATTTTGCCTTATATGGCTATTGTGAAAACTTAAAAAATCTTCTCCTCCGAAAGTGTCAGGCCGATTTTCAAATAATTTTGTAGAAACATTCCTTGGGTGACACTCTACAAGATTCCTTTAAGCCATGGTGGTTGGTAAAAAATATGGCCACTAGGGGGCAGGGCTGTTTGGAGATTTGATTTTTGCCTTATGGCCATGGAGCGATACTGGCCCTCTTGGGCCTCTTGTTCTTGGATATTTTTGAGATGGATGAAGGATGAAATATTATATTTGGGAAATGCTCAACAAGTGTTGAAAAGGATCAGATAATACTTTACAGAGTTATGGAACTTTAAATAACTCTGTACTTGATACAGATAATTTCTGATGCCTTGTGAAGCAGACAACTTTTGAAAACATTATTAGAAGTTGAAGTTAAGTTACAAACTGGAGCAATATCACTTGAATATGAACATGTTTTCGACTCTGATGCTTCCAAATTTATAGATATTGCATTTTCTTTCAGAGCTGTACACCTTTTCCCACATACAACAATTCTACAGCAGACGACTTTGAAAACATACCCTGGAAACTCCCTTTAAATGAAAGTACAATAATTGAATGGAGTTGAAAACATGGTGACAAAAGGAGAAATTGCTTGTTTTGAATAGTTTCTTCTTTTGTCGCCATGTTTTCAAAAAGGCGTCAGAAAGCGTCTATACGTGGGAAAGGGTTAATAATTGAAACATCATGTTAATGGTCAATTTTGGCAGGAGATATAATTTGTTTTGGCTTTGAAAATTTATTCAGGAAACTTTAATAATAAACAATAAAACTTTAATTCATGTAATTTTCTTCCTTTTATTAATGTAATCAAATTAAACATTAATTAACATTTCATTCTGAATAATATATTATTTCCCACAATAAAGCACAGTCCCGAAGTTGACAGGAATATTTTTCAGTTTATGAAGTTTTGCACCTGGGGTTTGTTATCTCAAAAGCCCAGTTTCAGCAGTTATGGCCCTTCACTTTGTTAGATGTCTCCAAAAGTATTCAAGTTATAGTCTCAGTTATTTAATCCTTTCCCACATATAGACGCCTCTGCAGCAGGCGACTTTTGAATACATTGCTCATGATTTCTCCCTTTGTCACAATGTATTCAACTTTCACTTTTAGAGATTTTTCCTCTAGATGTTTTTAAATTCGTCTGTTGTAGAATTGTTGTATGTGGGAAAGGGTTGACCAAGATATGATGGTGATTTTGTGATTATTATCATCATGAAGATTGGATGAAAAATGTGTTTTCTAAAGTGTTCAGATAATTTTTCTAAAATGCTGGGTTTTCCTTGAAACAAGCACGGAATTACACCCAACCAATCCCCCTGTTTAACCCTTTCTCACTTGTAGACGCATCTGCAGCAGACGACTTTAGAAAACATTGTGGCAATAGAGGAAATTTCTCCTTTTGCCACAATGTTTTCAACTATTAAACTCAAATTCATGGAGAGTTTTCACTCTTTTTGTATATAGGTTTTCAAAGTTGTCTGCTGCAGATTTGTTGTACGTGGGAGAGGGTTAAAAAGTTTGTCAAAATAGTGTTTTATGACGCTTTCAACAGTAATTTACTGGTACTACCAATATTGTTTATCCTGACACTGATGCATTAGTCGTCAATTGATTGATCTAACCCTTTCCCTAATATAGACGTTTGCTGACGCCTCTGCAGCAGACGGCTTTTCGAAAACATAGTGACAAAAGAAGAAATTGCAATTTCTCCTTTTGCCACAATGTTTTCAACTTTTAGTCATAGGTTATCCATTCAATAATATAGATTTTCTATTTTTTGACAAAATATGGTTCAAAGTCGTCTGCTGCAGAATTGATTTATGAGCGAAAGGGTTAAACAGCCCTGAGGACCTAGGTGAAAAGCCATTACTACCAGTTTCAATGACTTGGCCAAGGATGGAAGCCTGATATTCCGCTCCCAATGCAGAAACTCAACTCTAACACTATGGAGAAGGGAAAGAGTATGGAATATATATTGATCAAGAGTTGTTGCAAGATGCAGCAGTTTGATGTTAGCGTGGGAATCAGCATTTTATGGCTAAAGAAATACTGTTAGATTCGAAAAACACGAAACCCACTTTTAAATATATGATATAAATATATGATAACAATAGTTTTTTAGTTAAATACGTAAAACCAAAACAAAAATTCATTTTCCAAACCTCTCCCAAATTATTGTAAACATTTGTCTGCGCATGCTCGTCCTTTTTTTCCCTCAATATATTCTTAAAATCGCAAAATTTAGCACAATAACTTCTGAAAATATTCCTATTTTCCTGTAATTAAAACCCCCGGTGGTTCCCAGTGATGTTACATAGACGCCGCTCTGGTATACTGCTTGTGTTCAGTTGTGGGACTTCAGGTCGAAGCCAAGAGAAAAGAGGGAGAAATGTAACGGGAACAGGTATAAATATCACTTCTACAGTATTGCTTTAGAAGCCGGGTTTAATAGCAACGTTGTTAAAGTGGTTAACCTTTTCGTAAAGTTAAGCAACGTTCATTGCGGTTAGTGCCTGGATGGGTGACCTGCGATGGCTTAATGCCGGTACACGTTAAACTATGGTTTTAATTTACATTTTAATTATAAAACAAGAGGCCAATGAGGGCCTATGCTCTACTGGCATTGATCTGGCTTGTTTCAAAAGGAACCAATATGTCATCAATATTCAAATACCATCTAAGTTTGGTGAAGATCAGATAGTAAATGGAAGCTCTATTGTGTTCACAAGCTCTATCATAGCAATTTTGACAATTTCAAGGGCCATAATCCAGCCATGCATGGGCAGATCTGGCTGGTTTTCGAAAGGAACCAGGCTCTCATGGATATCTAACTACTGTATAAGTTTGGTTGAGATACAATCAAAAGTGAAGACTGTATCATGTTAACAAGCTCTTTTATAGCAATTTTGACCATTTAAAGGGCCATAATCCAGTCATGCATGGGCGGATCTGGCTGGTTTTCGAAAGGAACCTGAAGACTGCATCGTGTTAACAAGAAATTGTTTACGGACGCACGCACGCACGACAGACAAATCGCCACAACATAAGCCCTGCTGGCCTTTGGCCAGTAGAGCTAAAAATTACTCGCATACAAACTCGAACTAGAACCAGTCTAGTGACGAACTGATGCGGAAATATCCGTGAGCTGATGGTAAAATACGGCGCATGCGCGATCAAGATGATTTACACGGCGCATGCGCAAGTCCATTGTCTCAGTGACAGTTTTTTCACAACCAATATATGCACTGGTGCCGAGGCACCAGCGCAATGAACAAAAGATATACTTTATGGCTTTGGTATATCACAGTCGTATTGTTATCGCATACAAACTTTGGCGATGCAGATGAATATTTACACCAGCATTCAAAACGGCTTTCTAATTCATAAAATTAAAGCACATGAACAAAGACTAAATAATGTTAATATATATATATATATATAAAATTATAATATACCAGTAAGCATTTTTTAATAAATCAAGTATTCTTTTTCCATCTATCACACCAGATTTCTTCTGATCTTCAATACAATGGCAAGTCTCAACCACTTCTCAATGTTTTTAACCCTTTTCCACATACTGACATTTTCTGATGCCTCTGCAGCAGACGAATTTTGAAGACATTTTGACAAACGGAGAAATTGCTGAAATTAAGCAATTTCTCCTTTTGCCATAACGTTTTCAAATTTTTTTCTGTGTTTTTGCCTAGATAATTTCAAAGTCATTTGCAGCAGATTCTAGCTATTGTTTTTCTCAAATGTTTTCAAGTATAAAAACCCAAATATTTTATAGTGTAAAGGGTTACTTGAAAATGACATGAAGAGAGCAAACCAAATCCAATACATGTACCTGATAATAACAATTTCCATATCAAAATCTCTTTTCTAAAACAAAACAATTTCAGCCGCCACGCGAGAAAACCAACATTGTGGACTCGGCATAAAGTATCGACCCGGATTAGCCTAAACATGCCGCACAGGCTTACCCGGATAAACACTTTTCGCCTCCTGAGGAATTTCTGTTTCAGGAATCATTACGGACTGTGCAGGCTGATCTGGGTCAATACATTACGCAGAGACAATAATGTTGGTTTTCTCGCGGGACGGCTCATTTATGATTGAAAGACTTTAGAATAATACCTCGTCAATATACAATAATAATACAAACACAATTTATATATGTGCTACCAAAAACAAGTAGTACAAATGAGAAATCTAGTGTGTTAAAACAGGTTTTCTAGCTATTTGTTAATAGACCATGTTTTTTTACCCTTTCCCACATACAGCAAAACTGCAGCAAACAACTTTGGAAACATTTAAGCAACAAGATGCCCACAGGCAACATGTCGAGCCCATTTCAAAGGTTTTGTCACAGACATAGTGCTCTTCCATGCAATTGCAACACAGACTGACAAAGAGTTGACCTGAATAGCTGTTAATTAAGGGCCTTCTGCGATACTGAAGTGGTTGTAAATTGTCAAAAGTACAATAACCCAATAGTTTATTTTTATTTTTGAGAAACCATATTATTCTGAAGTTTAACATACATCATTTTAGTTTTGTTCATGACATTTTACACACCTACATATGTATTGTAAGACACATGTTCTTATCCTCATTAAATAATAAATCCCTAAACTGATTTTCTTTTGAATAATGGAATATTTTGCGATTTGCTACTTCAATCCCACTTCTGAAATGTGGACATTAATTATGTAGAGAAGTGTTGTCAGTAGTGGACAAAAAAAACATAGGAAACCACAGGAAAGTGAGTTTTTGCTTTGAGCTTGTTAATAAGTTAACCAAACAAATAATTGTAGCTGATACAAATTCCAACTTAAGAACAGTAATGACAAAAATTGTCTGCTGCATATGCGTCAAAATGCATCTACAAGTGGGAAAGAGTTAAAAGTTTTTTTCACGTCTGCCATCATCACCTCATCATGGTGAACATGTGAGCCCAGTAACTTGGGAGTCCTACGATGCATTGTTTCTCCTTTTAACCTTTGACCTTTAAGGTTCAGGCCTGTGTCTTGCGTGTGACACTGTGCCTTATCATGGTGAACGTAAATGCCCAGTAACTTGGGAATCCTATGATGCATGGTTGAGAGGTGGACCGGACAAGGTACAGTTCTATCAAACAGTACTCCTTTTTTATCTTTGACCTCTAAGTGTGACCTTGACATTGGAGGTACAGGCCTGGGTCTTGTGCACGTCACGCAACCTCATCTTGGTGAACGTTTGTGCCAAGTTTCTTTGAAATCCTATGATGCATGGTTAAGATGCAGGCCATACAAGGTTCGGGCTCGACAAAAATAGAGGGAAATTTCTATAAATGGGAAAACAATTATAGAATAAAGCTGAAAAATTTATTCATAAGGGAGGAATTACTCATTGTGAGCAATTTCAACTTTTAGCAAGCACAATGTTTTCATAAGTCACCAATTTCTAGTTAAATGTTCCCGTTTCCCATAAAGTTTTAAAAAGTAGTCTGTATCATTAAAAGGGTAGGGTTACTTTCATTCTTTAATTATTTTTCTTATTAAATAAATTTTAAGTAGAATTCTTTTAAAACATATGACAAAAGAATTAAAAATCCCTATAAATTAAAATATAATATTTAGCTAGACTAATTGAAGAATAATGAGAGCTTCACTTATTGCCCCGGCGTCAGCGTCCAGTTAAAGTTCATAAGTACTTGAGCTAGGGCTTTCATATTTGGAATAATATATCTATAGGTGCTACCTATTTACGAAAAAAACGCAAGATAATTATAAACAAAAATTAAAGAGCATACTTTGGCCATAAACAATGATTTATAAGTAATTGACTAGACGATAATAATGTAAATGTCATGTTTCTTGCATTATCAAAACATATTTGGAATTCGTATTGCTGTCGTCTATTATAACGAACAGAAAGTAACAAAGTAAAGACTTTCAGAAAATCAAGGAATACATTTATAATGAATGAGGTTGAAACATGAGTGTCAAGATGATCCTTAATCGATCACCTGCATTATGGTAAAGAAGCAAATAGATCAGCCCTTTTCTGATGCCACCTGGCGACTGCCTTTTTCAACCAGTCAATATGACTGGAACAAATTATGTAAGGGGTCACATTTCTGCTAAACCCTTTCCCTATTAGAGACGGTTTCTGAGACCTTTGCAACAAATGATTTAGGAAAAGATTGTCGCCAAAAGAACAATTGCTCCTTATGAGAAAGTTATCCTTTTGCCACAATGTTTGATAAATAATTATACTTTGAATGAGTGAGTCAATAGCTCATGTATAGGAATTTGGGATCTTTCATATTGATACCACTTTTTTTGCGGGAAACCACGTCGCTCCATTGACGTTACGCCAAGATGAAGTGTTACGGAAATGACGTCACATCCTTCTTTGGCTACGATACAGTCAAAAATAAGGTTCGGGCGTAAGAAGACTAATGCTGTCGTTTTTTTGACGAACGGGAAAACATATTTCTTACAGAGTTCCCTTTATTTTTAACTTTTCGTACAAATGTTAATTCCCAAATAAAACAGCACTTTAATGATCTTAAATATCGATTTAAAAAAAAATGATTAAAAAGACGACAATAATTTTCGAATTGCGGCTTCTACAGTGTTAACAAGATTTCCCTTCCATTTGGCCTAGTGACCTAGTTTCTGACCCAATATGACCCATATTCGAACTTGACCTAGATATTTTCAAGACAAACATTCTGACAAAATTTCAAACTGAAGCAAAAATTGAGGCCTCTGGGTGTTAACAAGATTTTCCTTTAATTTGACCTAGTGACCTACTTTTTGACCCGACATGACTCATGTTCATACTTTACCTACATATCATCAAGACAAACATTCTGATCAAGTTTCAACATGCTCAAGTTGAAAATGTGGCCTCCAGAGTGTTAACAAGATTTCCCTTCAATTTGACCTAGTTTTTGACCTCATATGGCCCAGTTTCGAACTTGTCCAAGAGTTGATGGAGATGAATGTTCTGGTAAACTTTCATGAAGATAGGATGCAAAATGTAGCCTGTAGTGAGTTAACAAGCTGAAATACCAATTCACTTTTTTGTCAAAACCATTACAGATATTGCTTTGAAACTTACAACATTATTCACCATCATAACCTCCATCAACAGACAAGAGTACATAACTCTGTCAAGGTTTTTGTAAAAATTATGGCCCTTTTCGACTTAGAGACTTGGTTAAGTTTTTTGTTTCAATTCACTTTTTTGTCAACAGACAAGAGTAGATAACTGTGTCAAGGTTTTTGTAAGAATTATGGCCCCTTTTTTGCCTTAGAATTTTGGTTCAGTTTTTTGTACCAATTCACTTTTTTCCAAACTATTACAGATATTGCTTTGAAACTTAAACACCTTTTCGCCATCATTGCCTTAAGCAACAGACAAGAGTACATAACTCTGTCCATGATTTTGTAAGAATTATGGCCCTTTTTCGCCTTAGAATTTTTGTTAAGTTTTTCGTACCACCCAACTTTTTTTCAAAAGCATTAGAGATATAGTTTATACACTTACAATACTTATTTACCATCATTACCTCCATCAACAGACAAGAGTACATAACTCTGTCATGATTTTTGGATGATTTTGAGAATTTGAGATAAATTCATAATTTTTTGTTATATTCATTTGTAATTGTGATCATTCATTTATCAAATACAGGTCTTCAACATATCAAATGGGTTTTGGGGTCAAACATTTGGAAAACTTTTTTATAAGGTATTGCTATTTTTGGACTCAGTCAGTTTTAACATTTGTGTTAAGCTCAACGTTAAAGTTTTGTTTTTAGCTCAACTATTCGAAGAATAATGAAGGCTTTACTACTCGCCATGGTGTTGGCGTCCGGTTAATGTTTTAGGGCAAGCTGGCATTTTCATTTATAACTCCAATACCCTTCATTCAAATCACTTCATATTTCACACATTTGTTCAGGACCATCGCACAATTAGGTTAGCTAACTCCATTGTATCCTTAATATGGAGTAATGGCCCTTGATTGACTTACGAATTGTTTTTTAAATTATATATATTTAAATGTATGTATTTATATTCATAGTACTTAAGTGCAATATCATGAAATAGTGCTCTATGTGAATAAGCGGCATATAGTCAAGTGCACTGTTCTCGGACAGCTCTTGTTAAAATCATTGTGAACAATTTCTCAGTTTACCACAATGTTTTAAATAGTCATCTGCATGTTGGAAAAGTTTAAAACAGATCAACCGCTATAGAACAACAAGCCTGAAGCCTATAGTGACATAATGATTTTACCTGTGCTAGATGTAGCTATTCAGAGGTCATTCTTCCTCTGCAACAACATCATACACTGCAATATAATCACTCTCGAAGCTGGTCACAACTAACTCATTGGAGATGCTGTCAAAGCAGATTGAAGAAGGGTAGGTAAGGGTGCTATGTGGTTTAAGTAGACTGTACAGGACATTCTCTCCCTTGGCATCAACAGCAATGATACTGTTACCTCCACTGACAAATACGCATCCGTCAATACCAGCACACACGCCACAAGCACCATGTAGTAAACTGTTGCACAGTGTATTCAAATATTTACCATGCATGTCGAGCGTAACAAGACCTTTGTCCAGGTCTGCCACGTAGACCTGTTCACCATTTCCTGTGGCAATGTGTCTTGTCTTGGAAAAGATGTCCTCCCCAGAATCATGGCTTTCTATTCTGTTAACAAAACCTCCTTTATGTCCATAAATGTAAACACTTTTTGCATAGTCTGAGACATAAAAGTAGTTTGAATTAGATGCAAGTCCATAACAGTAGTGATTTAGAACAAGTTGTCCAGATTTTGATGGTGCTATTTCTTGATTTGCCACAGACAAAAACTGAACAGAATTACTGCTCAGTGATATCATAGCCTCTTCTTCAATGGTACAAGCTGATCGTGGGTAGCCTTCAAATTTGAAATGTTGCATAACTTTGTATGATTTGTCGAGCAAGTGCAGTTTCTGGGTCCAGTTATCAACTACAATCAAGAACTGATTCGGTAGTTTACAAGCAGAAAATAGGCACCCATCTTCATGACTCGAGGACATTCCTGTCTTGTGTTCTCGCTTATTTTGACAACTAAACTGTTTTGGTTTTAATTTCCAGCCTCTGGCAGCCATGACTTCACTAACTTGGGAAGGGTACTGGACCTCTTTAAAGGTACAAAGTTCGGCGATGTTGGATAAAACTTCATCTAAATCGGGACTTACTTCCATGGTCGTTATTTTGCACACTTGATCAACAAACTTCTGCAACTCTGGTTCAATATTAGTGTTAAGTTCAGCTTTGCAAAGTTTCATATCAATGAAAGCCTGAGCTTCATTACTTGAGACATTCACTACCATCTTCTGCTGTAAGTGATTCGTTATTTCTCTTAGTCTGTCGCAAGTTCTTATCTTCTCTGCAATGTCTGTAGTCTCAGAGTCATTGATTTTATTCAAATCATCAGTTACTTTCTCATCTAGTTTATCAAAAGCATCATCAATTGTACGTCTCAAGGTATTCATGGAACTTCTAAAATCAGTTTCAGACTTCTTCAGTTTATCATGAAGCTCTTTCTGTTCATCTACCAGGTCATCGACTATCTTAATGACATCTGCTATATCCTCTTGAACCCTTTCAAATTCATCAGACTTGGAAACATCTTTACATACTGATAGTATGTACATCAGTTCGGAACAGTTTCTGGAATTAATTGAAATCACATTTTTTTTCAACCTTTTCCCACACATAGACTTATTTCGATGCATCTGAAGGCCACAATGTTTTCAATTCTGTTAAATAGTTATACTGTTATCTACAGAGATTTTCAATATTTCAGTCTAGATGTTTTCAATGATGCCTGCTGCTGATTTGTTTTATGTGGGAAAGAGCCAACTCTGGTTTTCTATGAGCAAATTAAACTTTGTGACTGATAGTTTAGTGAAGACTAAAAATGTATTAACCCTTTCCCACCTGCATACACATTTTGACGCAATAGCAGCAGACGACTTTTGAAAACATTGTGGCTAAAGGTGAAATGCTCATGATGAGCAATTTCTCCTTTGGCCACAATGTTTTCAACTTTTTTTAACAATTAAGTTATCTTTTATGGATATTTTTCAGGCTTTTGTCACTATATTTTCAAAGTTGTCTGCTGATGTAAATTGACCATGTTATCTTTTCATCATGCGACAGTTCAATACACACTGACTATACAGAAACCCCGAGTTGAACCCTTTGAAGCAGATCAATGTCAATGATGTTGAGGGAAAATGTAGAAACTGTTTAGAATTTGCTATGAGCAAATATAAGCAATTTCTCCTTTTTCCCCACAATGTTTCACTCTGTTTTTAAATTTATACTTGCAGGTTTTCCATCAGTTTTTTTTCTCAATTTAGCACACTGGGCATGTGCTTTACCAAGTGACATAACAGGTTCACTTACACACTTAAGTGACTTTCCTTCAACCTGTTAACAAGATTCAAATCATATCAATAGTTTGATTAGAATAAACTTTATCCTTTTTCATCAGATGTTTTTAATGATATAATTTGAATGAAAAAAGGGCATCGCCAATGATACAAATCCCCTTGCAGGGTTATTTCATACAGCTGTATTAAAGTCACTGTGACCTTTGACCTAGATCAGTGAAACGGGAACCCATCCAAGCTCACTTTACAAAAAACCAGTGTATGAGTTAACGAGGAAAGTGCTACAGTGATAAAGTTGTTTCATACAGACACATTATAGACCTTGACCTTGACCTTCAAACATAGCTTGGAAAAATGTGAACCCCTCTAGACTCTATTGACACTGAACCAGGGTATGGAATATCAAGGAATTCCGTCCACAAATGAAAGTGCTAGATCCATTAAGTCGTTTTATACAACTGTATTATCGTCATTGTTGGCTTAAACTTTAACGTATGACAGTGGAATGCGAACTTGTACACACAGAGATAATTAAAAAAGAAAGGCCATGATGGCCCCGGCCCTGGATCGGTCACCTGATATTTTTTTTTTTTCACTTAAGCTATATAATACAGACCAATCAACTTGGCTTGAAGGAATCTGATAACGTGTCACCCTAGGAACATTTCTACAAAATTATTTGAAAATCGGCCAGACACTTTTGGAGGAGAAGATTTTTTAAGTTTTCACTATAGTCATATAATGCAAAATAGCCCTGCCCACTGGCCGCCATGTTTTTTGACCAATCAACATGGTTTGAAGGAATCTGAATAGAACATTTCTACAAAATTATTTGAAAATCGGCCTGACACTTTCGGAGAAGAAGATTTTTTAAGTTTTCACTATAGCCATATAAGGCAAAAAAGCCCCGGCCCCCACTGGCAGCCATGTTTTTTCGACCAATCCACATGGCTTGAAGGAATCTGATAGAGGGTCATCCAAGGAACATTTCTACAAAATGATTTGAAAATCCGCCTGACACTTTCGGAGGAGAAGATTTTTTAAGTTTTCACTATAGCCATATAATGCAAAATAGCCCCGCCCCCCTGGTGGCCATGTTTTTCCACCAATCAACATGGCTTGAAGGAATATGATAGTGGGTCATCCAAGGAACATTTCTACAAAATTATTTGAAAATCTGCCAAACAGTTTGGGAGAAGAAGAATTTTGAAGTTTTTTTTCATTTCATTGCCATGGAAACCAGAATTCTGCATGGATCCCAAAAATGTGAAGGACATCTGGTGAGGTCATTGAGAGGATGCTTTATGTGAAGTTTCCAAATTGACCCACTGGTTACTGAGGAGAAGAAGTTGACGGACGACGCGACGGATACCGGACAAAAGGCGATCACAATAACTCACCTTGAGCAAAGCTCAGGTGAGCTAAAAACATATGATTTAAGTTTCGTAAGAGTCAGATAAAAGATAAGGGTTCAAGAGTGATGATGTCATTTGGTACAACTAACAAAAGACGCTGTAACGTGTTGAAATGCGAAGTTGTACAATAGGCGATGCTAGTGAACATGAGTGTTAATTAAGTTTCATAACACAAATGGATAAGAAATTAAGTTGCTTGAGGGTTTATGTCATTTCGTACCGATGTATAATAGTCAATGTGACCTTGACCTTTGACTTAGGTCAGTGAAACGTGAACTCGAACAAGAGGCGGTGTTGTGTTAAGTTTCATTATAATCAGATAAAAAATAAAGTCGCTAGAAAGATGACATAGTATGGCACAGAAGAATAATAGTCAACATGACCTTGACCTTTGACCAAGGTCAGTGAAAGGCGGTCCCCTGCAGGAAGTGATGCTTTTGTACTTATATATTTACTTTCCTAACAATCTGATAAGAAATAAAGGCGCTAGAGTGACTTATTATAGTCACTGTGACCTTGACCTTTGACCTCGGTCAATGAAACGTGAACTTGAACAAGAGGCGGTGTTGTGTTAAGTTTCATTACAATCAGATAAAAAACAAATTTGCTAGAAAGATGCCATAGTATGGCACAGGCGTATAAAAGTCAAAGTGACCTTGACCTTTGACAGAGGTCAGCGAAAGACGGACTCCTTCAGGAAGTGATGCTTGTGTACTTATATATTTACTTTCCTAATAATCTGATAAGAAATAAAGGCGCTAGAGCGATCATGTCATTTCGCTCAGACTAATTAATCACTGTGACCTTGACCTTAGACCTAGGTCAATGAAATGTTAATTCGAACAAGAGGCCGTGTCGTGTTAAGTTTCATTACAATCAGATCAATAACAAAGTCGCTGGAAAGATGACAATAGCACAGATGGCACAGGCTTATAATTGTCAACGTGACCTTGACCTTTGACGGAGGTCAGTGAAAGGCGGACCCCTTCCAGAAGTGATGCTTGTGTACTTATACATTTACTTTCCTAACAATCTGATATGAAATAAAGGCGCTAGACTTATTATAGTCTCTGTGACCGTATGGGCGGATCTCTTTATACCCTCGAAGACCTGGTCACAAGGGGATAACAAATACTGTCAAAGTAAGTAAATTAACCCTTTCCACACATACATCTGCAGCAGATGACTTTTAAAACATCTATGAATTAATGTTTAATTAATGGAAAGAGTTAAAACATTGTGGAAAAAATCACGAGTACTGGTTAAGTCTCCAGGAAGCAGATACCAAGTGTGATTAATATAAGCTAAAAGCTTGTTTGGCAATCCATGTATAGTAAATAAATTTAAACTTAAAGGAGAAATTTCTTGTTTTGCCACAATGTATTCAAAAGCCTTCTGCTGCAGAGACTTCAGAAAGCGTCTATATGTAAGAAAGAGTTAACCATTTCCCACATACGACGCATCTGAAGCAGATAACTTTGAAAATGGCTTAACTATACATGGAAACTCTCTGTAAACGAAAGTATAATAATTGGAGTTGAAAACATAATGGCATAAGAAGAAATTGCTCATCAGCAAGCGTCTGTATGTGGGAATGAGTAAACAGGATAAAAACTATACCTATGTTCCAGAGCTACACACACATGACAGCACAGTGCATTGTGTTTCTTACAAAACATCTTCACGATCTCATCTGAGTGATTTGTGCATTTCTGGGTGGGCTGCTCGGTACCAGTGGAACGACGCCTTCCCCAGTTCTGCCTGTCTGAATTTCCAAGTACATCATGACCTGTTGTAAATCTACTATGTTGCACACCACATTTTTGACACAGGTATTTGTCGCAATCAGCACAATACTTTATGGCTTCCACATGATTGTTATCCTCTTCGCATGGGGTGCATGTGTTCTCGAAATCTTCCTCATGCCCATATTTAAGAGTATCGCTCAATTTCTGTTCTTGTGCCATGTCCTAAAATTGAAAATAAAAATTATTAGATTGATAACATGCTTTTTAGGGAATTATTGAGAAATAACAAATATTTATATCATAAATGACGTCGCCAGCGTGAAATAACGTCATTCTATATTTTTCGGTATATAACTAGTGTAATAACAATGCTACAGTACGTAATGTCATAATGAAAAACATTGAAAATGACCGTGCTATATAGCGACGTTATATATATTTTGCGCTAATAATCATCGAATTGGAATTTATGATATAAATAGAATATAACATTCGTGGTCATGCAATACAAAATTTCATTAAACTTGTTGAATAAAATGTCGTATTGAATGACCACTCATGTAATATCCTCTATATATACCTGATTTATTCGCTGTTTCAAAGAGTTTTGAGTAGTTTATCCTTTTTCATTTATATGTTTACAATCATTTAACCCTTTCCCTCATACGACAATTCTGCAGCAGACGACTTTGAACGTATTTTGTCAAAACATAGAAAATCTCCATAATTAAATGGATAACCTATGACAAAAAGTGGAAAACAATGTGGCAAAAGGAGAAATTGCACGTTTTGTGCAATTTCTTCTTTTGTCACTATGTTTTCAAAAAGCCGTCTGCTGCAGAGGTGTCAGAAAGCGTCTATATGAGGGAAAGGGTTAAAGTATACTTCTATTCTTTCTAAACACAAATTGACTATCTGATAGTAGGTTTAGTCTCAATAAATCGTCGTTACATATTGCATTGTAATAGGATGCGAACAGTCAAAATAAAAAATCGCATTCCTAGTACGGAAACCTGGACTAATAGTAGGTTATGTCTAGACATGTGATTTACAATTTCTTCTCTAATATTTTGCTCAAGTAATTTACAAATTACAGAGGTAAGTGAAACTGGTCTATAATTTCCTGGTTCAGATTTATTTCCTTTCTTGAAAATACATGTTATATTCGCTTTTTTCCAGTCCAATGGAACTGTTCCAGTATCTAAAGTCTTACGGAATATATCACACAAAGGATGACAGTTATTTGTTCAACAGGACTTTGAAGTATTTAGTGATTTTAACTGTTTAAGTATTTTAAGTGGTTTGATATCAACGCGATTTATAAATTAAAGACTGGATAAGAGGCTGAGCACTCTTGATAAATTTAAATAAACAAAAAAAATATCCACAACATATACTAGATCTATAAAATATCTTTATAATTTTAATACATTGTAGTGAAAATCGTTTCATTTGCCTTCACTTACCGATAACTATTCTCTTCTAAGAGGGCGTTTCTTAGACTTTACAATATAGGATATATAGAGAAACCGAAAGTAGGTATGTTTATAAATGCACAGGAATGAATAAAGTATATCTGATTCCATTGAAATAATAATAATAAAAATAAATAATAGTATTATCGCTTACTAAAAATAAACATATCGGGTTGATGCAAATTTTTTTTCTAAAACTTCATCAAGATTTACATCGGTGCCATCCGTATTTAATTGGACGGCACGTACCTTCTAGTTTGGTTCCCTGCGTTTGGTTCCAGACTGTTATGTCGTCGCTTTTTGCCGTTGTAATCCGTAAAATATGCTTAAATTTTGTCCAATGAAAACACTCGACTCATTTAAAGTTTGGCAGAACGGTCCTTTGGTTCCCCGGATGAACAGTCTACACTTGCATCACTGTGTCGCAATGTAATTTCTCGGTAGATTGTTAAATAAACATGTTTCAATACAATCATAAGTCAAAAAAGAAAAGAAACAGAGAATAAAATGAAGTTAGTTAACCGAGATATCGACAAAAATGGTTGTGGGTAAGTGTCAAAAGCGAATCACCCTCTTCCATACTGAAACTGAAAGAGTACTACATCCTACATCTTCTTTTATTTTGTCATCTACCTCAGTAGCTCCACCTTAATCCACCGTTACACTGTTATTTATCGGCAACATAATTAACCCTATCTCACATACAACAAATCTGCAGCAGACAACTTTGAAAACATCTAGACCAAAAATAGGAAAATACTCTATAAATGAAAGTATAATAATTGAATAGAGTTGAAAACATTATCTTGTTTAAAGCAATTTCACATTTTGTCACAATATTTTCAAAAATCATCTGCCGCAGACGCGTCAAAAAGTGTCTGCTGCAGAAGCGTCAAAAAGCGTCTGTTTGTCGGTAAGGGTTAAGAAGATATGTCTACAGAAACAATCCCTTATACAAACTCTTTCACAAAGAGTTCATTCATCAAAAAATCATTTTATTTTCTATAGCATAGTGTTGGTATACTTATAAGTTGGTATACTTATAAAGAAGTTTTTATGATAAATAACTCGGGAACCCATCTTTGAAGACTATTTTTCATTATTGAATGACATTTAATTCATTTACAATTTTTATTCATAGAAACATCGTCCGTTTTTGGTAATAAGTATAACACATAAAAATACAATGCTTCAAAATAATAATAAGCTATGCATGTATAAATTTTCTAGCGGCCAAAAACAGATTTGACAAAGTTCTACGGTTCATGTAAGGATAACTCGTACTTTGACTTGTTTAAAAAATGGTAAAATGAGACATTTGATTCTATTACACTCTTGGTTTTTTTCCATCAATTTTGCAAACATGTGAGGGAATTTAAGGGAAGGATATGACAATATAATTTTCAGACTAAATTCAAACATTTGAAGTATTTTTCGTCATCGTAATCTGTTTACTATGCTTTTCCAAGTCAAGTATTTTAGATGCTGTAACATAATCTGTTACATGATAGGATTAACCCTTTCCCTCATATAGATGCTTTCTGATTCCTCAGCAGCATACAGCTTTTTGAAAACCAAGTGACAAAAGAAGAAATTGCTCAAAACGAGCAATTTTCATCTTTTGCCACAATGTTTTCCACTTTTAGTCATAGGTTATCCATTATATTATAGAGATATTCTATTTTTTGACAAAATATGTTCAAAGTCGTCTGCTGCAGAATTGTCATATGTGGGAAAGGGTTAACAAAAAATTAGTTGAGTTCTTATAATTATTAATCCATTGCATTGGTATTGGAATGTTTCTGTTACATAACTTTTGATAACTGCAGCAGACAACTTAAAAACATTCAAATGAGAAATTGCTCAAAATTTTAAAATTCTATCAAATTCATGCTTCCAATTTTCCAGATGTCTTGTTTTCATCCTCGGGGTGTTTTGCAAAGCAGACAATAGAACTTTTTGTTTGTCAGGTTAGCAGTTAACCTTTTCCCACATACAACAAATCTGCAGCAGACGACTTTGAAAACATCTGCTGCAGAGATGTTAGAAAGCGTTAACAAGGGTCAACTGTTTCCAGCATTACATACGCTTTCTGAGGCCTCTGCAGCAGACAACTTTTGAAAACATTATGGCAAATCAAGAAATTGCTCATGATGATTTACCTAGATGTTTTTAAAGTTGTCTGCTGCAGATTTGTTGTATGTGGGGAAGGGTTAAAGCCAATTGTTTGAGGAGTCAAGAGAAATTACCTGATAAATCTTTACAAATATATTCAGCGCATTTTGATTTTACCGTAAAATGTTTTAGATTATGTCTTAACCCGACACTCTTTGATGCATCTGCATCCAATCTTTGAAATAATTGTGGCAAATAGAACAATTTACCCTTTTGCCACAATGTTTTTAAGTCTATTCAATTATTATTCTTTAAGTCACAGAGATTTCCAAAGTTTTGAATAAATTTATTTAAATGTCACTGCTGTGGATTTGCTGTATGTAGGCAAGGCTTGAATTGTTAATGTCCATTGTACTAATTTTAACTTTTCCCCCATATTTCTTCTTCGAAAAGTTTAACCCTTTCCGTCATATAGACTCTTTCTGATACCTTTGCAGCAGAAAGCTTTTTGAAAACAAAGTGACTAAGAAGAAGTTGCTCAAAACAAGCAATTTCTCTTTTTGCCACAATGTTTTCCACTTTTAGTCAAAGGTTATCCATTCAATTATAGAGATTTTCTATTTGTTGACAAAATATGTTTCAAGTCGTCTGCTTCAGAATTGTTGTATGACGGAAAGGGTTTAAGATGGCATACTTGTATCAGGTTACGGGTAAATTTGTGTTTATTTTTATTTTTTTATCATTATTGTATGAAGGTGTGTCACCCTAATTCCTGATGAAGCAGAGGACATGTGGCACGCATACAACCTTGTCATGAAGGACGATACCTTGCGCTCAACTACAATCAGGTACAGAGCTAAGTAACCTTTTCCCAGACAACTTTTGAGGTCACTGCAACAGGTGACATATGATATGAAAACATTTTTGGAAAAGGAAATAATTCCTTTACCCACTATCAGGGACGTAGATAAGATCCTATCAACGTCCTTGCCACTATGTATATAAAATGTACATCTCAAAGTTCTATATAGATATAATAAAAATTTAAAAAAACACCCTCGGATGCTTTCAAATCATATTATTCTAGAAAAGAATGTTGATTTCACAGGATTGTTATAGTGCCTTTGTTGGAGTTGCACTCTTGACCCTTTCTGAGTTTAATCAAATAAAGAATCATCTCTAATACTCTACACTGCAACAGGTGACTTTCCCAGACAACGCTTGAGGCCACTGCAATAGGTGACTTTCCCAGATTACTTATACGGTCACTGTAACAGGTTAACATTATTGTTAAAGGAAATGAATCCCTTATCATACAACTTTTCATTTTGCTTTTCCCTATTTATATTAAAGTTCTCAGATATAATTTAAAAAATAACATTCTCGGATGCTTTCAAAGAATACTAGACAAAAATGAAGATTTCACAGAAATGTACAGAAGAACAAATCAGCTGGAAATTTTATAGTGCCTTTGGTGGACCTTTTCTGACATACAAGAAATAAAGAATCATCTTGAAAAGACAATTCATTTGAGAATTACAATATTGGTTGATATTTGGTTACCCAGGCAGAGCTCTAGATAAGGAGCGATTTGCATGTTCTAAAAACCTTATTTGACCCTCTAACCCTATGTTGTGGGTACTTAAAAGAATCGTCTCAGTGAGATGATTCTTTTAAGTACACACAACATAGGGTTTGCTTTAATAATAAGAGAGAAATGATAAATCCGGTGATCACTATAGTCTTGCCTTTTCAGAAAAGTACAGAATGAATCGGCCACTGGCAGTGTCAGTGTTAACAAGGTCCGAACCACGCTCACAATCCGGATAGAGACAATCGACTTTGATACACAGGGCTGCGTGCTGCGTGTCAAAGGCAGAAATATAACAGAAAACCAGTATGTGAAAGTAAGTAAGCAGATTAAACCCTTTTATCTGAAATAGAGAAGATATTAAACACAGGGCTGTGTGTTATACCTTTCCCAAGTGTTTTTTTGCCTAGATGTTTTGAATGCTGTCTGCTGTTGTTTTATTGTATGTGGGAAAGCATCAAAAACATGAAATACACCCTAATATCTAGAGATTTCATACCGCTGTGGTGTAATGGTAGAGGTCAAGGGTTTGATTCCTGGTCTGGTCATACCAAAGACTTTAAAAATGGTAGAAATGCCAGCCCTCCTTGGCGCTTACGGTTGCGGGGTTAGCGTTACAATTGACTTGCTGGTGTCAAGATAAATGGACCAGGCAGTAGTACTAGTAACGTACACAGGAAACGCTGTGATATAACTGAAGATTTGTTGAAAGCGGCATAAACCACCAATCAATTAATTATTATTTTACAGATGGGGGCTTACCACACATTAGACTTGGAAATGAACAGAAAGTTTACCCTGGGTAAACAAGAATGGGATTCTGTTGCTTTGGAAAGAATTGGTATGAGTATGAATTTTAGCTTTTGTTAAATTGATTTGAGACCCTACCAAATTAACTTCTTACCTGCTTTGAAAACATTTGATGAGAAATATATTAATATAGTTATTTTTATAGTGAGTTCATAACATTATGGAAAGAGCAGAAATTGCTTTATATCACATTTTTGGCAGCAAAGGTGTCCAAGTTGGCTGTATCAGCAGAAGGTTTATATATCTTTCAGTGCAAATCTGGTTATGATAAGTTTTTTGAATGGATATATAAGGGTTTCAATATGACCTTGAAATTTGTTAAAAAGTCCTTCAACATTTTCCTGATACAGATGCATTTTGAAATTTTAGATTGCATTGTGGAAAAAGGAGAGATTTCTGGAAATGAACAATTTCTCCTCAACAAAGTTTTTATCTTTGTATCAAAAACTTTCATTTGTCAAAATGAAAATCCTCAGAAGTTTTCAAAGCAGACAACTTTTAAATCCCACAGCAGGTGCACAAACGCGGTCTTAGTTGGTTTAAAGTGTGGCTAAGACAAAAGAAAACACTTTAAATAGCAGTGAATTCATTTTGGGTCAAATTCAGTATGAATATGCATATTAGTTGAATATCAAAATTGGATCACTTGTATATGTACCTTGAACTCTGACCCCATTAAAAAAAAAAGGACTTGTTTTGGTCATGTCTTCTATGCTATCAACCCCAAAGATACCAAATTTGGTATGAAAATGCATCTTCAGACGAGGGTTTGTCATGAATGAAATTCAGACCTTTTTTACCTTGACCTAAGATTGAACTGAAAGAAATGGCTTGTATGAGCCATATTTTTAACTCTATAACACCTACAATAACCTAGTTATATGCATCTCAGGAAGATAGTGTTTCTGTGCCAAAAATACGTCACCGGGACCTTGACCTTCAACCCCACTGAAATTAAAAGCGATGGCATCTTCTTGCTGTGCATTTATTTTATCTTATCAAATTGCACATGACAACCAAAGCTTAGTTCTGCTATCAGAATGGTATATATCTTTATACCTAGTTACTACCCCTGTTTCTACAATATATATGGTTGGCTGATGTAAAGATCAATCTGAGACGACTATGAATATAAGTCATCTGCTGCTCTTAACCCTTTCCCTCATACGACAATTCTGCAGCAGACGACTTTGAACGTATTATGTCGAAACACAGAATATCTCCATAATTGAATGGATAACCTATGATGAAAAGTTGAAAACATTGTGGCAAAAGGAGAAATTGCACGTTTTGTGCAATTTCTTCTTTTGTCACTATGTTTTCAAAAAGCCGTCTGCTGCAGAGGCGTCTGAAAAGGTTAAGTCTTCAGGTGGGATAGGGTTAGTTTAAACTTATTTATTTTACATCAATAACGAAACAAGCTTTCAGCTTATATTAATCGGGCTCGATGTCTGCTACCTGGAGACTTAACTAGTACTCGCGCTGTAGGTGTGGAAAAATTCCAAAGTTCGAACCAGCTCATCACAGGATGCGAACCTGAGACCTTTGGTACAAGAGGCCGATATTCTACCACTGTACATCTGTCTTCCACATGAAGGATAGGGTTCAAGCCGCTTAGTAAGATTACTCTGGTCTTTCCTACAGAACTCTGTAAATGCTCCTTTCTTTATTCCATAGAGTTAGCCTGTGACCCTACACAGCATGCAGATCTGGCTGCCATAGTGATGCAAGAAGGCCTCGCCCATCTCTGTCTCATAACCCCAAACATGACCTTAGTGCGTGCCAAAATAGAAACCAATATACCCCGTAAACGAAAAGGAAGCTGCTCACAGCATGACAAGGTAAAAGCTTGATGTCCATTCTTAATACATGTTTAACTATAATTGCACGAAAGTAAGATTTACTTCAGGCAAACAAAAACTTTGTATGTGCCAGTTGGATTTAAATCACATTTTACGCTATATTGCTTGATAACACTTTCTTCTTTGGAAAATCCAAATAATAATTTACATTATCTAGATGATTGGCAAAACCACGATACACACTCAAGTCAACATCATAGACTTGTAAATACATTAAAGCTTAAGTTGGAGTCCTTGCTTCCTGAGGCATTTGTGCCACACCACTTCACTTGTAAATCAATAATACAAAATTTCTGCAGCAGCAAAGGAGAAATTTAGCCTTTTGGCACAATGTTTCCTACTCAGAATAACTGTTAGTCTATTCAATGATTATACATTTATTTTCTATATTTTTTGCATAGATGTTTTCAATTTCTTCTGCTGTAAATTTGTAGTATGTAGGAAAGGGTTAAGTAACCACAGCATAAAGTTAAAAGGTAAAATAAGGATTGAAAAATTATTCAAGAGCTCTGTCAGGTAGTTTGACAGCACGCTATGTAAATATTCATGATTTTACCATATGATTATGGTTTTTGGGTCCTTTTTTTTCCGAAGAAAAAAAGTCGGTCTATTGTGATACCCTTGGCTTTGTTGTTTTCACTAAACTTAAACTTTACCTCATTACTCAAAAAATGTTCAACATTATCTTATGAAACTTGGTACACATGTTCCTAGGAACAATACGCATGTCCATACCAAGTCACATAACTCTGGCTTTAATAATTATTCAGAAATGCCCTTTTTTCAACTAAGAAAAAAACAGATGAGTGTTGGCGTTCTTATTCAACATTGCATGTTTGTTACAAAAATAACACTTTATCTGATATTGAAGACTTTTGACAGCAGCATTAACCATTTGAAAATATAGTGGGAAAAGAAGAAGTTTCTCATTTCGAGCAGTTCCTCCATTTCTCTAAATTTTTATGATACTCCAATTTTATTACATAGATGTTTTTTAAAGCAGATAGGTCTAAAAATATCATATCATATAGCCCTTTCCCACATACAACAAATCTGCAGCAGGCAATTTTGAAAACATACCCAAAAAAAATTGGAAACTCCCTTTTAGATGAAAGTGCAATAATTGAATCGAGTTGAAAACATTGTGACAAAAGGAGAAATTACTTGTTTTGAGCAATTTCTTCTTTTGTCAACATGTTTTAAAAAGCCATCTGCTGCAGAGGTGTCGGAAATCGTCTATATGAGGGAAAGGGTTAAAGCAAATAGGTCTAAAAATATCATATCATATAGATGTATCTGACACCCTGCAGCAGATGACTTTTGAAAAAGATTTGGCAAAAAGAGAGATCGTTCAAACTGATTTTGTCACAATGTTTTCAACTTTTTTCAGTAATAATACTTATATTTTATAGAGTTTCCATAGTTTCACTAAAAAAGTTTTAACCCTTTCCCTCATACGACAAATCTGCAGCAGACAACTGAACATAATTTGTCAAAAAATTAAAAATCTCTATAATTGAATGGATATCCTAACTAAAGGCGGAAAACATTGTGGCAAAAGGAGAAATTGCTCGTATTGAGCAATTTCTTCTTTTGTCACTATGTTTTCAAAAAGCCGTCTGCTGCAGAGGCATCAGAAAGCGTCTATATGAGGGAAAGGGTTAAAGGTGTGTGTTGCAGAATTGTTGTATGTGGGAAAGTGTTATATAAAAGGAAGACAAGCAGAGTTGATTTTCACTTCAGGGTCTCACCAAGTTTTATGAACAGATCATTCAAGCTATATTGCGGCATGTGAACTTTGATAGTAAGTAAACCTACAAACACCTGTAGATTCCATCAGAATTGATGTAGGAAATGTGTTTGAAGATGGATTTTTTGAGGTTTAATTTTGTTTTCAACAGTTTCTATCATATCCCCTGGCATCTGACTACAATATGAGAAGTACTCTAAGGAAAGCAAACGTAATTATTACATGTGTGGTAAAAGACCTGCATGAGCTTATGGTGACATAAAGGGATGTATTCTCCGTCTGTTTGTTCAGCACACTTTCACTTTCAGACTTATTCGCCTCTGCAGCAGACGGCTTTTTGAAAACATGGCGACGAAAGTAGAAATTGCTCAAAACAATAAATTTCTCCTTTTATTGCCATGTTTTCAACTCGATTCATTTATTGTACTTTCATTTAACCCTTTCCCTCATATGACATTTCTGCAGCAGTCGACTATGAACATATTTTGACAAAAAATCAAAAATGTCTATAATTGAATGGATAACCTATGACTAAAAGTGGAAAACATTGTGGTAAAAGGAGAAATTGCTTGTTTTGAGCAATTTCTTCTTTTGTCACTATGTTTTCAAAAAGCTGTCTGCTGCAGAGGCATCAGAAAGTGTCTATATGAGGGAAAGGGTTAAAGGGAGTTCCAAAATGTATTTGTGGTATGAGGGAAAGGGATAAGGAGAGTACTATTTTCATTCATTTCCTGAAATGTTCTTAATATGTGATATCATATTAGACATGTGTAACTTAAAATTGATAATGTTGGAAAGAAGTAACTAAACTAATGTTAGCAGACCTATGAGCTCTTATTTATTGTTTAACCCTTTCCCTATTATAGAAGCTTTCTGATGCCTCTGCAGCAGGCGGCTTTTTGAAAACATAGTGACAAAAGAAGAAATTGCTCAAAAAAAGCAATTTCTCCTTTTGCCACAATGTTTTCCTCTTTTTGTCATAGGTTATCCATTCAATTATGGAGATTTTCTATGTTTTGATAAAATATGTTCAAAGTCGTCTGCTGCAGAATTGTTGTATGATGGAAAGGGTTAAGAAGATTTCTCTGTGACAATAATGTCAATATTATGTCAGTCAATTGATTGATTGGAGTTTAACACCGTTTTAAACAAAAAATCGGTCATATCATGCAGCCAGTTCACCTACTCATGTGTTTCCTGGCTTTCTCACACCAGTACTCCACACAACAAACTTTCCAAGCAACTAGCTGCCTATCCACATAGACTGTAAGCCCAATGTTTGAAGATGTCGGACAAAGTATTAAAACTCTGTTGTATCTGAAACATGACATTTTTAGCTCGACTTTTGAAAAAACGAGAGATACTGTCATGACCCTGGCGTTGTCGTCGTCCGGTTAAGGTTTTTTGTTCAGCTCAGCTTTTTTTCTGGCGGCAGCATGGTCGTCCGGTTAAGGTTTTTTGTTCAGCTCAGCTTTTTTTCTGGCGGCAGCATGGTGGTCGTCCGGTTAAGGTTTTTTGTTCAGCTCAGGTTTTTTTCTGTTTTCTATCAGTCAAGCGTCTGTGCCGTACGCGGTGCTCTTGTTACCATTAAATCTATATATACGTAGAGATTGGAACCAGATTACATTCCCAATTACCTTTTGTAAAATAAAATTATGAAAAAAAAGCATTAAATTTTATCAACTAGAAAAAAATGAATATAAATATGTACATGATTTTGTTTCAGTTGTAAAGTGTGTACTTGTAGCTAGTCCTGGATTTGTTAAAGTAAGTCATAAAAGTATTCATGGTTGTATGCTTAAAAAATATCTGAAAAAAGTATTGTTAAGATCAGAAAATTTGAAGTCACATGATACAGAGTTCATTGTGGAAAAAGGAGAAATTTGTTGAAAATGAGCCATTTCCCTTTCTCTTTTCCTACAATGTTTTCAACTCTCTATAAATAATTGTTCTTTCGATATTCCAATTTTTTTTCTTCATGTTTTCCTTAAATGAGACCAAAGATAATGCAAAGGTCATATTCTGATTTGGAAATTGCTAAAGGCTGTTATTACAGTATTTGCAATCACTTAACCCTTCCCCCATATAGACTCTTTCTGATGCCTCTGCAGCAGACAGCTTTTTGAAAAAACATTGTGACAAAAGAAGAAATGACAAAACGAGCAATTTCTCCTTTTGCCACAATGTTTTCACTTTTAGCCATAGGTTATTCATTCAATTAAAGATATTTTCTATTTGTTGACAAAATATGTTCAAAGTCGTCTGCTGCAGAATTGTTAAATGAAGGAAAGGGTTGACCCTTTCCTGAAGGCAGACAAATTTTGAAGCATCTGCAGCAGATGATTGAAAATATTGTGGCAAAAGTAGAAATTGCACAGCATGATCCAAGATTTTCAACTCGCTTCAGTATTATCAGACTTTCATTCATCAAGATTTTCCATATTTTCGATTAAGCATTTTTAAGTCATCAGCTACAGATTTGTTGTATTTGGGAAACGGTTAAGGCCCTTTTGTCGATATTCCTTTCCCACTAATAGATGCTTCCTGACACCTCTGCAGCAGACGATGTTTGATAGCATTGTGACAGAAGGAGAAATTGTTCATTATGAGCCATTTTTATACGCCCATTTTGAAAAAAACGGAGCGTATTATGGTGAGGCGTTGTCTGTCCGTCCGTCCGTCCCTTTTTTGTCCGGACTACTCCTCCTACACCGTTTAAGATATTGATGCCAAACTTGGTAGAAATAAGCACCAGCAAATGATATTGTGTGCGCCCAAAAAGGAGGTAACTCCGTACCTATTTCCTAGAGTTATGCCCCTTTTTAGACTTAAACAAATGTTGTCCGGCCTACTCCTCCTACACCGTTTAAGATATTGGAAGAATTTGGAAGAATAATCACCAGCACATGGTATTGTGTGCGCCCAAAAAAGAGGTAACTCCGTACCTATTTCCTACAGTTATGCCCCTTTTTATACGCCGGTTTTGAAAAAACGGATCGTATTATAGTTTTACCTGCGGCGTACAGGCAAGCGTCCAGTATGTTGTCAGCTCAATAACTTTAGAAGCCTTTGGCAAACATCACCAAATTTGGTTAGAATGTGTATTGGGATAATATCTCGGACAAGTTCGATAACTAGCCATATTGCTTAGTCAATCAAGAGTTATTGCCCTTTAATTATAGAAATTACCCAAAATTTGTATTGTCAGCTTAATAACTTTAGAAGCCTTTGTCCAATCATCAATAAATTTAGTCAGAATGTGTATTGACATAAAATCTCGGACAAGTTCGATAACTAGCCATATCGCTTTAGTAAATCAAGAGTTATCGCCCTTTTATTAAAGAAATTACCTAAAATGGTCTTGTCAGCTCAATAACTTTAGAAGCCTTTGTCCAATCATCACCAAATTAGGTCAGAATGTGTATTGGCATAATATCTCGGACTAGTTTGATAACTAGCCATATCGCGTTAGTCAATTGAGAGTTATCGCTCTTTAATTATAGAAATTACCTAAAATTGGTCTTGTCAGCTCAATTACTTTAGAAGCCTTTGTCCAATCATCACCAATTTGGTCAGAATGTGTATTGGCATAATATCTCGGACAAGTTCGATAACTAGCAATATCGCTTTAGTCAATCAATAGTTATCGCCCTTTTATAAAAGAAATTACCTAAAATTGGGATTTTCAGCTCAATATCTTTAGAAGCCTTTGTCCAATTATCACCAAATTTGGTCAGAATGTGTATTGGCATAATAGCTTGGACAAGTTCGATAACTAGCCATATTGCTTAAGTCAATCGAGAGTTATCACCCTTTAATTATAGAAATTACCTAAAATTGGTCTTGTCAGCTCAATAACTTAAAAAGCCTTTGTCCAATCATCACCAAATTTGGTCAGAATGTATATTGGCATAATATCTTGGACAAGTTCGATAACTTACCATGTTATCTTAGTCACTACACACTTATGTAACTGAAAATGGCAAAAACTGTACTAACAGTGTCTGCTCTCTAAATTTGCTTAATGTACAACCAATTATCATTATACTTTATTGGTCTCAAAAAAACAGGACGGGCGTATTTTATGACATTTGGCGCTCTTTGTTAGACTTAAAAAAAATGTTGTCGGGCCTACTCCTCCTACACAGTATAAGGTATTGATGCCAAACTTGGTAGAATAATCACCAGCACATGATATTGTGTGCGCCCAAAATGGAGGTAACTCCGTAACTATTTGCTAGAGTTATGCCCCTTTTTAGACTTAAAAACATTCCAAAATTCACATTTCCTTCAATATCTCTAGAACTGTTACAGATATTATTTTGAAAATTTATATTTGTGTTTAGTTTCATAAGACAACATCACATACCAAGTTCCATAAATGTGACTGTTATTTTGACAAAATTATTCCCCTTTTTTAGACTTATAAAATTTCCCTTTCCTTAACTATGCCCCTTTCATGAGTATGAACTTCCTAGTTTGTGAATGCATCGAGTACCATTCATAACCTTCCTGACGGGTGTATTTTGTGGCTTTGGTACTCTTGTTCCTTTTTCCACAATTATTATACCCCCGATAAACGAAGTTTATATTGAAGTATATTGGAGTCACCCTGTGGTTGGTCGGTCGGTTGGTCCGTTGCAATTTTCTTTGTCCGGAGCATAACTTTAAAACTAATTGTTGGAATTTAATTAAACTTCATAGGATAATACAATACATTGAGAGGAAGTGCGGTGTACAGGAACCATAACTCTATTTTACCTAAATACAGAGTTATTGCCCTTTGTTACTTTTTCTTGTCCGGAGAATTACTTAATAACTAACAGATGGAATCTAATAAAACTACATACAATGGTAGAGCATAATGAGAGGAAGTGCAGTATACAAGAACCATAACTCTAATTTACATAATTACAGAGTTATTGCCCTTTGTTACTTTTTCTTACTCGTATAGTCTTGTCCGGAGCATAACTTTAAAACAAATTGTTGGAATTTAATAAAACTTCATAGGATGATACAACACATTGAGAGGAAGTGCGGTGTACAGGAACCATAACTCTATTTTATCTAAATACAGAGTTAATGCCCTTTGTTACTTTTTCTTGTCCGGAGAATTACTTAATAACTAACAGATGGAATCTAATAAAACTACATAGAATGGTAGAGCATAATCAGAGGAAGTGCAGTGTACAAGAACCATAACTCTAATTTACATAATTACAAGAGTTATTGCCCTTTGTTACTTTTTCTTGTTCGTAGTCTTGTCCGGAGCATAACTTTAAAACTAATTGTTGGAATTTAATAAAACTTCATAGGATGATACAACACATTGAGAGGAAGTGCGGTGTACAGGAACCATAACTCTATTTTATCTAAATACAGAGTTATTGCCCTTTGTTACTTTTTCTTTTCCGGAAAATTACTTAATAACTAACAGATGGAATCTAATAAAACTACATACAATGTTAGAGCATAATCAGAGGAAGTGCAGTATACAAAAACCATAACTCTACTTTACATAATTACAGAGTTATTGCCCTTTGTTACTTTTTCTTGTTCATAGAGTCTTGTCCGGAGCATAACTTTAAAACTAATTCTTGAAATTTATTAAAACTTCATAGAATGATACAACACATTGAGAGGAAGTGCGGTGTACAGGAACCATAACTCTATTTTACCTAAATACAGAGTTATTGCCCTTTGTTACTTTTTCTTGTCCAGAGAATTACTTAATAACTAACCGGTGGAATCTAATAAAACTGCATACAATGGTAGAGCATAATGAGAGGAAGTGCAGTGTACAAGAACCATAACTCTTATTAACATAATTACATAGTTATTGCCCTTTGTTACTTTTTCTTGTTCGTAGAGTCTTGTCCGGAGCATAACTTTAAAACTAATTGTTATTGCCCTTTGTTATCCAAAAATGAACAAAACAAAAATAACCCGATCCATAACATTGTCCTTTTAAGGTGGGGTTTCTAAATATTTCACAACCTTTCCTATCAGGGCGGCGTTCGGGGGTATTAATCACATTCAGTGATAGTTCTAGTTTTTACTTGTTTTAAGCAATTACACCTTCATTTATAGAGATTTTCTCTATTTTGACATTCCATAAATTTGTATCAACATGAAAACTAAACTGATCATCAGATGTGGGAACACAGTAGAATGTCTCGAGTTCTCACAACATGGATTTGATAGGGTTATGAGTGAGATTGCAGAAAGATTTTTTTCTTTCTTATCTAGCCTTCTGTATGCTTTTACTCTTTTGTAAAAATTGTCCTAGTTTTGAACTTTTAACCACTGCTCTAGCGATCATGGTGGATTGCCATTAGGCAAGGTTCTAGTCACAGAATCATGGAACAGTGTACTGTTGCCATAATATTATTGAAATTCTATTGAAAACGGCATAAACATTAAGATAAAACAATTTTAGAGGACTAGATAAGGAGGAGTGAACTGGTCTTTTCCCATCCATATCTCCCTTATGACTCCACTAAAACATATGTTGTGGGTACTCAAAAGAATCCTCTCCCTGAGACAATTCTTTTAAGTACCCACAACATGGGGTTTGAGGGTCAAAAAAGGATTTGGGGATGTTAAATACTCATCTTATCTAGAGCTCTGCGATTTCGTAAATAGTTACATCAAGGACTGTGTTACAACTGGGTATTTTCTACACTGTGCATTGGTGTAGACTTGCTTAACCCTTTTCCCCATACAACAAATCTGCAGCATACGACTTTGAAAACATACCCAAAAAAATTCGAAACTCCCTTTAAATGAAGGTACAATGATTGAATAGAGTTGAAAATATGTTGACAAAAGGAGAAATGGCTCGTTTTGAAAGTGTATAGAAGGGGAAGGGTTAAGCTTTTACTGATCTAGGACATTTTTGCGTCAACTGCAGCCTGTTAGACTGCTTTGACTTTTAGTCATGGTTTATGGGCAATTGAGAATAGCATGGTGGTCTTTGAAACCTTACAACTCGGGTTGACCGTTGCAGTCATGGTGGAGTGTTCTTGGGCAAGGCAAACATCCTAGCCTAGTACTTGTTTGTTTACACAGGGTGAACTGTCATGTGATATTACTGATCAAAATGTTAAAAACCTTGTTATAACACAATAAAACAATATTGGCTGGTGACACGTTTTATTTTTAACGCTTTCACTCAAATAGACGCCTTCATATTGAGCAATTTCTCCTTTTGCCACAATGTTTCATCTTTCATTTATAAATCGAGTCTTTTCATGTATTAGCCCAGATATTTTCAAAGTCATCTGCTGGTGACTTTTTATACGCCCGTTTAAAAAAAACGGATCGTATTATAGTTTTACCTGTGGCGTACGGGCGGGCTGGCGGCGTCCAGTATGTTGTCAGCTCAATAACTTTAGAAGCCTTTGTCCAATCATCACCAAATTTTGTCAGAATGTGTATTGGGATAATATCTCGAACAAGTTCGATAACTAGCTATATCGCTTTAGTCAATCAAGAGTTATCGCCCTTTAATTATAGAAATTACCCAAAATTGGTCTTGTCAGCTCAATAACTTTAGAAGCCTTTGTCCAATCATCACCAAATTTTGTCAGAATGTGTATTGGGATAATATCTCGGACAAGTTCGATAACTAGCCATATCGCTTTAGTCAATCAAGAGTCATCGCCCTTTAATGATAGAAATTAACCAAAATTGGTCTTGTCAGCTCAATAACTTAAGAAGCCTTTGTCCAAGTATCACCAAATTTTGTCAGAATGTTTATTGGGATAATATCTCAGACAAGTTCGATAACTAGCCATATCGCTTTAGTCAATCAAGAGTAATCGCCCTTTAATTATAGAAATTACCCAAAATTGGTCTTGTCAGCTCAATAACTTTAGAAGCCTTTGTCCAATCATCACCAAATTTGGTCAGAATATGTACTGGCATAATATCTCGGACAAGTTCGATAACTAGCTATATCCCTTTAGTCAATCAAGAGTTATCGCCATTTAATTAGTCCCCTACCGGCGTGCCGAAGGGGACTATTAGGTTTGCACTCCGTCAGTCCGTCAGTCCATCTGTCAGTCAGTCAGTCAGTCAGTCAGTCCGGCAAATTTTTGTCCGGAGCATATCTCCAAAACTGTACTAGCTATGGCTATGAAATTCCATACGTGGATACATCTCATCAATGCGGAGTGCAGTGCATATGAACCATAACTCTTGCTTCCCTAATTTTTGAGTTATTTCCCTTTCTTTATTTTCATACTTGATTTTTGTCCGGAGCATATCTCCAAAACTGTACTAGCTATGGTTATGAAATTTCACACATGGATGCATCTCATCAAGGGGGAGTGCAGTGGACATGAACCATAACTCTTGCTTGCCTAATTTTTGAGTTATTTCCCTTTCTTTATTTTCATACTTGATTTTTGTCCGGAGCATATCTCCATAACTATACTAGCTATGGCTATGAAATTTCACACATGAATACATCGTATCAAGGGGGAGTGCAGTGGACATGAACCATAACTCTTGCTTGCCTAATTTTTGAGTTATTTCCCTTTCTTTATTTTCATACTTGATTTTTGTCCGGAGCATATCTCCATAACTATACTAGCTATGGCTATGAAATTTCACACATGAATACATCGTATCAAGGGGGAGTGCAGTGCACATGAACCATAACTCTTGCTTCCCTAATTTTTGAGTTATTTCCCTTTCTTTATTTTCATACTTTATTGTCTTGATATACCTAAACATTGGGTTGCTATGACAACAGAAACAGACTCAAAAGTGCAAACCGGTAGGGGACTATGGTATTGCTTGCAATCCTCCAGTTACTTGTTATAGAAATTACCTAAACTGGTCTTGTCAGCTCAAAAACAATTATCACTATACAGGACGGGCCTATTTTGGGACATTTGGCGCTCTTGTTGTATTTAGGAAAAGGGTTAACATTCTTGTCTAATGTTACTCATTTGATTTGTATTTCAGGATCAGTTTTGTGAATACATGTTCCAGCTAGCAGTTAAATTGGACTATAAGATTCTGTTAGACAATAAATCCAAGTTTGTGTTGTGTCATTCCTCATCTGGATTTAAACACTCGTTAAAAGGTAAGGATTCGTCGAATATTCATCTCAGGAGTCAGCTGTGAAGGTCATCATTTATGTGTAACCTTCATGTGAGATTTGCTTCAGGGGTACCAGCCTTGACCTTTTCCCAAATTACAACAACTATTCAGCAGAGGTCTTTGAAAATATCTTGGGGAAAATATATTGAAAACCAGTAAAAATGAAAGTGAAATTATTGAAAAGTGTTGAAAACACAATTGCAGATAGAAATTGCAAACTAAGCAATTTCAAAAAGGTTACTCTGTAGGTCAAAATGAGTATGGAAGAAGCAGCAACTTGCAATTTATACAGTTAGTTCATGTGGCACACTGTTAATCTGCTCTTCTGTGCTCAGTCAGAATATACACGATCTGATATGTTTTAACCCTGTTCCCACATATTATGCTTTTGAATGCCTCTGCAGCAGACAACTTACTTTGAAAACATATTGGACAAATAATGGAGAAATTGCTATAAAAGCAAGCTCAATTCCTGTTGCAACAAGT